>CM035841.1:2544472-2991789 GCA_020510985.1 Pholidichthys leucotaenia | reverse complement strand
GGAAAAATCTACAAATTTAAGAGAAAAATGTGGAAAATTTACAGGAAAAAAAATCTACAAAGTTATGAGAAAAATGCAGTAAATTTACAGGAAAAAATCTACAAATTGGTAAGAAAAATGTAGAAAAATTACAGGAAAAATTATACAAATTGATAAGAAAAACACAACAAATTTACAGGAAAAAATCTACAAATTTATGAGGAAAAAGTTACCAACTGCTGAGGAAAAAAACTCAAAAATTATCTGAAAAAGTTTCTAATTTTTGAGGGAAAAAATCACACATTTGTGAGGAAGAAAGTAGCAAACGTACAAGATTTTTTTCTGCTTCTCGTCAGCGGCTGGGAGTGGTTTTTCTCCAGCTCAGCAGCATGAAGTAAGAGGTCTACGGCGACCCCGGGGGGACTGGCCTCTGGCTTCCAGCCGCCCCACCGTGGCTCCCGCAGCAGCAGCAGTGCTCCCTTTAGTTTTTAATGGAAGCCACACATTCATACAGCAACGGTCGTCCTGGCACCAGTGCACCGACAGAAGAGACGGGTCCTACCGTTACCTTCACTGCTCCTCGTCTGAGCTGAGGAGGACCCGGCTCTGTCACAGGGGGACACCAGCAGTGTTTCTCTCTGCATCTGAGCCCCAGAGGGAGGGTGGAGGTGGTCCAGAGCGGCGGTGGCGGAGGAGGCTCTCCGCTGCAGCTCCTCCTCCACGCCCTGCCTGTAGTACTTGAGCTTCAGCTCGGTGTAGCGCAGCTTGGCCCTCATGTTCTCGTTCTCCTTCTCCTTCAGAGACTTCTCCCGCTGCAGCGCCGTCAGGTCTCTCTTCAGCAGCACCACTTGGGCCTTCAGCTCCTCAAACTTGGCCCCCACCACCTTCAGCATCTCGGCCAGCACCGTCTCCACGGCTACGTTGACCGCCCGCTCCACCACCGTGCCCATCTGGCCTCGGATCAGCGACACCGCGATGCTGACGTCCATGAGGGAAGACCTCTGACCTGCCACGGGTGGTCCAGACGAAGGTTCTCCCTGTGGGCACAGCAGCAGTTTAGAATCAGAATCAGAATCAGGTTTATTGCCATTGTTCATGTAGTACACAAACTAGGAATTTGTCTCGGTACAATGCTGCAACATTAAACATGATAAGATAAGAGAAATAAACTATACATGTAATAAAGTGTAGGATAAGTTTAGACCTGCTCCTCCTCCAGAGGAGCACAGAGAAAACAGTCTGAGCTTCTGCTCTGTTAAAAACCAGACGCCTGCAGCGGGACGGAGGCGTCGGACTGGAGTGAACTCCCTATGATGCTGTACTGTTCCCATTTAAACCACGTCATGATGCTGCCCCCTCCACCCCCTGTAATGCTGCAACCTGAACGCTGTCTGACGATACGTCACCAAATTTTCAAACTGCCCAAACATTACAGGTTTCAAAACAAACTTGGCTTTTCTTTCCCTTCTTCCCTTTGACTTGTCTGCCTCTTTGGAACACAAAGCGCCACCTTGACAGAAACGCTGCTGGAGCATGTGGACAGGAGTCCAAACGGTGACGTGTCCTCCGACAGCTGCTTCACTGTAGAAATGCGTGTAATGATGGCAGAGCAGGCGGTCAGACCCAGAGGTCAGAACCAGGCTCCATCACACGTCAGCCTCAGCATGGTGTGGGAACCCCGGAAACGTCTGACGTCAGCCTCCTTCCTGTCTAATCCTCCACCAGTCTGGCCTTCAGCTTCTGCTTGTTTCGGCCGTTTCTAGCATCATGGCTGCCCGTCTTCCATCAGCACACGTTTAATCAGTCAGACACTTCACCTGCCGCCTCCCTAGCTAACCGCTAACACAGCTACACCGCACACAGCTCGGTGCTAGCCACTTCCGGGATTAGCCACCTAGCTCCAGCTGACGCTAGCTCACTAATATCAGACAAACGCTCACACTTTTGTCCAGAACTGCTACTTTTTTTAACTCAAACCTGAGAATTTCCCGCCTGTGCTGCGCAGATTTAGCGTCAAAACCGTAAACAGCGTCTTCTTCTGCTTCTTCTTTTGGTTACTAGCGGTTAGACAAATGAAAAAAGGTGCATACCGCCACCTGCTGTACAACAGTGTAACGTTATGTCGTTTCAGCCCGACCCCTAAATCCTCTTTTTAGTTGAGTTGTATTAGGTGACAAGGTCCCTTTTAAATACTGAAAAAAATGCTTTAATTTTTTGATATTGATCCACATGAATGAAATACTTGTCCAGGAGTATCAAGTTATTTCGTATTAAGTCCATGTTCGGGTCCATCGGGGTGATACCAAATACAATCTTGTTCCTTGTGAGGCGAGCTTCTACAGGGATTTCTGTCCATAACCAGTCTTGTAAATCCTCCCAGAATGTCCTGGAGAAAAAGATGATCGGTCGTTTCAACTTCACGATCACAAAAGCTACAGCTGTTGTCTCTGTTAAATCTCACTCTCAGCAGTTCATTGGATGATCAATTAGCCAAGTTAGAAGCCTGTCTTAAGGAAATCAAAGTTTGGATGACTTGTAATTTCCTGCTATTAAATTCAGATAAGACTGAAGTCATTCTTGTTGGTCCAAAAAACCTTAGAAATTCCTTTCCAAATCAAACTTTCAGTTTGGATGCAGTTACTCTTTCTCTTAATAGCTCTGTGAGGAACCTTGGAGTTATTTTTGATCAGGATTTGTCCTTCAATTCACATATTAAATTTGTTTCTAAGACTGCCTTCTATCATTTGCGTAATATTGCCAAGATTAGGAGCATCTTGTCTCAGAGTGATGCTGAGAAGCTGATCCACGCTTTCGTTAGCTTGAGATTAGATTATTGTAATTCTTTATTATCAGGCTGTCCTAAAACATCTTTAAAAGGTCTTCAGCTGATCCAAAATGCTGCAGCAAGAGTTTTAACAGGTACTAGAAAGAGAGATCATATCTCTCCGGTTCTGGCCTCCCTTCATTGGCTTCCCATAGAGTTTAGAATTAAGTTTAAAATCCTTCTTCTTACTTACAAAGCTCTAAACAATCAGGCTCCTTTTTATTTAAAAGATCTGATACTACCGTATCATCCTAACAGAGCACTACGCTCCCAAAATGCAGGTTTACTTGTAATACCTAGAATCTCCAAAAGTACAATGGGAGGCAGAGCCTTCAGTTATCAAGCTCCTCTCCTGTGGAATCAGCTGCCAATCTGGATTCGGGAGTCAGACTCGATCTCTGTTTTTAAGAATAGGGCTAAAACCTACCTTTTTGATATAGCCTACAATTAGGGAGGGATCATGTGTTTCTGAACCCTCCCTTAGTTATGCTGCTAATAGGTTTAGTCAGCCGGGGGACCTCCAGTAATGCACTGGGCCTCACTCCTTTCCTCACTCTCTATGAAATATTTTTTTTTGCTGGTCATTAACATTTGTTTGTTCTCTCCCATAGATTGAGTCCCCATCGTGCTGTTTGCTCTCTACATGTCTGTTCTTTTCATCTTCTCTGTCCCCTCACCCCCCAGCCAGTCGCAGCAGATGACTGCCCCTCCCTGAGCCTGGTTCTGCTGGAGGTTTCTTCCTGTTAAAAGGGAGTTTTTCCTCTCCACCGTCGCCAAGTGCTGCTCACAGGGGATCGCCTGATTGCTGGGGTCTTTCTGCAACTGTGGGGGTCCTCCCTACAGTTGATAGTGCTATGAGATGACTGTTGTTGTGAAATGGCGCTATATAAATAAAGTTGAATTGAATTGAATTGAATTGATAAATGTTGTCTAGAACTTTGAAATGGATTTCTTTAGTTTTAGGGTTTCATGGGTAACTGATGTCTTTACGGCTCCACTTTTTAATGTCTGATTGTGGGACTAGCTGTATTATGGAATTTCTATTTGATAGGATAGGATACAATAAGTTATTCAAGGATTTACGTCACAATTTGTTGAAAATTTAAGATAAGATAAGATAAGCCTTTATTAGTCCCACAACGGGGAAATTCCAGGATTGCAACAGCACAGGGATAGCAACACTCAGAGCAACAATCAGAAGGCAAGAAAAAAAACAAGCAAGCAAGAGCAGCTAATAAACATATGTACGTATTACTATAAAATATATATATATACACACACACACAGACACACAGTGCAGAGCATTGTAGCTAGATGGAATAAATATGTAAATATATAAACACCCACAGTACGGAGCACTGTGGGTGCTCCGTAGCAAAATTTTGTCTTTTACAAAATGCTGTCCATGAATTTGAAGGGGAGGTAAATTTCCTGGCAGTGATAGCTTATCCATATTTTGAACTAGCATTTTAATAGAAGTGGGAACAGCTTTGATGACTTCTTTAATTGGGCATGTGAGCAGTCTAAGCTGTAGTTTGAGCAGAAGGTTTCATGTGGTCAGAAGTGTCCCTGGTCATTCAGAAGGTGGCTTACAGACCAAATGTTTTTCTCCATCCAATCCTTCAAGTACAGAGACGTACCACTGGCCAGTGCATAGCTGTTGTTCCAGATGGGAGTCTGGTGTGGCCTGGAGTTATGTGTGAGCATCAGTTTCCAGAACAGTACCTGTTGGTGAAAAGACCACAGTTTCACTGGCAAGTTTTCAATCTGAAAATCACATTTGAGAATAAACTTAATGCCACCCATTTTTTTTGAACAAGCTCTTTGGGAAGGCAATACCAAACACTGGTTTCATTTGGCAAAAAAGACTTTAACCATTTTATTTTGAACACAGCATTTAAGCATTCAAAATCTACAGCTTGTAAGCCACCAGCTTCATATTCTTTAACAATTTCTGATTTTTTAGTGTAATGAACTCAGTTTTTCCAGATGAAATTGAAATTCATTTGGTTTGTGGAAGATGAAAGCAGACGAGACAGCTAGCTGGACGACACACTAACTTAATTCCTCTTCCAACATTAAATGCACAAACTCTAACTCTGAGTGCCTGAGTGAACTCTTTCATACATTTCTATTCCTGCCTCTGGGACACAGGGTAAACACTTTAACATACAGACATGAAAGACATGTACACACATTAACATGACATTGACCCACATGTCACAGAGCAGGTCTTGCTACCATACATTCACACTCCTGCATCCTCAGGTATGAACCTGGTGCAGCGGGGGGCGAAAGGCGCATCTTTGTTTGTTTAGCTCCCCTCACCTTTCTCCATTAGCATCCCTAACTATCTTCTCCCCCACCAACCCCGTTGTCCTGGGTGGAGTGCCATGGTTACTGTGTCCACCACAGGTTGATGGTTTTAATGAATTTGTTAGGTATATAGCCATTGAATATGCTGGATAGATGCACCTTGCTAAGGATTCCGTTTTAGTTAAAAACGTTCTCCCAAAAAGTGTCAAGTCCCTTTGTAACCACTGTTATGTCGGAATAACATGAGACGGGAGCCACATTCAACTGAGCACTGAACTAACTTTATTATAGAAACACAGCTCAATACATTCCCAGCCATAGCCTGCCTACAGAGGAAAGCACTTGCCTTTAAACAGGGGTCTGTTTCTGAGCTGCAGGTTGCCACTAAGGAGCTGAAGGCCGAAATTTTAAGAGCAAAACAGAATTATAAATCAGAGTTGGAAAGTAAGATGGCAGCAAAGAAGCTTGGTTCAGCCTGGGCCAGTATGAAAACTATTGCAGGCCTTCAGACCACAGAGCGCAGTAATCGTGTGTTTTTAGATGGTTTTAATTCAGACACAGAGCTGGCTAATGCTCTTAATTGTTTTTATGGTCGTTTTGACTCCTTTGATTTTAGCACAGAAACCCAAGATTTGAAACAGAAACTCAAAGACAATCAGCACTTTAATATTGAGGTGCAGGATGTTAAAAGGGAGTTCTGTGCTGATAGCGAGGATAGCTTGGATCTTCATCCAAGCTATCCTCGCTATCAGGGTTGATGGGATAAAGTGATTAAAATAACCATATAACAGTAATCTGTGTGATCTAAAATATGTGTGTGTTCAATATAATCATATAACAGTTATTGTGTGACTCAAAATGTTTGTATCCTGCTTATATCTAGGTAAAATGATCAATATACCATAATGGAAAATATATTGCCAAGTGTGTGGTTCACTCTCTGCAAAATAGTGGACCTTTGTCTCATGAGGGAGAATAACAAACGCCTGGGATTTACGGAAAGGAGGCACAGTTGCGATAAGGAATGGCTGAGCTTGGCCTACGCTGACCTGGGAGGTGAAGTGACCTTCATGTGGAGACATTCGGCGCCAGGAACGATCCTCCCTGAATCAGACACCTGGACTGTCCACTCATTAAATGCATGCTTTGTTCTTTGTTCATGTGTGTACAAATATTCCGGGTCAGGGCTAGCCTAGCCAGTCAGACTTCATGAACTGACACGATCTGTTGCTGTCAGGGAGAGAATGTTTGACCCGGCGCTGTAACCTACTATATTCAACTTGCTTACTTAATAAATACATGTTCCAATTAAACTTAATCTCTTCCTTGAAAAACGAATCTGGGTAAACCATCTACACACATAGATAAGCTTTTAAAAGAGTAGACTTAGATGGCTATTAAAACCTAACAGGGTCCACAACATTAGCTGAGGCGGGCGGCCCCTGTGGCTTTTGTGGTTGGTGCCAATTTAGCTCCACAGCTAGCTTATCAACTGCTTCCAACTGGAGAGCTAGCTCAACTGCTTCAGCTAATGTCAAGTCATTAGGAGCCACTAATAGCCTAGCAGGCAGCTCAGCGTTGCACGTGTGCTCTGCTAGTTGGTCGCGTACCATCTCGTTTTCAAGTGGTCCAAAACGACACTCGCTGGTTAGTTGCTTCAAGTCACTGACATACTGGCCGATAGGCTCGCTAACATACTGGCATCTCCAGTGAAAACAGATTCTCTGAACAGTCACGCTGTCTGGGGTGGAGAAACGTTTAGCTAGCAGCTCCACAACATCCTCATAAGAGTCCACTGCACTGAGTGTCCGTAGGACCCTCCGACCTTCAGTATCCAGCCTGTGAACGAGAAGCGCCCGCGCCCTCACATTATCGAGCTTCCCGAGGTCCAGCACCATAACATATGTTTGACAGGTCTCCAACCAATGCGGCCATGAAACCGATGGTTTGCCCGGGAGCTTGAGGAAGGGATGGAGTGGTGTAATGCACACCTCCACGAGTTAATCCTCGATCGCCAAATGTTATGTATGCAAAATACGTGGGTGAAGGATGAGGCAAGATGGTTTTGGAGAACACAGCTTTATTGCTGAACTATGTACAGAGCAATACACAGCATAAGATAAGATAAGATAAGATAAGCCTTTATTAGTCCCACAATGGGGAAATTCCAGGATTGCAACAGCACAGGGATAGCAACACTCAGAGCAACAATCAGAAGGCAAGAAAAAACAAGCAAGCAAGAGCAGCTAATATACATATGTACATATTACTATAAAATATATATATACACACACACACACACACACACAGTGCAGAGCATTGTAGCTAGATGGAATAAATATGTAAATATATAAACACCCACAGTATGGAGCATTGCAGCTAGGTGGAATAAATATGCAAGTATATAAACACACACAGTGCGGAGCAATGTAGCTAGATGGAATAATATGTAGATATATAAAAACACAGTGCGGAGCATTGTAGCTAGATGGAATAAATATATAGATATATAAATATAAACACACCCAGTGCAGAGCATTGTAGCTAGATGGAATAAATATGTAAATATATAAACACACACAGTGCAGAGCATTGTTGCTAGGTGGGATGAAACAGCATAACCGTCTATTTAGTTATCCTACATGGTATGATTATGTGCCCATACATATTCTCACCCTCCATAGCGACCGGTATGTTCCTAGTTGTATGCCGGAGAGGACCATTGTGTAAGTCTATTGCATCTTTTGCATTCAAAAAAAAAAAAAAAAAAAAAAAAAAAAAAAACTATTAGTTTGTTACGTCTTTTTGCTATCTCTGCGAGCAGCCCTGCTTAGGTTGTACAGTCTGACAGCCGTTGGTAGGAAGGACCTACGAAACCTCTCGGTTGTGCACCTGGGATGATGTAGTCTGCTGCTAAATGAGCTCCTCAGTGCATCCAGTATGTCCTGCATAGGGTGGAACTCGGACTCCAGCAGAGATGACAGTTTAGCCACCGTCCTTCTCTCTCCTATCTCCTCCATCGGATCAAGGCGCTGCCCCAGGACAGAGCTAGCTTTCTTAATCAGTTTGTTCAGTCTCTTCCTATCGGCTGCAGTAATGCCACTGCCCCAGCAGACCACTCCAAAAGTGATGGCTGATGCCACCACCGTGTCATAGAATGACTTCAGCAGCGCCCCTTGTACACCAAAAGACCTGAGTCTCCTCAGCAGGAACAGCCTGCGCTGTCCCTTCTTGTAGAGTGCGTCAGTATTGTGTGACCAGTCTAGTTTATTGTTCAGATGAATACCCAGGTACTTGTAGGATGTCACCATCTCGATGTCTGTTCCCTGTATATTTACTGGTGCTGTGAGGGGCTGCCCATGCCTGCGGCAGTCCACCACCAGCTCCTTAGTTTTCCTCGCGTTGATCTGGAGGCAGTTCCGATGGCACCAGTCCACAAAGTCCTGGATAAGCCCTCTGTACTCAGCTTCATCTCCGCTGGAGATGAGACCAACGATCGCAGAGTCATCAGAGAACTTCTGTAGATGGCAATGTGTTGTGTTGTGTGAGAAGTCCGCAGTATAAAGAGTGAACAAGAAGGGAGCCAGCACCGTTCCCTGGGGGGCCCCCGTGCTACTGATGATCGTGTCGGAAACACAGTCCCGGGTTCTCACAAACTGAGGCCGGTTCGTGAGGTAGTCCAGGATCCATGATGACAGGTGCTGGTCCACCCCTGCGCGCAGCAGCTTGTCCTTCAGGATCATCGGTTGGATGGTGTTGAAAGCACTGGAGAAGTCAAAGAACATGATCCTCACCATATTCCCGGGCTTCTCCAGGTGGGACAGAGAACGGTGAAGGAGGAAGATCACCGCATCCTCCACCCCAATGCCATGCTGGTAGGCGAACTGGAGTGGATCCATCGCTGGTTCCACCAGGGGGCGGAGATGAGCAAGGAGCAGTCTCTCCAGGGTCTTCATCAAGTGGGACGTCAAGGCCACCGGTCTGAAGCTGTTCAGGTCTTTGGGGTGGGAAGTTTTTGGTACAGGTACCACACAAGATGTTTTCCACAGCTGTGGTACCCTCCCCAGTTTCAGGCTCATGTTGAAGATATACGTCACAATCCCACACAGCTGGTCTGCACAGGACTTGAGGAGCTTTGCGCTGATGCCGTCCGGTCCCGACGCCTTCCTCGCCTTGATCTTCCTCAGCTCCGTCCTCACCTGGGTCTTGGTCAGGGTCAGGATGGGGGGCTGTGTGTTGGGAGTGGGGGGGGTGTCGGTGGAGTGGGGAGTGGGTAGCAGGACTTGATTTCTTAGAGGCAGCAGTGGTTGTTGTGCAGACAGGGGGGAGGGCGGTTGGTCAAATCTATTGAAAAACAGATTCAGGTTGTTCGCCCACTCCCTGCCCCCCGTGGCCTGGGGGGAGGTATTCTGGAGCCCCGAGATGGTTTTGAGGTTTCTCCAGACCCCGCTGATGTCGCTCTGTTGCAGCTTGTCCTCCATCTTCTTCCTGAAGCTGTCCTTGCCTTCTCTGATCTTTCTCCTCAGCTCCCTCTGTACGGACTTCAGCATCTCCCTGTTCCCCGACCTGAAGATCCTCTTCTTCTCTCTCAGAAGTGTTTTTATCTCAGGGTTGATCCAGGGTTTGTTGTTTGAGTGACGCCGTATGGTCTTGGTGGGAACGGATTTGTCCACACAGAAGCTGAGGTAGCCCGTGAAGGTGTGAATGAGGCCATCGATGTCCTCACCATGTGGATCGCAGAGCTGCTTCCAGGCAGTGGCTTCAAAACAGTCCTTTAGAGTGTCCATTGTCTCCTCAGACCATAACTCCACAGTGTGCATGGCCGGAGGTTGTCTGTGCACTAGGGGTTTGTACACCGGTCGGAGATGAACCAAGTTGTGATCCGATCTCCCAAGTGGGGGGAGTTGTGATGAGGTGTACGCCTCCTTAGTGTTTGCGTAGAACAAATCCAGTGTTTTATTGTCTCTAGTGTGGCATGTGACATACTGGGTGAAAGTGGGCAGAATGGGAGACAGTGAAACGTGGTTGAAATCGCCTGAGATGAGGAGAAGAGCATCTGGGTGTTCTGTCTGCAGCCTGCTGGTTACTGAATGGATGACGTCACGCGCTGTCCCAGCGTTCGCCGTCGGATTTGCATAAACAACAATGCAGATCACGTGTGAGTGTTCTCTCGGGAGATATGTAGGCCTCATGCTAACAGCTAGCAACTCAATGTCTTTGCTGCAGTGTCGTTGTTTAACAGTGATATGTCCCGGTCTGCACCAGTTGTTGTTAACATACATGATCACTCCACCGCCCCTAGTTTTGCCACTCTCTGGTGTTCGCATAGCACCTAGCGTGGGCACCCGGCAAAGAGGCTGTAAGATGGTGCCCATCCCTTATATAGGGCAATGCGGTAACGTGACGGGAAGTGCACGTCACCGCATTGCACTTCACAATAAAGTGCAGTTTCTTATATATCACAGTAAGCATAATCAAACCCATTGAATCTTTATACAAAAAACCCATAAAAATCCTTGATAGGAAAGATCCCACACATCATTGCTGTCACATTTACAAGAAATTCAATCTTATTTCTTTTGAAATTTATACAACTCTCAAATTTGCCTGTTCAGTCTATAAAATATTAAATGGCTACGCACCACGCCCCCCAGGAGAATATGTTAAACTGAGAACTGTCACCGGTACAACCACCAGAGCAATCACTAGAGGAGACTGTGAGGGCCCCCACAGATGCACCACATTTGTTCAGCCTGTGCTATCAGTGAGGGGCACCAAGATCTGGAATAACGCACCACCTGCAATCAGAGAACGTACCACACTGAACACTTTGAAGATGCATTGTAAAAATTGGCTTTTAAACAACCAAAACTGTACCCATAACTAATGGTTGGTCTGCGGCATACGCATATCTATCTATCTATCTATCTATCTATCTATCTATCTATCTATCTATCTATCTATCTATCTATCTATCTATCTATCTATCTATATATATATATATATATCTATATATATATATATCTATATCTATCTATCTATCTATCTATCTATCTATATATATATATATATATATATATATATATATATATATCTATATATATATATATATATGTGCCCATGCATCACACACATACATATGCCCTGGCCCTTGTCTGCTGTTGTTGCTGTGAGGTGCTTGGGTGCATGTGTGTGGACGTATACACAGCACTTCACTTGTGTGACATCTGAATGTTTTGTTTGGTATCACCTTAACTCTGCACTTTAGCATATCCACTTTGTACAGTTTCATTGCAGTTGTTCTTCTTGTGCTTGATTGTTTTTGTGTGTTTTTGTGACCCGCTGGGGGACTACAGATGCAAATTAGCAGTGTTCCTAAATCTGGTGAGCTTACATTTGTATTAATGTTTATTAGTATGTAATGTCCCTTTCAAATCAACATTAAACTTAAACACATGCATATAAGCATTAAGTAGTTAATATTAGTGCATCAACATGTTAGAAACTTGGAACACTAAGGACAGGGTGCTTTAAGTTATACAAGTTCTTGACATAAAAGTTAATGTACTTGATGACATTTCATGGCCAGTGCTGACAAGACTGCTCACTTAAAAACCACTTCAGTTTCATTTCATTTAGTTTCATTTGAAAATTTATCATAATCAGTCCTACTTTTTAGGCCTTTGGAAAGGTTGTTCCACAGCTTTAAAAGAAAAACAGACCGGGAGAAGGCAGAAGTTCTTTCTGGAATATTACAGTCACCTTGGGTTGTGGACGTCATGGACTGAAGCAGCATCTCTGATCGGAACAACCAATGTTAATGGTGGGGAGGGGCAGCATCATGAATAACCTGATGGACTAGTCTGACTACATCATATTTTTGCTGCTCATTAACATGTGTCTGTCCTCTCCCACAGACTGAGTGCCCGTCGTGCTTTGTTCTCTACGTGTCTGGTCTTTTCTTCTTCTTCTCTATCCATGTCAACATGTCAGAAAACTGCCATAAATGGAACCTTGAAACTTTGTTTTCTGTTTTCTGTTGAGCTCATTCTGTTCACATACTCCTGTTAAGTTCATTTTGAAAGAAATACATGATACTCCTATGCTTAGGTAAGGCTGGAAGTAAAATAACAACCAACCATCAAACCAGCTGTGATTAACCACTTGTGTTTGAAAGATGGACTGAAGCTGGTTTCTGTTTTGCCAGTAAAGTCAAAAATCTAAAAGCAGAGGACGGCGCCCGTGGTGTGAACTCATGACCCTGGGGTTATGAGTGGATAAACGGTGAGTGTTTAGAAGGAACCACTGAGCTACACCTCCGCAGGTGAGCTTGAGGACAAAGTCTGACATAAAGCTGCAGACCAGGAAGTGACGGGACTGCTGCTGGAGACAATCTGTTCAGCTTTTCTTACGGAAATAAACTAGCTTTTATTCTTTTCTCACTGTCGTTACAGCTGTGTTCACTGAAGAACATTTTCATCATTCCCCGTGGAATCTTCTGTAGTGCCAGTGGGTCACACATCACTGAGGTCTGTAGTCAGAAAGCAGGTCAAAGAGGAACTGAGCAACTCGACTGGCCTAGAAAATCTCAGTGGGTTGACGTTCCTGGGTAGTTTTAACGTCTGTAGATGATCTCTGCTTAATTTCAAACAACTTGGATAACTGGCCGAGGAGGAGTTCAGTGGCACATTTTTGAAAACATGGTGCAGAAAACTTGCTTTTCAGAGCAGAAGACCAGTGGAGAAAAGCTGTGAAAGATTTCACAGACCAGAATGAGGAATGGATTTTGAGTCTAGACCCAGCTGTTATTGAAATATATGTAAAAGTGTTTGTCACAGTGCCACCTATGGACGCAGTGACTTGATTTTTGGTCTCTGAGTAGTGGGAGAGTTTCTGATCAGGCTGTAAAATCTTTGCTCCCCATGAGGGAAAACGAAAACACGTGTCCACTTACTGGAATAAATTTGAGAGAAGGTGACTGAAAAATATTTCTAGAGGAAAAAAGTTCACCTTGGGTAGTCTCAGTGATGCGACACTTTAAAAGGTCCCCTCAGCAGACTGTGGAATGGTTTTCATGTGTTTGGCCATGGGGAGACTGTGCCCGGAGCTGGTCTGGAACGGAGGCCTGGGCGTCTCCTTCCCTGACACAGTGCTCTCACAGCCTTAGCCTGCCTGGTCAGGGTGGGCCCCACCATAGCTTTAAGCTGCGCTGTCTTATGGGCCCCATCTGTGTTTGCCCACACGGACTTTGCCTGTGCTACAGGCAAAGTGGGTACTGACCCACTTTGAAGCCACCTGGCCCCACATGGGTTTAATGCAGATGAGCAGATTTCAGTCACACTGGTGTCATAGATAAAGTCCAGTGCGGTCAATGTGGGACCCGCACACAGACTCACATGGGGCCCATAAGACAGCCCAGATTAAACCTATGGTGGGGCCCACATGGCCATGCTGGCTGGGTAAACGTTGTCTTCTGCTGATCTGATTCCCATTTCTGATGTGCTTCTCCTGTTGACTGGTTTAGGTAATTACTGGTACTGCTGTGCTCAGCTAAGGCTGCAGGTCAAAGAATGATCAGGAAACAAGTTATAAAATATGTAGCAGAGTAAGGAAATGTGTCCCTACCTGTGTCACCAGGTGGGGCGACACAGGTAAAGTGCTGCACTCTGGAGGTTGTAGGTTCAAGTCCCTGGTTGGATACCACCATTTGGTCTGAACTATCTGTCCCATCTGCTGCATATCTAACAATACATAAAGTTAACTTAAACTTAGCCCCTGTCTTCCCCATCAGAGAATCATTGTCTGCTCCCTCCAAAGTAAATAAAAATATAATATATAAGCATCCCAAAGTGATTAAACAAAAAGTTGGTAAAACTCAAATTAAACATGAAGCCTCTAAATTGAATGATTTGGCCTCTGTTCCTCCTCATAATTTAAAAATTAAATGCGATTTTGTGGCAACCTGGGGAGTGCATAATGGTTTACCACCTTAGACAGGAACAAAGGATGCAAAGTTAACCTTTTGTGTGTGAGAAGTTTCTAGATGCCCTAGTAAGATAACATAACATAACATGTTATTTAAGGGAAGAGTTCCTACTTGTATGCCATTCTGTCTATGCTCCTTGTGTGAGTCGTGTAATAAACCGCCTGAACCAAATCCGCCTCATTATTTACACGCTCCACACTAGTGATCCAAGACAAATCATGGAATACAACAGAAGATCCCCGGAGCCAACCTCGACTGGAACCCCCAGCTTCGCGTGCACTGTAGCGATCAAAGTACCTGATTTTTGGCAGCACAACCCGCGCTCCTGGTTCCACCTAACCGAGGCGCAGTTCGCCCTCCGAGGGATATCGGCGGATGATACGAATTCTACTATGTGGTTGCAGCGCTCGATGCCAGCACGGCTCAGCACATCGAGAGCCTGCTCGATCAGCCACCAGCCGACTGCAAATATGACGCGCTGAAGGCTGCCCTCATCCAGCACTACACGCTCTCGGATGGTGAGAGAGCAGAGAGGCTTCTGACGCAGACCGAGTTGGGAGACGGTTCGGCCGTGGACATGATGGAGAAGATGCTGAGGTTAAAGGGCACGGACGACAACCACTTCATCTTCTCCCACATTTTCCTCAGGAACCTTCCGACAGCGGCGAGAGCAGCCCTGGCCAATTCGTCGTTGCTGGCCAAACGGGACTATTGTGCGCTAGCCCGAGAGGCAGACCGGATCATCGTCACCACCAAGGCTTTCGTGACCATTGCGGCAGCGACGGAGCCCGGCACGTCGACACGAGGGGGCGAGGAGCCGCCGATGGCAGCAGCAGAACCACCGACGGCAGCAGCAGCGAGGGCCAAGGAACGTGGAGGTGACACGCTTTGCTTCTACCACCGCCGCTTTGCAGAGAGGGCACGCAAATGTATACCACCGTGCCAGTTCAAGCGCTCGGGAAACGCCAAGCCTGGGGGTCAGTAGCAGCCGTGACCCTCGGGGAGGAGAACAAGCTGCTCTATTTGACGGACGCACGCTCGGTGAGGCATTTCCTCGTGGACACCGGTGCACAGAGGAGTTTCATCCAACCGACCTACGCTGACCGGCTGGCAGGAGCCAGCGGCCCTGAGATGGCAGCAGCAAACGGCTCAGACATTAAGACCTTTGGTGAGAAGACTCTACTCTTGTCTCTACATGGTCGTACATATGAATGGACTTTTGTTGTAGCAGCATTGGATTACCATATACTGGGGGCTGATTTTCTATGTGCACATGGGTTGTTGGTAGATGTCGCTAACAGGCGCCTGGTTAATGCACTGTCTTTTGACTCTCTCCCCTGTATAGCTCGAGTGACCCGGCCAACAGCACAAACCAACGTCACAGCAGCAAGCGGTAAGTTCCACACACTGCTCGCTCAGTTCCCAGCACTCATAGTCCCGATGTTTTCAGCAGCTATCGCTAAACATGGGGTGGAGCATTTTATCACCACCACCGGGGCACCCGTTTTTGCAAGACCTCGGCGCTTGGACGCAGCTAAACTGGCCATAGCGTGCAAGGAGTTCGCTAACCTAGAGAGGTTAGGCATCATCAGGCGCTCAAACAGCCCACGGGCTTCCCTGCTACACATGGTCCCTAAAGCTGAAGGTTCATGGCGACCTTGCGGCGATTTCCGCAGGTTAAACAACGCTACAGCGCATGACCGCTACCCAATTCCCCACATTCAGGATTTTTCCGTTCACCTCGCAGGAGCGCGCATTTTTTTTCTAAGATAGATTTGGTCCATGGTTACCACCAAGTCCCAGTGTGCGCTGAGGACATACCCAAAACAGCGGTAATAACTCTGTTTGGTTTAGTTGAGTTCTTGTGCATGCCGTTTGGGCTTAAAGGGGCAGCACAGACGTTCCAACGCATGATGGATGCAGTGCTGCGTGATCTCCCTTTCGTGTTCGTCTACCTGGACGATATCTTGGTAGCCAGCGTGTCCGAAGATGAACACGAAACCCACCTCACGACGGTTTTCCGTACGTTGGAAGAGCACGGTTTAATAATCAACCCAGCGAAATGACGGGGATTATTTTTTAGGGCACTGCGTCTCTCCTGAAGGAGCGGTTCCGCTGCCTGACAAAGTGCACGCAGTGACAGATTTTCCCCGACCACAAACGATCAGGGCGTTTCAAGAATTTTTGGGAATGGTGAACTTTTATAACCGTTTCCTTCCCCGCGCAGCGCAGCTCATGCAGCCCTTCTATGCTGCACTCAGAAAACAGAAACCCGTGAATAGGGTCGAATGGACCCCGGAACGAAAGCAGGTGTTCTCGGAAGTTAAAGCAGCCCTGGCAAATGCCGCATTGTTGGCACATCCAGACCCAACGGCCCGCATAGCCCTCACCACTGATGCCTCAGATGTGACCATAGGGGCTGTCGTGGAGCAGCGCATCGCCGGGGCTTGGCAGCCGCTTGCCTTTTTCAGCAGAACCTTGCGCGACAATGAGCGTAAATACAACACGTTCGACAGAGTGTTGCTGGCTCTCCACCTGGCCATTCGCCATTTCCAGTTCTGGCTGGAAGGGCACAATTTTACTGCGTTTGTTGACCATAAGCCACTAACATTCGCGATGGCCAAAGTTTCAGAACCTTGGTCGGGCCGGCAGCAGAGGCAGCTGGCCGCGATCTCAGAGTTTACTACCGATATTCAGCATGTGTCGGGCAAACTGAATGTAGTGGCAGACTGCCTCTCGCGCGCTGTTGTGGCCCCGGTCTGTGTAGGGTTGGATTACGCAGGTTAGTGACGCGGACGTGTGCGCGCTCCAGTCTGGACCAACAGGGTTAAGGCTGGAGAAGAGGACGCTGCTTAACGGCATTCCCCCCTTAATCTGCGACGTCTCCACGGGTCGCCCACGGCCTGTGGTTCCGGCCGCGTCGCGCCGCCGCGTGTTTGAGTCGGTTCACTCTTTGGCACACCCAGGGGTGCACACGTCGGTCAAAATGGTAGGAGAGAAATATGTGTGGCCGGGCCTTTGCAAATAAGTGAAAGAGTGGGCGGCAGCCTGCGTGGCGTGCCAGCGAGCCAAGGTTCACAGACACATGAAGTCTCCTCTGGAGCCGTTAAGCATCCCGGCTAAGAGGTTCGACCATGTCCATGTGGACCTCATAGGCCCCCTTCCGCCATCACAGGGGTACATGCATCTCCTGACAATGGTGGACCGCACTACACGCTGGCCAGAAGCGGTTCCGCTGGCGGCAACCACGGCCGAGGAGGTGGCGCGCGCATTTTTAACAGCATGGGTGGCGCGTTTTGGAGTTCCGTCGGACATTACGTCCGACAGAGGCTCTCAATTTATTTCTGAACTCTGGTCAACCATGGCCCGCAGCCTAGGTGTCTCAATTCATCGCACAACCGCGTACAACCCGCAGGCTAATGGGTTATGCGAACGTTTTCATAAGTCGTTAAAAGCGGCTCTGAGGGCTTCACTGACGGATGCAAATTGGGTAGACAGGCTACCATGGGTTTTATTGGGGTTACGTTCTGCGCCTAAAGAGGATCTGGAAGCTTCCCCGGCAGAACTCGTTTTTGCACAACTGCTCCGGCTGCCTGGGGAGTTTCTGTCAGATAATCCTGCGCCGGGCAGCTCCCCGTCTCAGCTGCTGCAGCATTGCATAGACTCAAGCACGCTGCCTGGCCCTGCCCACCACAGTTTTCCGCGCGTTTTTGTGCCTAAAGCTTTGAAAAATGCAGAGTTTGTGTTTGTCAGACACGACGCCCACCGCCCCCCGCTGCACCCACCTTATGATGGACCGTTTAGAGTGCTGGAAACAGGGGATAAGCATTTTTTGCTAGATTTGGGGGGTAGGAGGGAAAAAATTGGCATAGACAGACTCAAACCTGCTTTCGTTGTGGCGGACGAGCAAGTGCTGTTGGCGAGGGCCCCTCGGCGTGGAAGACCCCACGGGGCGCTTCCCAGAGAAAAGATTCTCCAGAGCACCCACACGGACAGTCAAAAAGTTTTCACCCCCAAACATCAGCCCCCCAGCATGGCAGTGCCATGGAGGCAGTGAATCCTGGCTACAGCAGATACGGCAGAAGACTGAAGCCCAAGCAGCATGCGGACTGATGTTGATGGTTCTACAGCATGTGGACTGATGTTAATGGTTCTATCACAGCATGTGGACTGTTACTCTCTTGTCCTATCTAAGTTGCTGGGAGGGGTGGCAACTTGGGGAGTGCATAATGGTTTACCACCTTAGACAGGAACAAAGGATGCAAAGTTAACCTTTTGTGTGTGAGAAGTTTCTAGATGCCCTAGTAAGATAACAGGGAGGTGTCAAGGATGAATGGACTGACTGCAGTCAGCCGGGGAGATTATCTTTTGTGTGTGAGAAGAGTCTAGAAGGATGTCATATTATTTAAGGGAAGAGTTCCTACTTGTATGCCATTCTGTCTATGCTCCTTGTGTGAGTCATGTAATAAACCGCCTGAACCAAATCAGCCTCATTATTTACACACTCCACAGTTTGTTAAATATTAGGTCTCTAACTCCCAAGTCTGTGCTAGTCCATGATCTGTTAATTGATTTTGAATTGAATTTGAATTTATTTATTTATTTCGGATAGTACATTACAGGTTAAAAGAAACTGTATAATATAACAACAAGGTCAGATTAGACAAAGACTCCTTCTACTATACAATTCCACGTGAGTTATCCGAAATGGGTGATGGCTGAAGCCGCAGCTTATATTGCCCACCCATATTCCATCCAAGAATTCAAAGGAGAAAAAGAGAAAAACAAGACAAGAGCGATTACAATTTAAAACAAGGCTAAGACAAAATGTGACTGAGAGAAAAAAGAAAACTGAGCTAGTCTAAGTTAAGCGGTTACTATTCAAAAACAAATCTAAGACATAATGTAAGATAAGATAAGATAAGATAAGCCTTTATTAGTCCCACAATGGGGAAATTCCAGGATTGCAACAGCACAGGGATAGCAACACTCAGAGCAACAATCAGAAGGCAAGAAAAAACAACATCTAGCAAACATATGTCCATATTACTATAAATGTATATATATAGACACACAGTGCAGAGCATTATGGCTGGTGGATGTGCAGCAGAAAGTCTAAGCTCTCTCTCCGCGGATGCAGCGGGCCAGCTGGAAGTCTTTGGGCATGATGGTGACCCCCTTAGCGAAGAAGAGACCACCAGGTGGGTCTCGCTGGTCTCCTGCAGAGCCATGACGGCGAAACTCAGGAAACGCAGGACGGTCTTGAAGTCCTGAGCGATCTCCCTCACCAGGCGCTGGACGGGCAGCTTACGGATGAGCAGCTCCGTGGATTTCTGGTAGCGACGGATCTCTCTCAGAGCCACGGACCTGTGACGGCGAGGCCTCTTCACTCTGCCGGTGGCCAGAGCGCCTCTCCGAGCAGCCCTGGTGGCTAGCTGTCTCCTGGGGGGCTTCTTCCTCCAGTAGATTTTACGGGCGGTCTGCTTGGTTCTTGCCATCGCTCTTTATTATTCTGTCTTATATTTCTTTCACGCCGCCTAAACTCCAGCCCGGCACCCGCTTCGTTTTCGCTACAGCTCCCGGTATGTCGAGTTTCCCATTAGCACCGGGCGGCGGCCAAGTGCTAGCTAGCACTAGCTCCTCCCCGCTGTAACGTCTCCCGCTGCAAACCGTGGCTCCGTCCGCCGACCCGGGAGACCCCCGGGGCGATCCGTGCGTCCGTGATATATATACAGAGTGAAAGGTGTAGAAAGAAGAAGGAAGATTAAAAAAGGCTGTTGCAATGGGCAGCCAACTCGTGTGGCGCCGCCGGTCCGGCAGAGCCGGAACCGGAAAAAAACATTTATATATGACATTTATATGTGACATTTATATGTGTCACAGAGAAAAAAAGAAAAAAAGAAAAACTAAGCTACAACACAACACAGGCTGGAAATGTCAATCCTTATGTGAGTTTACATGTCGTCTTGTAAATATGTTTGGAGTATTTCTTCCTTTAGTTTTTGTTTAAATTGTCCAAGCGTTGTACATGATTTTAATTCAGGTCCAAAATCGTTCCATAATTTGACTCCTTGCACTGAAATACAGTGTTGCTTGGTGGTAGTTCTCACTGTAGGCTTTTGAAATATACATGTTCCTCTGAAGTGATATCGTTTCTCCCTTGTTTGGAACAACTTTTGGATATTTGCGGGCAGTGATAGATTCTTCACTTTGAACATTATTATTGCAGTTTTAAAGTCAATCAGATCTTTCACCTTGAGAGTTTTTTGTTTAAGAAAAAGTGGGTTTGTTGGTTCCCTGTAAGCTGCTTTGTTGATTATTCTAATAGCTCTCTTTTGAAGCATAAAGAGTGGATATATGTTTGTTTTATATGTACTTCCCCATACTTCATTACAATATGTCATGTATGGGAGTATTAATGAATGATACAAGGTGTATAGTGTGGGTTGATTCAGCAAATTTTTCACTCTGTGTAATATTGCAATTGATTTGGAAACTTTACCTTTAATATAATTAATATGTGGCTTCCATCACAGTTTGTTATCAATTATTACTCCAAGGAATTTGGTTTCAGATACCCTTTCAATCTCTACACCATTTACACTGAGTTTGGGTACTGGGTAGTTGTGATGGTTGTTAAAGACTATAAATTTTGTCTTGCTTAAATTGAGCGTTAATTTGTTTGAATCAAACCACAGTTTAAACTTTCCTAATTCTTTTCCGAGTGTATCCAGAAGTTGTTCCAAATTGTTTCCACTGCATAGCAGATTAGTGTCATCAGCAAACAATATTAAGTCCATTTTTTCTGAAGCTTTACATATATCGTTTATATACATATTGAATAATAATGGTCCCAAAACTGAACCCTGTGGGACTCCACAGGTGACCTTCAGTAACTCTGAGTTTTTGTTGCTAACACATACATACTGATATCTATTCTTTAAGTAACTACTTAACCAGGACAGTGCTACCCCTCTTATACCACAGTTTTGTAATTTCTTTAATAATAGATTGTGATCTACTGTATCAAATGCTTTTTTAAGATCCAGGAATACTCCAACTGAATACTCTTTATTTTCAATGGCTGTTGATATTTTTTCTGTAAATTCCATGAAGGCATATGCTGTTGTCCTTTTGTGTCTGAACCCATATTGCTGCTCACACAATAAATCATTCTTCAGTATGAAGTTCAATTCAATTCAATTCAACTTTATTTATATAGCGCCATTTCACAACAACAGTCATCTCATAGCACTATCAACTGTAGGGGGACCCCCACAGTTGCAGAAAGACCCCAGCAATCAGGCGATCCCCTGTGAGCAAGCACTTGGCGATGGTGGAGAGGAAAAACTCCCTTTTAACAGGAAGAAACCTCCAGCAGAACCAGGCTCAGGGAGGGGCAGTCATCTGCTGCGACTGGCTGGGGGGTGAGGGGATAGAGAAAATGAAAAGAACAGACATGTAGAGAGCAAACAGCACGATGGGGACTCAATCTATGAGAGAGAACAAACAAATGTTAATGACCAGCAAAAAAAAAAAAAATATTTCATAGAGAGTGAGGAAAGGAGTGAGGCCCAGTGCATTACTGGAGGTCCCCCGGCTGACTAAACCTATTAGCAGCATAACTAAGGGAGGGTTCAGAAACACATGATCCCTCCCTAATTGTAGGCTATATCAAAAAGGTAGGTTTTAGCCCTATTCTTAAAAACAGAGATCGAGTCTGACTCCCGAATCCAGATTGGCAGCTGATTCCACAGGAGAGGAGCTTGATAACTGAAGGCTCTGCCTCCCATTGTACTTTTGGAGATTCTAGGTATTACAAGTAATCCTGCAATTTTGGAGCGTAGTGCTCTGTTAGGATGATACGGTAGTATCAGATCTTTTAAATAAAAAGAAGCCTGATTGTTTAGAGCTTTGTAAGTAAGAAGAAGGATTTTAAACTTAATTCTAAACTCTATGGGAAGCCAATGAAGGGAGGCCAGAACCGGAGAGATATGATCTCTCTTTCTAGTACCTGTTAAAACTCTTGCTGCAGCATTTTGGATCAGCTGAAGACTTTTTAAAGATGTTTTAGGACAACCTGATAATAAAGAATAACAATAATCTAATCTCGAGCTAACAAAAGCGTGGATCAGCTTCTCAGCATCACTCTGAGACAAGATGCTCCTAATCTTGGCAATATTACGCAAATGATAGAAGGCAGTCTTAGAAACAAATTTAATATGTGAATTGAAGGACAAATCCTGATCAAAAATAACTCCAAGGTTCCTCACAGAGCTATTAAGAGAAAGAGTAACTATTCTGTCCTGATAACACGGCTGGGTATTGTAGACAGATAGCGAACAATAAAGACAGCAGGCTGATTCCAGGTTGACTGATTTACTGAAATCAGTTTTGTCTTGTTTGTTTTTTTTTTTGTAAAACTGAAACACAATGAAATATACATAATACAGAATGTTACATAAGAAATAATAATACAACACTCTGTATATAAACAGTTTCTCTTATTACAGGCACTTAACTCAGGTAAGTAATTTGCTCTACAGATTCAAACTAAGGTAAGTATTTCACAGTTTCCACAGGTTACAAAGTTAAGGTAAGTTAAATCAGGTAAG
Source organism: Pholidichthys leucotaenia (assembly GCA_020510985.1). Taxonomy (NCBI): domain Eukaryota; kingdom Metazoa; phylum Chordata; class Actinopteri; order Cichliformes; family Pholidichthyidae; genus Pholidichthys; species Pholidichthys leucotaenia. The sequence continues at coordinate 2,969,069 of CM035841.1, read as the reverse complement.
TATTACGAAATTATACTAACACATTTTTATTTTACAGAGGACAGCTACACAGCTAAGTAAGCAGGTAAGCATAGCCAAATGAATAGCTAACTAGCTTTCACACGAAGCACCATTACAACACAATATAATTTGGGCTAACAAAGGGCTAAATGACTCAGCAGTTAGCTAAGTACCATTGCAAACGATTAGCCATTACCCCCTTTTAACCGCGATCCTTTTATAGCTTAAATTTAGCGTTTTTAACATCATATCGGCTGCACGGTGGCGCAGTGGTTTAGCACTGTGGCAGCACAGTTTTACCCTCGGCCGGGGGACCGCGGGGATCATGAGATCGTGGGTTCGATCCCAGCCCCCGACCAACAGTGAGCTGTGTGGAGTTTGCATGTTCTCCCCGTGTTGCGCGGGTTTACTCCGGGATTTCTCCGGTTTCCTCCCGCATACCAAAAACATGTAGGTTTAGGGCGCTCGCGCACGCAGCGACCAGCAGCCGGTGGCTTGTCACCAGACTGCAAACCAAGTCTACCTACGGGTACAAATAAGTAACAAAAAAAAATAAATAAATAAATAAAAAAATAAAAAATAAATAAATTCCAAACTATGGTCATCTTAAACAAGTATTACAACAATTTTCAGCATTAACTTACTGTTGGTTCCACTCAATTCAATTCAATTCAATTCAACTTTATTTATATAGCGCCATTTCACAACAACAGTCATCTCATAGCACTATCGACTGTAGGGGGGACCCCACAGTTGCAGAAAGACCCCAGCAATCAGGCGATCCCCTGTGAGCAGCACTTGGCGACGGTGGAGAGGAAAAACTCCCTTTTAACAGGAAGAAACCTCCAGCAGAACCAGGCTCAGGGAGGGGCAGTCATCTGCTGCGACTGGCTGGGGGGTGAGGGGATAGAGAAGATGAAAAGAACAGACATGTAGAGAGCAAACAGCACGATGGGGACTCAATCTATGGGAGAGAACAAGCAAATGTTAATGACCAGCAAAAAAAAAATATTTCATAGAGAGTGAGGAAAGGAGTGAGGCCCAGTGCATTACTGGAGGTCCCCCGGCTGACTAAACCTATTAGCAGCATAACTAAGGGAGGGTTCAGAAACACATGATCCCTCCCTAATTGTAGGCTATATCAAAAAGGTAGGTTTTAACCCTAATCTTAAAAACAGAGATCGAGTCTGACTCCCGAATCCAGATTGGCAGCTGATTCCACAGGAGAGGAGCTTAACCACTCCTAGGTTAGTACAACCAAATTTCTGGCGAGCACATTTTCACATTGCTTTCATCATGGCAGATTGAACAGAAAAAAGGTTTATATAGGAAACAGGAAGTAGCTACAATTAAAGGTGCAGTAATGCAAACCACCACTAGAGGGAACATAACCCCACCCAATATCTGACAGGTCAGCACACTCCCCGCTTGGTATACATGTATACCACTATTTACTCTTCTCTAGTGACATCAATAGCACAACATCAGAGATGGGTCTCAGGTACTCTTTAACTACCCCTTGGCTAGAGGTCTTAACTGTGACCTTACGGACCTTGTTGTCTGAACTAGGAATGGCCTTAACTATTCGCCCTAGAGGCCACATGTTGTGCTTTGCTTGATTGTCTTTTATCAAAACAATGTCACCTTCCTGGAGACTGGACTTCTCGGAGGTCCACTTCCTCCGTGGTTGAAGTGTGGCCAGGTACTCCGACCGCCACCTCTTCCAGAAGGAGTCCGCCAAGCTCTGGACCTGGCGCCACTGGACCTGGCGCCACTGGACCTGGCTGAGGTGATCCAGGTCGAAGTCTCCCAGGGGTGCAGGACTGACACTTGCCTTCTGGGTGAGCAGAGTGGCAGGTGAGAGGATTTCAGGTACCTCTGCATCGTTGGAGACTGGGACTAGCGGGCGTGCATTCATGATAGCCATAACCTCAGCCATCAAGGTTGTAAGAACTTCATGAGACAGTCGGGTAGCACCATCCTTCGCAAGCAGTCCATCCAGTATGCGTCTTGCCACTCCAATTAACCTCTCCCAGGCTCCACCCATGTGTGAAGAATGGGGAGCATTGAAGGTCCATGTACATCCCTGCTCTTGCAGATAGTTCTTGATCTCAGGATCGTCAGTGTTGATTCGAAGCTCACGGCATGCACCAATGAAATTAGTGCCTCTATCCGACCTTAAGTGCTTGACAGGTCCACGGATGGATAGGAAACGCCTCATGGCGTTGATGAAGCTTGAGGTCGACATGGATTCAATAACCTCAAGGTGCACCGCTCTGGTGCTCAAGCAAGTAAAGATGACTGCCCACCTTTTGCTCTCAGTGGCACCACCTCGTGTCCGCCGAGTGGTGACAGTCCATGGGCCAAAGACGTCGAGCCCTACGTGAGTAAAGGGGGGATCCGTTGCCAGCCTATCTGCCGGCAGATCTGACATCTTCTGCACTTCTCTCCGTCCTCTCAACTTCCTACAAGTAACACATTTGAAAATGATGCTGGAGATGAGCTTCCTACCTCCTACTATCCAAACACCAGCGGTACGCAGTGCACCGTCTGTGAAGTGCCGCCCCTGGTGGGCTACTTTGTCATGGTAGTGTCGGACCAGGAGAGTGGTCACATGATGGCCGGCTGGTAGGATGAGTGGGTGTTTCTCTTGGTCTCCCAAGTCTGCCCTGCGTATCCGACCTCCGACTCTAATCAATCCGTTCTCATCGATGAAGGGGTCAAGCTTTGCAAGGGAGCTTTGACAGAGCACTGTGGAACCCTGAATTAAGCATTTCAGCTCCTCTTCATAAACATCCTCCTGTACAGCCTTGAAGATTTTTGTCTTTGCTTGGGACCGCTCTGTGGCGAGAAGCTGGCTGCATTGATGCCATCCCTTGCAACCATCACTATTCTCTCCAGAGGAAGACTTGGCTACATGAACAAGAAGTGCCATACCTCTTACTAGGCTCTTCCAAGAAGAGAAGCGTTCAAATCTTTCTGAGCCAAGAGGCTGTTCTGTAACTTTGGTAAGTAGACAGATGGCTTGTGGCCTAACTTCTTTGTCTGTGTCTGCATCAACAAGCTCAAACGTTTCAGCCTCCTCAACCTTATCCGTGGCTGACTGCCTGAGAAACTGGGGACCGAGCAACCAGCTGGAAGATGAAAGTTGAGCTGCTGAAAGTGGTCTGGTTCCTTGGTCTGCAGGGTTCTGGTCTGTCAAGATGTACTGCCACTGTTCTGGTTCAGTAGATCCACGAATGCGAGCTACTCGGTTAGCTACGTAGGTGTAGAACCTTCGTGAACTGTTGTGAATGTAGCCCAGCACAATGCGGCTGTCAGTGAAGAACTTGACTGCCTGTAGCTCTATGTCTATCTCAGACTGGATCACTTCTGCCAGCTCAACGGCCAAGACAGCTGCACACAACTCCAGGCGTGGAATGGTGTGCATGGGGTAAGGTGCAAGTTTTGATTTACCCATAACAAATCCTACGTGCCATCTTCCTTCAGAATCTAAGGCACGCAGGTAAGCTACGGCAGCTATCGCTAGAGTTGAAGCATCTGCGAAAACACAGAGTTCTATCCTGTTACAGCATGACAAGGAGGTAGGTAGGTATGATCTGCTAATGCAAAGCTGCTCCAGGTCTGTTAAGGAGTTGATCCATGTTCTCCAGTGTGCCTCTTTCTCTGGTGGGAGAGGCATGTCCCACTCATACTGTTCAGAGGAGATGTCTCTCACCAATGCCTTTCCCTGGACAGTGATGGGAGAAGCGAATCCAAGGGGATCGTAAAGACTGTTTATGGTGGACAGCATGCCTCTCCGACTAAATGGCTTAATGTCTCTTGAGACTCGGAATGTGAAGCTGTCAATCTGGAGCACCCAGTTCAGGCCTAAGCTCCTTTGAAGGGGCAATGGGTCTGCTCCCAGATCGAGATCTTTCAGGTCACTTGCTCGTTCCTCCACTGGGAAAGCCTCCATGACCCTCGGACTGTTTGAGGCAATCTTGTGGAGTTTTAAGTTGCTCTCAGCTAGCAGAGCCTTGGTTCGCTGCAGGAGATCGATCACCTCATGCTCCTTGGCCAATGACGTGAGCCCATCGTCGACGTAAAAGTTCCTGAAGATGAACTCCTTTGCATCACTACCATGCTCAGCTTCTCCTTGCTCTGCAGCTCTCCTCAGCCCATAAGTCGCTACTGCTGGAGACGGGCTGTTGCCGAATACATGCACAGTCATCCAGTAGTCAATGATGTCCTTGTCTAGATCATTGTCTTTGTGCCAGAGAAACCTGAGGAAGTGGCGGTGGTCCTCTCTGACCTTGAACCCATAGAACATTTGCTCTATGTCGGCGGTAGCAGCAATTTGTTCTCTTCTGAACCGTAATAGGACTCCTATTAGTGTGTTGTTCAGGTTGGGTCCACTGAGAAGTACATCATTCAATGATGTCCCCTTGTACTCCGCGCTGGAGTCAAATACAACTCTTATTTTCCCCGGCTTCTGGGGGTGGTATACGCCAAATATCGGCAGATACCAGCACTCCTGCCCGAGCTGTAGTGGAGAGCTGGCTCGGCCTGTTGGTTGTCAATGACCTTTTGCATAAAATCAAAGAAGTGCTGTTTCATGTCAGGTTTCTTCCTGAATGAGCGTTGGAGGGATTGGAGTCTTTGAGCAGCCTGCTCTCTGTTGCACGGAAGACGCTTACGAGGAGTATGAAAGGGTAGTGGCGCCACCCAGAGGTTTTCATTGTCCATATACACCTCGTCTTCCATTATTCTCAGAAACTCACTGTCATCTACTGACATGGCTGGTTTGTTGTCGGCTGGTGTTGTCTGGAACATACTTTCACCAAGACCATCCCTACATGTCTCTGGAATGGCTTCCTCACTGTGAGTTGGGAACCGAAGGCTGCACTGAATCGGTTCACTGGGTTTCTCCTTGATGTGAATGCTGTTAGTGCAGGGCTTAAAGAAGGAAGGGCGTCCATTTTGGAGGACATGGGTCTTATAAGCATTGACTTCCTGAGTCTTGTGAGCGCCACCCAGACACAGCTCTCCCACTATGACCCAGCCGAGATCAAGGCGCTGAGCGTATGGCGAGTTGTGTGGTCCGTTGCGCTGCTCTCGCACCTTGTGCAAGCTCAAAACATCTTGGCCTAGTAGCAGAAGAATGGGTGCACTGTTGTCAAGTGCAGGGATTTTGTCAGCCACTGGTCTGAGGTGAGGGAAATATTGTGCGCACTCAGGGGTCGGGATCTCTGACCGGTCACCAGGTAAGTATTCACACTCCAGCAATGTGGGCAGTGTGACCTTGGTCTTCCCATCGAGAGATTCCACAATGATGTTGGTTGCTTTCCTTCCTGCAGTCTCCACTCTGCCTGAGCATGTTTTTAGCGTGTAGGGGGATGCCCTGCTGTTAATACCCAACAGACTGAAGAATTCAGATTTTGCTAAAGACCTATTGCTTTGGTCATCGAGTACAGCATATACTATGTGAGACTTGCTTGGATTATCAGCATGGGAAACCTTGACCAAGCAGATTTTAGAACAGGATCTAGGCTGGGGTGCATCGCCACATATCTCTGTGCACTTAGAAGTGACAACAGGAGTTGCTGCGACTTCACTCTCTCCGCTTTGCTCCCTTCCTTGCTCCCCGCTCTGGTCATTCCCAGGTGAGTGCCCAGCCTGCCCATGAGGCGACCATGGTGCTGGACCAGGATGCATCGCTGAAGTGTGCTTGTCACTCTCACACTCTCTGCATTTAGACTACACTAGACTGGTCACACAATACTGACGCACTCTACAAGAAGGGACAGCGCAGGCTGTTCCTGCTGAGGAGACTCAGGTCTTTTGGTGTACAAGGGGCGCTGCTGAAGTCATTCTATGACACGGTGGTGGCATCAGCCATCACTTTTGGAGTGGTCTGCTGGGGCAGTGGCATTACTGCAGCCGATAGGAAGAGACTGAACAAACTGATTAAGAAAGCTAGCACTGTCCTGGGGCAGCGCCTTGATCCGATGGAGGAGATAGGAGAGAGAAGGACGGTGGCTAAACTGTCATCTCTGCTGGAGTCCGAGTTCCACCCTATGCAGGACATACTGGATGCACTGAGGAGCTCATTTAGCAGCAGACTACATCATCCCAGGTGCACAACCGAGAGGTTTCGTAGGTCCTTCCTACCAACGGCTGTCAGACTGTACAACCTAAGCAGGGCTGCTCGCAGAGATAGCAAAAAGACATAACAAACTAATAGTTTTTTTGAATGCAAAAGATGCAATAGACTTACACAATGGTCCTCTCCGGCATACAACTAGGAACATACCGGTCGCTATGGAGGGTGAGAATATGTATGGGCACATAATCATACCATGTAGGATAACTAAATAGACGGTTATGCTGTTTCATCCCACCTAGCAACAATGCTCTGCACTGTGTGTGTTTATATATTTACATATTTATTCCATCTAACTACAATGCTCAGCACTGGGTGTGTTTATATTTATATATCTATATATTTATTCCATCTAGCTACAATGCTCCGCACTGTGTTTTTATATATCTACATATTATTCCATCTAGCTACATTGCTCCGCACTGTGTGTTTATATACTTGCATATTTATTCCACCTAGCTGCAATGCTCCGTACTGTGGGTGTTTATATATTTACATATTTATTCCATCTAGCTACAATGCTCTGCACTGTGTGTTCATATATTCATATATTTATTCCATCCAGCTACAATGCTCTGCACTGTGTGTCTGTGTGTGTGTGTGTGTGTGTGTGTATATATATATATTTTATAGTAATATGTACATATGTATATTAGCTGCTCTTGCTTGCTTGTTTTTTTTTCTTGCCTTCTGATTGTTGCTCTGAGTGTTGCTATCCCTGTGCTGTTGCAATCCTGGAATTTCCCCGTTGTGGGACTAATAAAGGCTTATCTTATCTTATCTTTATCTTATCTTATTTGAGTGCGGTCTTACAGTCTTTGGCAATGTGCTTGGTGCTGGCACAACATCTAAAGCAGATCGAGTTCTCCTTTAAGTACACTTTCCTCTCATCCAGGTGCTTTCCTCGGAACCCGCGGCATTTTGTGAGCGGATGTGGTTTGTTGTGGATTGGACATTCTTTGTCCGGTTCAGTTTTCTTCACAGATGTGCTGTCCTGAGATGCACCACCTGCGGCTGTGACATCAGTTTTCCTCACTGTTACAGCGGATTTGTAGATGTGTTTTTGGTCTTTCTCACCTTTTGACTGATTGGGAGTAGAGGAAAGGTTGAATGCGAAACTGGGGTCATTGCGAGTCTTAGCTCGAGAACATACAAATTCCACAAAGTAGCTGAATGGTGGGAAAGGCACATGATAAACTTCCTTGTACCTGGATCCCTGTGTCATCCAGCGTTCACGAAGTGAGAATGGAAGCTTCTCCACAATTGGATTTACCCCTCGAGCTGTATCAAGATACATGAGCCCAGGTAAGAATCCCTCTGACTTAGCAGCTTGTAGCTCTTTTAACAAGTCTCCTAACTCTCTGAGCTTGTGTATCTCTTTGTTAGAGATGACTGGGAAGGCGTCCAATTTTTTCATTAGGGCACTTTCAATCACCTCTGGGCTTCCATAAGTTTCCTCCAAGCGCTCCCATACCATCCACACACCTAGTCGAGGATTGTTTACATGCACAGACCTGATCCTCATGGCTTGAGCTGACGACTTGGGCCCCAACCATTTGATCAGTAGGTTGAGCTCTTCTTGCTCCGAGAGGTTAAGCTCCTTTGTGGCTGCTAGGAAGGAGGCCTTCCACGCCCAGTAGTTTTCTGGGCAGTCGTCAAAGGTAAGGAGTCCTGAGCTCACCATCTCTTTTCTCATGAGATACTGGGCCAAGACATGGGTTTGTGTTGATGGAGGTGAGGATTTGTTTCCCTGGTTGGGATGAGAGGCTGGAGGGTTAGCTGCAGTGTCTTTCCTTTTAATGTCAGGGAGAACAGGTGAATGTTCCTGCTTTGGAACAAATGGCTTTGGGGCAAAATGAGGAACGTTGTGTCCAACCATCATGGGCTTGTGTTCATTTCTGTCCACAAAAGACTCATACAGTGAATCTAGTTCTTTAATGAATGGCTGTGTTTCCACGTAGCGTTGTGTGCGTCTCACTGGATCATCAAGGGCTAGATTCTGTAGCTCACCAAGAGAGTCGCTGTGTCTTGGATCGAGCTCTGCTGCTGCAGCTTCTTCCAATATAGCTGCCTCTCTTGATGCTGCAGTTGCTTCTTTCTCTTGTTGCAGCACGTGAAGATTTGCGTCTATTGAAGCCCTTTCTTTAATCATGGCAGCCTCTACTGAAGCCCTTTGTTTCATCATGACTGCCTGCTTCTCTGCAAAGGATGCTTTAACTTTAGCTGCTTCAGCCTTAGCTCTGGCTCTTGCTGCAACGATGCTGGCAGATGACCGGGTTGATGCTCTGGAGGACTTGTGTGAATTTGAGGCTTGAGACCTTGTCTCCAACTGAGACGGACGGTCCTCCTCACCAGCGTGGCTCATCTTGGCTTGCTTCTGTGTGCTGTTCACCGTATTTCAGCTGCCTATCCCCGCTGCGTGGTCAACATTTTACTATTCTGTCCTGATAACACGGCTGGGTATTGTAGACAGATAGCGAACAATAAAGACAGCAGGCTGATTCCAGGTTGACTGATTTACTGAAATCAGTTTTGTCTTGTTTGGTTTTTTTTTTTGTAAAACTGAAACACAATGAAATATACATAATACAGAATGTTACATAAGAAATAATAATACAACACTCTGTATATAAACAGTTTCTCTTATTACAGGCACTTAACTCAGGTAAGTAATTTGCTCTACAGATTCAAACTAAGGTAAGTATTTCACAGTTTCCACAGGTTACAAAGTTAAGGTAAGTTAAATCAGGTAAGTATTACGAAATTATACTAACACATTTTTATTTTACAGAGGACAGCTACACAGCTAAGTAAGCAGGTAAGCATAGCCAAATGAATAGCTAACTAGCTTTCACACGAAGCACCATTACAACACAATATAATTTGGGCTAACAAAGGGCTAAATGACTCAGCAGTTAGCTAAGTACCATTGCAAACGATTAGCCATTACCCCCTTTTAACCGCGATCCTTTTATAGCTTAAATTTAGCGTTTTTAACATCATATCGGCTGCACGGTGGCGCAGTGGTTTAGCACTGTGGCAGCACAGTTTTACCCTCGGCCGGGGGACCGCGGGGATCATGAGATCGTGGGTTCGATCCCAGCCCCCGACCAACAGTGAGCTGTGTGGAGTTTGCATGTTCTCCCCGTGTTGCGCGGGTTTACTCCGGGATTTCTCCGGTTTCCTCCCGCATACCAAAAACATGTAGGTTTAGGGCGCTCGCGCACGCAGCGACCAGCAGCCGGTGGCTTGTCACCAGACTGCAAACCAAGTCTACCTACGGGTACAAATAAGTAACAAAAAAAAATAAATAAATAAATAAAAAAATAAAAAATAAATAAATTCCAAACTATGGTCATCTTAAACAAGTATTACAACAATTTTCAGCATTAACTTACTGTTGGTTCCACTCAATTCAATTCAATTCAACTTTATTTATATAGCGCCATTTCACAACAACAGTCATCTCATAGCACTATCGACTGTAGGGGGGACCCCACAGTTGCAGAAAGACCCCAGCAATCAGGCGATCCCCTGTGAGCAGCACTTGGCGACGGTGGAGAGGAAAAACTCCCTTTTAACAGGAAGAAACCTCCAGCAGAACCAGGCTCAGGGAGGGGCAGTCATCTGCTGCGACTGGCTGGGGGGTGAGGGGATAGAGAAGATGAAAAGAACAGACATGTAGAGAGCAAACAGCACGATGGGGACTCAATCTATGGGAGAGAACAAGCAAATGTTAATGACCAGCAAAAAAAAATATTTCATAGAGAGTGAGGAAAGGAGTGAGGCCCAGTGCATTACTGGAGGTCCCCCGGCTGACTAAACCTATTAGCAGCATAACTAAGGGAGGGTTCAGAAACACATGATCCCTCCCTAATTGTAGGCTATATCAAAAAGGTAGGTTTTAACCCTAATCTTAAAAACAGAGATCGAGTCTGACTCCCGAATCCAGATTGGCAGCTGATTCCACAGGAGAGGAGCTTAACCACTCCTAGGTTAGTACAACCAAATTTCTGGCGAGCACATTTTCACATTGCTTTCATCATGGCAGATTGAACAGAAAAAAGGTTTATATAGGAAACAGGAAGTAGCTACAATTAAAGGTGCAGTAATGCAAACCACCACTAGAGGGAACATAACCCCACCCAATATCTGACAGGTCAGCACACTCCCCGCTTGGTATACATGTATACCACTATTTACTCTTCTCTAGTGACATCAATAGCACAACATCAGAGATGGGTCTCAGGTACTCTTTAACTACCCCTTGGCTAGAGGTCTTAACTGTGACCTTACGGACCTTGTTGTCTGAACTAGGAATGGCCTTAACTATTCGCCCTAGAGGCCACATGTTGTGCTTTGCTTGATTGTCTTTTATCAAAACAATGTCACCTTCCTGGAGACTGGACTTCTCGGAGGTCCACTTCCTCCGTGGTTGAAGTGTGGCCAGGTACTCCGACCGCCACCTCTTCCAGAAGGAGTCCGCCAAGCTCTGGACCTGGCGCCACTGGACCTGGCTGAGGTGATCCAGGTCGAAGTCTCCCAGGGGTGCAGGACTGACACTTGCCTTCTGGGTGAGCAGAGTGGCAGGTGAGAGGATTTCAGGTACCTCTGCATCGTTGGAGACTGGGACTAGCGGGCGTGCATTCATGATAGCCATAACCTCAGCCATCAAGGTTGTAAGAACTTCATGAGACAGTGGGTAGCACCATCCTTCGCAAGCAGTCCATCCAGTATGCGTCTTGCCACTCCAATTAACCTCTCCCAGGCTCCACCCATGTGTGAAGAATGGGGAGCATTGAAGGTCCATGTACATCCCTGCTCTTGCAGATAGTTCTTGATCTCAGGATCGTCAGTGTTGATTTGAAGCTCACGGCATGCACCAATGAAATTAGTGCCTCTATCCGACCTTAAGTGCTTGACAGGTCCACGGATGGATAGGAAACGCCTCATGGCGTTGATGAAGCTTGAGGTCGACATGGATTCAATAACCTCAAGGTGCACCGCTCTGGTGCTCAAGCAAGTAAAGATGACTGCCCACCTTTTGCTCTCAGTGGCACCACCTCGTGTCCGCCGAGTGGTGACAGTCCATGGGCCAAAGACGTCGAGCCCTACGTGAGTAAAGGGGGGATCCGTTGCCAGCCTATCTGCCGGCAGATCTGACATCTTCTGCACTTCTCTCCGTCCTCTCAACTTCCTACAAGTAACACATTTGAAAATGATGCTGGAGATGAGCTTCCTACCTCCTACTATCCAAACACCAGTGGTACGCAGTGCACCCTTTGTGAAGTGCCGCCCCTGGTGGGCTACTTTGTCATGGTAGTGTCGGACCAGGAGAGTGGTCACATGATGGCCGGCTGGTAGGATGAGTGGGTGTTTCTCTTGGTCTCCCAAGTCTGCCCTGCGTATCCGACCTCCGACTCTAATCAATCCGTTCTCATCGATGAAGGGGTCAAGCTTTGCAAGGGAGCTTTGACAGAGCACTGTGGAACCCTGAATTAAGCATTTCAGCTCCTCTTCATAAACATCCTCCTGTACAGCCTTGAAGATTTTTGTCTTTGCTTGGGACCGCTCTGTGGCGAGAAGCTGGCTGCATTGATGCCATCCCTTGCAACCATCACTATTCTCTCCAGAGAAAGACTTGGCTACATGAACAAGAAGTGCCATACCTCTTACTAGGCTCTTCCAAGAAGAGAAGCGTTCAAATCTTTCTGAGCCAAGAGGCTGTTCTGTAACTTTGGTAAGTAGACAGGTGGCTTATGGCCTAACTTCTTTGTCTGTGTCTGCATCAACAAGCTCAAACGTTTCAGCCTCTTCAACCTTATCCGTGGCTGACTGCCTGAGAAACTGGGGACCGAGCAACCAGCTGGAAGATGAAAGTTGAGCTGCTGAAAGTGGTCTGGTTTCCTGGTCTGCAGGGTTCTGGTCTGTCAAGATGTACTGCCACTGTTCTGGTTCAGTAGATCCACGAATGCGAGCTACTCGGTTAGCTACGTAGGTGTAGAACCTTCGTGAACTGTTGTGAGTGTAGCCCAGAACAATGCGGCTGTCAGTGAAGAACTTGACTGCCTGTAGCTCTATGTCTATCTCAGACTGGATCACTTCTGCCAGCTCAACGGCCAAGACAGCTGCACACAACTCCAGGCGTGGAATGGTGTGCATGGGGTAAGGTGCAAGTTTTGATTTACCCATAACAAATCCTACGTGCCATCTTCCTTCAGAATCTAAGGCACGCAGGTAAGCTACGGCAGCTATCGCTAGAGTTGAAGCATCTGCGAAAACACAGAGTTCTATCCTGTTACAGCATGACAAGGAGGTAGGTAGGTATGATCTGCTAATGCAAAGCTGCTCCAGGTCTGTTAAGGAGTTGATCCATGTTCTCCAGTGTGCCTCTTTCTCTGGTGGGAGAGGCGTGTCCCACTCATACTGTTCAGAGGAGATGTCTCTCACCAATGCCTTTCCCTGGACAGTGATGGGAGAAGCGAATCCAAGGGGATCGTAAAGACTGTTTATGGTGGACAGCATGCCTCTCCGACTAAATGGCTTAATGTCTCTTGAGACTCGGAATGTGAAGCTGTCAATCTGGAGCACCCAGTTCAGGCCTAAGCTCCTTTGAAGGGGCAATGGGTCTGCTCCCAGATCGAGATCTTTCAGGTCACTTGCTCGTTCCTCCACTGGGAAAGCCTCCATGACCCTCGGACTGTTTGAGGCAATCTTGTGGAGTTTTAAGTTGCTCTCAGCTAGCAGAGCCTTGGTTCGCTGCAGGAGATCGATCACCTCATGCTCCTTGGCCAATGACGTGAGCCCATCGTCGACGTAAAAGTTCCTGAAGATGAACTCCTTTGCATCACTACCATGCTCAGCTTCTCCTTGCTCTGCAGCTCTCCTCAGCCCATAAGTCGCTACTGCTGGAGACGGGCTGTTGCCGAATACATGCACAGTCATCCAGTAGTCAATGATGTCCTTGTCTAGATCATTGTCTTTGTGCCAGAGAAACCTGAGGAAGTGGCGGTGGTCCTCTCTGACCTTGAACCCATAGAACATTTGCTCTATGTCGGCGGTAGCAGCAATTTGTTCTCTTCTGAACCGTAATAGGACTCCTATTAGTGTGTTGTTCAGGTTGGGTCCACTGAGAAGTACATCATTCAATGATGTCCCCTTGTACTCCGCGCTGGAGTCAAATACAACTCTTATTTTCCCCGGCTTCTGGGGGTGGTATACGCCAAATATCGGCAGATACCAGCACTCCTGCCCGAGCTGTAGTGGAGAGCTGGCTCGGCCTGTTGGTTGTCAATGACCTTTTGCATAAAATCAAAGAAGTGCTGTTTCATGTCAGGTTTCTTCCTGAATGAGCGTTGGAGGGATTGGAGTCTTTGAGCAGCCTGCTCTCTGTTGCACGGAAGACGCTTACGAGGAGTATGAAAGGGTAGTGGCGCCACCCAGAGGTTTTCATTGTCCATATACACCTCGTCTTCCATTATTCTCAGAAACTCACTGTCATCTACTGACATGGCTGGTTTGTTGTCGGCTGGTGTTGTCTGGAACATACTTTCACCAAGACCATCCCTACATGTCTCTGGAATGGCTTCCTCACTGTGAGTTGGGAACCGAAGGCTGCACTGAATCGGTTCACTGGGTTTCTCCTTGATGTGAATGCTGTTAGTGCAGGGCTTAAAGAAGGAAGGGCGTCCATTTTGGAGGACATGGGTCTTATAAGCATTGACTTCCTGAGTCTTGTGAGCGCCACCCAGACACAGCTCTCCCACTATGACCCAGCCGAGATCAAGGCGCTGAGCGTATGGCGAGTTGTGTGGTCCGTTGCGCTGCTCTCGCACCTTGTGCAAGCTCAAAACATCTCGGCCTAGTAGCAGAAGAATGGGTGCACTGTTGTCAAGTGCAGGGATTTTGTCAGCCACTGGTCTGAGGTGAGGGAAATATTGTGCGCACTCAGGGGTCAGGATCTCTGACCGGTCACCAGGTAAGTATTCACACTCCAGCAATGTGGGCAGTGTGACCTTGGTCTTCCCATCGAGAGATTCCACAATGATGTTGGTTGCTTTCCTTCCTGCAGTCTCCACTCTACCTGAGCATGTTTTTAGCGTGTAGGGGGATGCCCTGCTGTTAATACCCAACAGACTGAAGAATGCAGATTTTGCTAAAGACCTATTGCTTTGGTCATCGAGTACAGCATATACTATGTGAGACTTGCTTGGATTATCAGCATGGGAAACCTTGACCAAGCAGATTTTAGAACAGGATCTAGGCTGGGGTGCATCGCCACATATCTCTGTGCACTTAGAAGTGACAACAGGAGTTGCTGCGACTTCACTCTCTCCGCTTTGCTCCCTTCCTTGCTCCCCGCTCTGGTCATTCCCAGGTGAGTGCCCAGCCTGCCCATGAGGCGACCATGGTGCTGGACCAGGATGCATCGCTGAAGTGTGCTTGTCACTCTCACACTCTCTGCATTTAGACTACACTAGACTGGTCACACAATACTGACGCACTCTACAAGAAGGGACAGCGCAGGCTGTTCCTGCTGAGGAGACTCAGGTCTTTCGGTGTACAAGGGGCGCTGCTGAAGTCATTCTATGACACGGTGGTGGCATCAGCCATCACTTTTGGAGTGGTCTGCTGGGGCAGTGGCATTACTGCAGCCGATAGGAAGAGACTGAACAAACTGATTAAGAAAGCTAGCACTGTCCTGGGGCAGCGCCTTGATCCGATGGAGGAGATAGGAGAGAGAAGGACGGTGGCTAAACTGTCATCTCTGCTGGAGTCCGAGTTCCACCCTATGCAGGACATACTGGATGCACTGAGGAGCTCATTTAGCAGCAGACTACATCATCCCAGGTGCACAACCGAGAGGTTTCGTAGGTCCTTCCTACCAACGGCTGTCAGACTGTACAACCTAAGCAGGGCTGCTCGCAGAGATAGCAAAAAGACATAACAAACTAATAGTTTTTTTGAATGCAAAAGATGCAATAGACTTACACAATGGTCCTCTCCGGCATACAACTAGGAACATACCGGTCGCTATGGAGGGTGAGAATATGTATGGGCACATAATCATACCATGTAGGATAACTAAATAGACGGTTATGCTGTTTCATCCCACCTAGCAACAATGCTCTGCACTGTGTGTGTTTATATATTTACATATTTATTCCATCTAACTACAATGCTCAGCACTGGGTGTGTTTATATTTATATATCTATATATTTATTCCATCTAGCTACAATGCTCCGCACTGTGTTTTTATATATCTACATATTATTCCATCTAGCTACATTGCTCCGCACTGTGTGTTTATATACTTGCATATTTATTCCACCTAGCTGCAATGCTCCGTACTGTGGGTGTTTATATATTTACATATTTATTCCATCTAGCTACAATGCTCTGCACTGTGTGTTCATATATTCATATATTTATTCCATCCAGCTACAATGCTCTGCACTGTGTGTCTGTGTGTGTGTGTGTGTGTGTGTGTATATATATATATTTTATAGTAATATGTACATATGTATATTAGCTGCTCTTGCTTGCTTGTTTTTTTTTCTTGCCTTCTGATTGTTGCTCTGAGTGTTGCTATCCCTGTGCTGTTGCAATCCTGGAATTTCCCCGTTGTGGGACTAATAAAGGCTTATCTTATCTTATCTTTATCTTATCTTATTTGAGTGCGGTCTTACAGTCTTTGGCAATGTGCTTGGTGCTGGCACAACATCTAAAGCAGATCGAGTTCTCCTTTAAGTACACTTTCCTCTCATCCAGGTGCTTTCCTCGGAACCCGCGGCATTTTGTGAGCGGATGTGGTTTGTTGTGGATTGGACATTCTTTGTCCGGTTCAGTTTTCTTCACAGATGTGCTGTCCTGAGATGCACCACCTGCGGCTGTGACATCAGTTTTCCTCACTGTTACAGCGGATTTGTAGATGTGTTTTTGGTCTTTCTCACCTTTTGACTGATTGGGAGTAGAGGAAAGGTTGAATGCGAAACTGGGGTCATTGCGAGTCTTAGCTCGAGAACATACAAATTCCACAAAGTAGCTGAATGGTGGGAAAGGCACATGATAAACTTCCTTGTACCTGGATCCCTGTGTCATCCAGCGTTCACGAAGTGAGAATGGAAGCTTCTCCACAATTGGATTTACCCCTCGAGCTGTATCAAGATACATGAGCCCAGGTAAGAATCCCTCTGACTTAGCAGCTTGTAGCTCTTTTAACAAGTCTCCTAACTCTCTGAGCTTGTGTATCTCTTTGTTAGAGATGACTGGGAAGGCGTCCAATTTTTTCATTAGGGCACTTTCAATCACCTCTGGGCTTCCATAAGTTTCCTCCAAGCGCTCCCATACCATCCACACACCTAGTCGAGGATTGTTTACATGCACAGACCTGATCCTCATGGCTTGAGCTGACGACTTGGGCCCCAACCATTTGATCAGTAGGTTGAGCTCTTCTTGCTCCGAGAGGTTAAGCTCCTTTGTGGCTGCTAGGAAGGAGGCCTTCCACGCCCAGTAGTTTTCTGGGCAGTCGTCAAAGGTAAGGAGTCCTGAGCTCACCATCTCTTTTCTCATGAGATACTGGGCCAAGACATGGGTTTGTGTTGATGGAGGTGAGGATTTGTTTCCCTGGTTGGGATGAGAGGCTGGAGGGTTAGCTGCAGTGTCTTTCCTTTTAATGTCAGGGAGAACAGGTGAATGTTCCTGCTTTGGAACAAATGGCTTTGGGGCAAAATGAGGAACGTTGTGTCCAACCATCATGGGCTTGTGTTCATTTCTGCCCACAAAAGACTCATACAGTGAATCTTGTTCTTTAATGAATGGCTGTGTTTCCACGTAGCGTTGTGTGCGTCTCACTGGATCATCAAGGGCTAGATTCTGTAGCTCACCAAGAGAGTCGCTGTATCTTGGATCGAGCTCTGCTGCTGCAGCTTCTTCCAATATAGCTGCCTCTCTTGATGCTGCAGTTGCTTCTTTCTCTTGTTGTAGCACGTGAAGATTTGCGTCTATTGAAGCCCTTTCTTTAATCATGGCAGCCTCTACTGAAGCCCTTTGTTTCATCATGACTGCCTGCTTCTCTGCAAAGGATGCTTTAACTTTAGCTGCTTCAGCCTTAGCTCTGGCTCTTGCTGCAACGATGCTGGCAGATGACCGGGTTGATGCTCTGGAGGACTTGTGTGAATTTGAGGCTTGAGACCTTGTCTCCAACTGAGACGGACGGTCCTCCTCACCAGCGTGGCTCATCTTGGCTTGCTTCTGTGTGCTGTTCACCGTATTTCAGCTGCCTATCCCCGCTGCGTGGTCAACATTTTACTATTCTGTCCTGATAACACGGCTGGGTATTGTAGACAGATAGCGAACAATAAAGACAGCAGGCTGATTCCAGGTTGACTGATTTACTGAAATCAGTTTTGTCTTGTTTGGTTTTTTTTTTTGTAAAACTGAAACACAATGAAATATACATAATACAGAATGTTACATAAGAAATAATAATACAACACTCTGTATATAAACAGTTTCTCTTATTACAGGCACTTAACTCAGGTAAGTAATTTGCTCTACAGATTCAAACTAAGGTAAGTATTTCACAGTTTCCACAGGTTACAAAGTTAAGGTAAGTTAAATCAGGTAAGTATTACGAAATTATACTAACACATTTTTATTTTACAGAGGACAGCTACACAGCTAAGTAAGCAGGTAAGCATAGCCAAATGAATAGCTAACTAGCTTTCACACGAAGCACCATTACAACACAATATAATTTGGGCTAACAAAGGGCTAAATGACTCAGCAGTTAGCTAAGTACCATTGCAAACGATTAGCCATTACCCCCTTTTAACCGCGATCCTTTTATAGCTTAAATTTAGCGTTTTTAACATCATATCGGCTGCACGGTGGCGCAGTGGTTTAGCACTGTGGCAGCACAGTTTTACCCTCGGCCGGGGGACCGCGGGGATCATGAGATCGTGGGTTCGATCCCAGCCCCCGACCAACAGTGAGCTGTGTGGAGTTTGCATGTTCTCCCCGTGTTGCGCGGGTTTACTCCGGGATTTCTCCGGTTTCCTCCCGCATACCAAAAACATGTAGGTTTAGGGCGCTCGCGCACGCAGCGACCAGCAGCCGGTGGCTTGTCACCAGACTGCAAACCAAGTCTACCTACGGGTACAAATAAGTAACAAAAAAAAATAAATAAATAAATAAAAAAATAAAAAATAAATAAATTCCAAACTATGGTCATCTTAAACAAGTATTACAACAATTTTCAGCATTAACTTACTGTTGGTTCCACTCAATTCAATTCAATTCAACTTTATTTATATAGCGCCATTTCACAACAACAGTCATCTCATAGCACTATCGACTGTAGGGGGGACCCCACAGTTGCAGAAAGACCCCAGCAATCAGGCGATCCCCTGTGAGCAGCACTTGGCGACGGTGGAGAGGAAAAACTCCCTTTTAACAGGAAGAAACCTCCAGCAGAACCAGGCTCAGGGAGGGGCAGTCATCTGCTGCGACTGGCTGGGGGGTGAGGGGATAGAGAAGATGAAAAGAACAGACATGTAGAGAGCAAACAGCACGATGGGGACTCAATCTATGGGAGAGAACAAGCAAATGTTAATGACCAGCAAAAAAAAATATTTCATAGAGAGTGAGGAAAGGAGTGAGGCCCAGTGCATTACTGGAGGTCCCCCGGCTGACTAAACCTATTAGCAGCATAACTAAGGGAGGGTTCAGAAACACATGATCCCTCCCTAATTGTAGGCTATATCAAAAAGGTAGGTTTTAACCCTAATCTTAAAAACAGAGATCGAGTCTGACTCCCGAATCCAGATTGGCAGCTGATTCCACAGGAGAGGAGCTTAACCACTCCTAGGTTAGTACAACCAAATTTCTGGCGAGCACATTTTCACATTGCTTTCATCATGGCAGATTGAACAGAAAAAAGGTTTATATAGGAAACAGGAAGTAGCTACAATTAAAGGTGCAGTAATGCAAACCACCACTAGAGGGAACATAACCCCACCCAATATCTGACAGGTCAGCACACTCCCCGCTTGGTATACATGTATACCACTATTTACTCTTCTCTAGTGACATCAATAGCACAACATCAGAGATGGGTCTCAGGTACTCTTTAACTACCCCTTGGCTAGAGGTCTTAACTGTGACCTTACGGACCTTGTTGTCTGAACTAGGAATGGCCTTAACTATTCGCCCTAGAGGCCACATGTTGTGCTTTGCTTGATTGTCTTTTATCAAAACAATGTCACCTTCCTGGAGACTGGACTTCTCGGAGGTCCACTTCCTCCGTGGTTGAAGTGTGGCCAGGTACTCCGACCGCCACCTCTTCCAGAAGGAGTCCGCCAAGCTCTGGACCTGGCGCCACTGGACCTGGCTGAGGTGATCCAGGTCGAAGTCTCCCAGGGGTGCAGGACTGACACTTGCCTTCTGGGTGAGCAGAGTGGCAGGTGAGAGGATTTCAGGTACCTCTGCATCGTTGGAGACTGGGACTAGCGGGCGTGCATTCATGATAGCCATAACCTCAGCCATCAAGGTTGTAAGAACTTCATGAGACAGTCGGGTAGCACCATCCTTCGCAAGCAGTCCATCCAGTATGCGTCTTGCCACTCCAATTAACCTCTCCCAGGCTCCACCCATGTGTGAAGAATGGGGAGCATTGAAGGTCCATGTACATCCCTGCTCTTGCAGATAGTTCTTGATCTCAGGATCGTCAGTGTTGATTTGAAGCTCACGGCATGCACCAATGAAATTAGTGCCTCTATCCGACCTTAAGTGCTTGACAGGTCCACGGATGGATAGGAAACGCCTCATGGCGTTGATGAAGCTTGAGGTCGACATGGATTCAATAACCTCAAGGTGCACCGCTCTGGTGCTCAAGCAAGTAAAGATGACTGCCCACCTTTTGCTCTCAGTGGCACCACCTCGTGTCCGCCGAGTGGTGACAGTCCATGGGCCAAAGACGTCGAGCCCTACGTGAGTAAAGGGGGGATCCGTTGCCAGCCTATCTGCCGGCAGATCTGACATCTTCTGCACTTCTCTCCGTCCTCTCAACTTCCTACAAGTAACACATTTGAAAATGATGCTGGAGATGAGCTTCCTACCTCCTACTATCCAAACACCAGCGGTACGCAGTGCACCCTCTGTGAAGTGCCGCCCCTGGTGGGCTACTTTGTCATGGTAGTGTCGGACCAGGAGAGTGGTCACATGATGGCCGGCTGGTAGGATGAGTGGGTGTTTCTCTTGGTCTCCCAAGTCTGCCCTGCGTATCCGACCTCCGACTCTAATCAATCCGTTCTCATCGATGAAGGGGTCAAGCTTTGCAAGGGAGCTTTGACAGAGCACTGTGGAACCCTGAATTAAGCATTTCAGCTCCTCTTCATAAACATCCTCCTGTACAGCCTTGAAGATTTTTGTCTTTGCTTGGGACCGCTCTGTGGCGAGAAGCTGGCTGCATTGATGCCATCCCTTGCAACCATCACTATTCTCTCCAGAGAAAGACTTGGCTACATGAACAAGAAGTGCCATACCTCTTACTAGGCTCTTCCAAGAAGAGAAGCGTTCAAATCTTTCTGAGCCAAGAGGCTGTTCTGTAACTTTGGTAAGTAGACAGATGGCTTGTGGCCTAACTTCTTTGTCTGTGTCTGCATCAACAAGCTCAAACGTTTCAGCCTCCTCAACCTTATCCGTGGCTGACTGCCTGAGAAACTGGGGACCGAGCAACCAGCTGGAAGATGAAAGTTGAGCTGCTGAAAGTGGTCTGGTTCCTTGGTCTGCAGGGTTCTGGTCTGTCAAGATGTACTGCCACTGTTCTGGTTCAGTAGATCCACGAATGCGAGCTACTCGGTTAGCTACGTAGGTGTAGAACCTTCGTGAACTGTTGTGAATGTAGCCCAGCACAATGCGGCTGTCAGTGAAGAACTTGACTGCCTGTAGCTCTATGTCTATCTCAGACTGGATCACTTCTGCCAGCTCAACGGCCAAGACAGCTGCACACAACTCCAGGCGTGGAATGGTGTGCATGGGGTAAGGTGCAAGTTTTGATTTACCCATAACAAATCCTACGTGCCATCTTCCTTCAGAATCTAAGGCACGCAGGTAAGCTACGGCAGCTATCGCTAGAGTTGAAGCATCTGCGAAAACACAGAGTTCTATCCTGTTACAGCATGACAAGGAGGTAGGTAGGTATGATCTGCTAATGCAAAGCTGCTCCAGGTCTGTTAAGGAGTTGATCCATGTTCTCCAGTGTGCCTCTTTCTCTGGTGGGAGAGGCATGTCCCACTCATACTGTTCAGAGGAGATGTCTCTCACCAATGCCTTTCCCTGGACAGTGATGGGAGAAGCGAATCCAAGGGGATCGTAAAGACTGTTTATGGTGGACAGCATGCCTCTCCGACTAAATGGCTTAATGTCTCTTGAGACTCGGAATGTGAAGCTGTCAATCTGGAGCACCCAGTTCAGGCCTAAGCTCCTTTGAAGGGGCAATGGGTCTGCTCCCAGATCGAGATCTTTCAGGTCACTTGCTCGTTCCTCCACTGGGAAAGCCTCCATGACCCTCGGACTGTTTGAGGCAATCTTGTGGAGTTTTAAGTTGCTCTCAGCTAGCAGAGCCTTGGTTCGCTGCAGGAGATCGATCACCTCATGCTCCTTGGCCAATGACGTGAGCCCATCATCGACGTAAAAGTTCCTGAAGATGAACTCCTTTGCATCACTACCATGCTCAGCTTCTCCTTGCTCTGCAGCTCTCCTCAGCCCATAAGTCGCTACTGCTGGAGACGGGCTGTTGCCGAATACATGCACAGTCATCCAGTAGTCAATGATGTCCTTGTCTAGATCATTGTCTTTGTGCCAGAGAAACCTGAGGAAGTGGCGGTGGTCCTCTCTGACCTTGAACCCATAGAACATTTGCTCTATGTCGGCGGTAGCAGCAATTTGTTCTCTTCTGAACCGTAATAGGACTCCTATTAGTGTGTTGTTCAGGTTGGGTCCACTGAGAAGTACATCATTCAATGATGTCCCCTTGTACTCCGCGCTGGAGTCAAATACAACTCTTATTTTCCCCGGCTTCTGGGGGTGGTATACGCCAAATATCGGCAGATACCAGCACTCCTGCCCGAGCTGTAGTGGAGAGCTGGCTCGGCCTGTTGGTTGTCAATGACCTTTTGCATAAAATCAAAGAAGTGCTGTTTCATGTCAGGTTTCTTCCTGAATGAGCGTTGGAGGGATTGGAGTCTTTGAGCAGCCTGCTCTCTGTTGCACGGAAGACGCTTACGAGGAGTATGAAAGGGTAGTGGCGCCACCCAGAGGTTTTCATTGTCCATATACACCTCGTCTTCCATTATTCTCAGAAACTCACTGTCATCTACTGACATGGCTGGTTTGTTGTCGGCTGGTGTTGTCTGGAACATACTTTCACCAAGACCATCCCTACATGTCTCTGGAATGGCTTCCTCACTGTGAGTTGGGAACCGAAGGCTGCACTGAATCGGTTCACTGGGTTTCTCCTTGATGTGAATGCTGTTAGTGCAGGGCTTAAAGAAGGAAGGGCGTCCATTTTGGAGGACATGGGTCTTATAAGCATTGACTTCCTGAGTCTTGTGAGCGCCACCCAGACACAGCTCTCCCACTATGACCCAGCCGAGATCAAGGCGCTGAGCGTATGGCGAGTTGTGTGGTCCGTTGCGCTGCTCTCGCACCTTGTGCAAGCTCAAAACATCTCGGCCTAGTAGCAGAAGAATGGGTGCACTGTTGTCAAGTGCAGGGATTTTGTCAGCCACTGGTCTGAGGTGAGGGAAATATTGTGCGCACTCAGGGGTCGGGATCTCTGACCGGTCACCAGGTAAGTATTCACACTCCAGCAATGTGGGCAGTGTGACCTTGGTCTTCCCATCGAGAGATTCCACAATGATGTTGGTTGCTTTCCTTCCTGCAGTCTCCACTCTACCTGAGCATGTTTTTAGCGTGTAGGGGGATGCCCTGCTGTTAATACCCAACAGACTGAAGAATTCAGATTTTGCTAAAGACCTATTGCTTTGGTCATCGAGTACAGCATATACTATGTGAGACTTGCTTGGATTATCAGCATGGGAAACCTTGACCAAGCAGATTTTAGAACAGGATCTAGGCTGGGGTGCATCGCCACATATCTCTGTGCACTTAGAAGTGACAACAGGAGTTGCTGCGACTTCACTCTCTCCGCTTTGCTCCCTTCCTTGCTCCCCGCTCTGGTCATTCCCAGGTGAGTGCCCAGCCTGCCCATGAGGCGACCATGGTGCTGGACCAGGATGCATCGCTGAAGTGTGCTTGTCACTCTCACACTCTCTGCATTTAGACTACACTAGACTGGTCACACAATACTGACACACTCTACAAGAAGGGACAGCGCAGGCTGTTCCTGCTGAGGAGACTCAGGTCTTTTGGTGTACAAGGGGCGCTGCTGAAGTCATTCTATGACACGGTGGTGGCATCAGCCATCACTTTTGGAGTGGTCTGCTGGGGCAGTGGCATTACTGCAGCCGATAGGAAGAGACTGAACAAACTGATTAAGAAAGCTAGCACTGTCCTGGGGCAGCGCCTTGATCCGATGGAGGAGATAGGAGAGAGAAGGACGGTGGCTAAACTGTCATCTCTGCTGGAGTCCGAGTTCCACCCTATGCAGGACATACTGGATGCACTGAGGAGCTCATTTAGCAGCAGACTACATCATCCCAGGTGCACAACCGAGAGGTTTCGTAGGTCCTTCCTACCAACGGCTGTCAGACTGTACAACCTAAGCAGGGCTGCTCGCAGAGATAGCAAAAAGACATAACAAACTAATAGTTTTTTTGAATGCAAAAGATGCAATAGACTTACACAATGGTCCTCTCCGGCATACAACTAGGAACATACCGGTCGCTATGGAGGGTGAGAATATGTATGGGCACATAATCATACCATGTAGGATAACTAAATAGACGGTTATGCTGTTTCATCCCACCTAGCAACAATGCTCTGCACTGTGTGTGTTTATATATTTACATATTTATTCCATCTAACTACAATGCTCAGCACTGGGTGTGTTTATATTTATATATCTATATATTTATTCCATCTAGCTACAATGCTCCGCACTGTGTTTTTATATATCTACATATTATTCCATCTAGCTACATTGCTCCGCACTGTGTGTTTATATACTTGCATATTTATTCCACCTAGCTGCAATGCTCCGTACTGTGGGTGTTTATATATTTACATATTTATTCCATCTAGCTACAATGCTCTGCACTGTGTGTTCATATATTCATATATTTATTCCATCCAGCTACAATGCTCTGCACTGTGTGTCTGTGTGTGTGTGTGTGTGTGTGTGTGTATATATATATTTTATAGTAATATGTACATATGTATATTAGCTGCTCTTGCTTGCTTGTTTTTTTTTCTTGCCTTCTGATTGTTGCTCTGAGTGTTGCTATCCCTGTGCTGTTGCAATCCTGGAATTTCCCCGTTGTGGGACTAATAAAGGCTTATCTTATCTTATCTTTATCTTATCTTATTTGAGTGCGGTCTTACAGTCTTTGGCAATGTGCTTGGTGCTGGCACAACATCTAAAGCAGATCGAGTTCTCCTTTAAGTACACTTTCCTCTCATCCAGGTGCTTTCCTCGGAACCCACGGCATTTTGTGAGCGGATGTGGTTTGTTGTGGATTGGACATTCTTTGTCCGGTTCAGTTTTCTTCACAGATGTGCTGTCCTGAGATGCACCACCTGCGGCTGTGACATCAGTTTTCCTCACTGTTACAGCGGATTTGTAGATGTGTTTTTGGTCTTTCTCACCTTTTGACTGATTGGGAGTAGAGGAAAGGTTGAATGCGAAACTGGGGTCATTGCGAGTCTTAGCTTGAGAACATACAAATTCCACAAAGTAGCTGAATGGTGGGAAAGGCACATGATAAACTTCCTTGTACCTGGATCCCTGTGTCATCCAGCGTTCACGAAGTGAGAATGGAAGCTTCTCCACAATTGGATTTACCCCTCGAGCTGTATCAAGATACATGAGCCCAGGTAAGAATCCCTCTGACTTAGCAGCTTGTAGCTCTTTTAACAAGTCTCCTAACTCTCTGAGCTTGTGTATCTCTTTGTTAGAGATGACTGGGAAGGCGTCCAATTTTTTCATTAGGGCACTTTCAATCACCTCTGGGCTTCCATAAGTTTCCTCCAAGCGCTCCCATACCATCCACACACCTAGTCGAGGATTGTTTACATGCACAGACCTGATCCTCATGGCTTGAGCTGACGACTTGGGCCCCAACCATTTGATCAGTAGGTTGAGCTCTTCTTGCTCCGAGAGGTTAAGCTCCTTTGTGGCTGCTAGGAAGGAGGCCTTCCACGCCCAGTAGTTTTCTGGGCAGTCGTCAAAGGTAAGGAGTCCTGAGCTCACCATCTCTTTTCTCATGAGATACTGGGCCAAGACATGGGTTTGTGTTGATGGAGGTGAGGATTTGTTTCCCTGGTTGGGATGAGAGGCTGGAGGGTTAGCTGCAGTGTCTTTCCTTTTAATGTCAGGGAGAACAGGTGAATGTTCCTGCTTTGGAACAAATGGCTTTGGGGCAAAATGAGGAACGTTGTGTCCAACCATCATGGGCTTGTGTTCATTTCTGTCCACGAAAGACTCATACAGTGAATCTAGTTCTTTAATGAATGGCTGTGTTTCCACGTAGCGTTGTGTGCGTCTCACTGGATCATCAAGGGCTAGATTCTGTAGCTCACCAAGAGAGTCGCTGTGTCTTGGATCGAGCTCTGCTGCTGCAGCTTCTTCCAATATAGCTGCCTCTCTTGATGCTGCAGTTGCTTCTTTCTCTTGTTGCAGCACGTGAAGATTTGCGTCTATTGAAGCCCTTTCTTTAATCATGGCAGCCTCTACTGAAGCCCTTTGTTTCATCATGACTGCCTCCTTCTCTGCAAAGGATGCTTTAACTTTAGCTGCTTCAGCCTTAGCTCTGGCTCTTGCTGCAACGATGCTGGCAGATGACCGGGTTGATGCTCTGGAGGACTTGTGTGAATTTGAGGCTTGAGACCTTGTCTCCAACTGAGACGGACGGTCCTCCTCACCAGCGTGGCTCATCTTGGCTTGCTTCTGTGTGCTGTTCACCGTATTTCAGCTGCCTATCCCCGCTGCGTGGTCAACATTTTACTATTCTGTCCTGATAACACGGCTGGGTATTGTAGACAGATAGCGAACAATAAAGACAGCAGGCTGATTCCAGGTTGACTGATTTACTGAAATCAGTTTTGTCTTGTTTGGTTTTTTTTTTTGTAAAACTGAAACACAATGAAATATACATAATACAGAATGTTACATAAGAAATAATAATACAACACTCTGTATATAAACAGTTTCTCTTATTACAGGCACTTAACTCAGGTAAGTAATTTGCTCTACAGATTCAAACTAAGGTAAGTATTTCACAGTTTCCACAGGTTACAAAGTTAAGGTAAGTTAAATCAGGTAAGTATTACGAAATTATACTAACACATTTTTATTTTACAGAGGACAGCTACACAGCTAAGTAAGCAGGTAAGCATAGCCAAATGAATAGCTAACTAGCTTTCACACGAAGCACCATTACAACACAATATAACTTGGGCTAACAAAGGGCTAAATGACTCAGCAGTTAGCTAAGTACCATTGCAAACGATTAGCCATTAACCCCTTTTAACCACGATCCTTTTATAGCTTAAATTTAGCGTTTTTAACATCATATTCCAAACTATGGTCATCTTAAACAAGTATTACAACAATTTTCAGCATTAACTTACTGTTGGTTCCACTCCTAGGTGAGTACAACCAAATTTCTGGCGAGCACATTTTCACATTGCTTTCATCATGGCAGATTGAACAGAAAAACGGTTTATATAGGAAACAGGAAGTAGCTACAATTAAAAGTGCAGTAATGCAAACCACCACTAGAGGGAACATAACCCCACCCAATATCTGACAGGTCAGCACAGTAACTGCATCCAAACTGAAAGTTTGATTTGGAAAGGAATTTCTAAGGTTTTTTGGACCAACAAGAATGACTTCAGTCTTATCTGAATTTAATAGCAGGAAATTACAAGTCATCCAAGCTTTGATTTCCTTAAGACAGGCTTCTAACTTGGCTAATTGATTAGTATCATCTGGCTTCATTGACAGGTATAATTGTGTGTCATCTGCATAACAATGAAAATGTATACAGTGCTTTCTAATAATGTTGCCTAAAGGAAGCATATATAAACTAAAAAGAGTAGGGCCTAGCACAGATCCCTGTGGAACTCCATGACTAAGCTTTGAGCTGATAGAAAACTCATCATTTACATGAACAAACTGGAACCTATCAGATAAATAAGATCTAAACCACTGCAACGAAGTTCCATTAAGTCCAACATAGTGTTCTAATCTATCAAGTAGAATATTATGATCAATAGTATCAAAAGCTGCACTAAGATCTAAAAGGACAAGTACAGAAACTAGTCCATTATCAGATGCAATGAGGAGGTCGTTAGTGACCTTCGCTAAGGCTGTTTCAGTACTATGATGGATTCTAAACCCAGACTGAAACTCCTCAAGTAAACCATTTCCCTGCAAGTGGTCAAATAATTGCGTAGCAACAACTCTTTCTAAGATTTTTGAAATGAAAGGGAGATTAGAGATTGGTCTATAGTTAGCTAAAGCTCCTGGATCTAGCGTTGGCTTTTTGAGTAAGGGTTTAATTACAGCCGTTTTAAAAGCCTGCGGTACATGGCCTAAAGTTAATGAAGAATTGATTATATGAAGAATAAAGCTACCAATAAGTGGGAAGACTTCTTTAAATAACCTGGTAGGAATAGGGTCTAAAAGACAAGTTGAAGGTTTGGATGAGGAAACTATTTTGTCTAACTCACAAAGGTCGAAGTTGTCAATTCTCTCATAGAATATTTTTTCAAATATCTTGGAAAATTGCGGTAATAGTGAAATTGGTCTATAGTTTGAGAGTTCCCCTCTGTCGCCTGTCTTGTAAATCGGAATTACTTTAGCTATTTTCATTGCATTGGGAAATATGCCTGATTGGAGAGACAGGTTACAGATATTCAATTCAATTCAATTCAATTCAACTTTATTTATATAGCGCCATTTCACAACAACAGTCATCTCATAGCACTATCAACTGTAGGGGGGAACCCCCACAGTTGCAGAAAGACCCCAGCAATCAGGTGATCCCCTGTGAGCAAACACTTGGCGACGGTGGAGAGGAAAAACTCCCTTTTAACAGGAAGAAACCTCCAGCAGAACCAGGCTCAGGGAGGGGCAGTCATCTGCTGCGACTGGCTGGGGGGTGAGGGGACAGAGAAGATGAAAAGAACAGACATGTAGAGAGCAAACAGCACGATGGGGACTCAATCTATGGGAGAGAACAAACAAATGTTAATGACCAGCAAAAAAAAATATTTCATAGAGAGTGAGGAAAGGAGTGAGGCCCAGTGCATTACTGGAGGTCCCCCGGCTGACTAAACCTATTAGCAGCATAACTAAGGGAGGGTTCAGAAACACATGATCCCTCCCTAATTGTAGGCTATATCAAAAAGGTAGGTTTTAACCCTAATCTTAAAAACAGAGATCGAGTCTGACTCCCGAATCCAGATTGGCAGCTGATTCCACAGGAGAGGAGCTTGATAACTGAAGGCTCTGCCTCCCATTGTACTTTTGGAGATTCTAGGTATTACAAGTAGTCCTGCATTTTGGGAGCGTAGTGCTCTGTTAGGATAATACGGTAGTATCAGATCTTTTAAATAAAAAGGAGCCTGATTGTTTAGAGCTTTGTAAGTAAGAAGAAGGATTTTAAACTTAATTCTAAACTCTATGGGAAGCCAATGAAGGGAGGCCAGAACCGGAGAGATATGATCTCGCTTTCTAGTACCTGTTAAAACTCTTGCTGCAGCATTTTGGATCAGCTGAAGACTTTTTAAAGATGTTTTAGGACAACCTGATAATAAAGAATTACAATAATCTAATCTCGAGCTAACAAAAGCGTGGATCAGTTTCTCAGCATCACTCTGAGACAAGATGCTCCTAATCTTGGCAATATTACGCAAATGATAGAAGGCAGTCTTAGAAACAAATTTAATATGTGAATTGAAGGACAAATCCTGATCAAAAATAACTCCAAGGTTCCTCACAGAGCTTTTAAGAGAAAGAGTAACTGCATCAAAACTGAAAGTTTGATTTGGAAAGGAATTTCTAAGGTTTTTTGGACCAACAAGAATGACTTCAGTCTTATCTGAATTTAATAGCAGGAAATTACAAGTCATCCAAGCTTTGATTTCCTTAAGACAGGCTTCTAACTTGGCTAATTGATTACTATCATCTGGCTTCATTGACAGGTATAATTGTGTGTCATCTGCATAACAATGAAAATGTATACAGTGCTTTCTAATAATGTTGCCTAACGGAAGCATATATAAACTAAAAAGAGTAGGGCCTAGCACAGATCCCTGTGGAACTCCATGACTAAGCTTTGAGTTGAAAGAAAACTCATTATTTACATGAACAAACTGGAACCTATCAGATAAATAAGATCTAAACCACTGCAACGAAGTTCCATTAAGTCCAACATAGTGTTCTAATCTATCAAGTAGAATATTATGATCGATAGTATCAAAAGCTGCACTAAGGTCTAAAAGGACAAGTACAGAAACTAGTCCATTATCAGATGCAATGAGGAGGTCGTTAGTGACCTTCGCTAAGGCTGTTTCAGTACTATGATGGATTCTAAACCCAGATTGAAACTCTTCAAGTAAACCATTTCCCTGCAGGTGGTCGAATAATTGCGTAGCAACAACTCTTTCTAAGATTTTTGAAATGAAAGGGAGATTAGAGATTGGTCTATAGTTAACTAAAGCTCCTGGATCTAGCGTTGGCTTTTTGAGTAAGGGTTTAATTACAGCTGTTTTAAAAGCCTGCGGTACATGGCCTAAAGTTAATGAAGAATTGATTATATGAAGAGTAAAGCTACCAATAAGTGGGAAGACTTCTTTAAATAACCTAGTAGGAATAGGGTCTAAAAGACAAGTTGAAGGTTTGGATGAGGAAACTATTTTGTCTAACTCACAAAGGTCGATTGGAGTAAACTCATCAAGACAGACATCAAAAGAAGGAGTTGTAGTAGTTACAGTATTTAAGTTAACTGTGGGAAGAATCTGATTGATTTTATCTCTGATGGATGAAATTTTATTATTGAAAAAGTTCATAAAGTCCTGACTAGTAAGCTCTAAGGGGATGCTAGGATTGACAGAGTCCTGACTCTTTGTCAACCTGGCTACAGTACTGAAAAGAAACCTGGGATTATTCTTGTTCTCTTCTATTAATGCAGAGTAATAACTTGTTCTAGCTTTTCTAAGAGATTTTTTATAAATTAAAAGATGATTTCTCCAAGCTAAATAGATTTCATCTAAATTAGTAGAGCGCCATTTTCTTTCTAATTGACGAGTCTTCTGTTTTAAGCTACGAGTTTCTGTGTTGAACCAAGGAGTTAGAAATCTCTGATTAGACTTTTTCTTTTTTTAAGGGGGCCACCAAGTCTAGAGCCTGATGCAGAGAAGCTGAAACACTATCCACCATGTTATCAATTACAGAAGGAGCAAGCTGTCTATAGCTTATTTCCGTTGTGTTGACACATGGCGTAGAGGAAACAATCTGCATAAATTTGGAAACAGCATCATCTGAGAGGCATCTACTGTAATAATATTTTTCTTTAGGAGCCAAATAGTCAGAAATAGTAAAATCAAAGGTTAACAGACAATGGTCTGACAGTACAGGGTTATGAGGAGACACTACAAGATTTTCTATTTCTATGCCATATGTCAGAACAAGGTCCAATGTATGGTGGAGGTAATGAGTAGAATTTCCTACTTTCTGAGAAAACCCAATCGAGTCTAATATTGAATTAAATGCCACATTAAGGCAGTCACTATCTACATCCACATGTATATTAAAGTCCCCTACTATAATTATTCTATCAGATTTCAGCACTAAATCAGCTAAGAAATCAGCAAATTCGGATAAAAATTCTGAGTAGGTTGATGGGGGACGATAAACTATGGCAAATAAAATTGGGTTTAACCTAAAATTGCTAAAGTGCCCAATACTGAGGACCAGGCCCTCAAAGGAATTATAACATGTTTTTTGCTTTACATTAACTAGTAATTTGGAATGGTAAATTGTTGCTACTCCTCCTCCACGACCAGAACTTCTGGGATTTTGACAGTTTAAATAACCAGAGGGAGTTGATTCATTTAAACCAACATAATCCTCTTGTCCTAACCAAGTCTCTGTAAGGGAAATTAAATCAATCTGATGATCAATTAACAGATCATGGACTAACAGAGACTTGGGAGTTAGAGACCTAATATTTAGTAAACCACATTTAATTTTTAAATTATGAGGAGGAACAGAGGCCAAATCATTCAATTTAGAGGCTTTATGTTTAATTTGAGTTTTACCAATGTTTTGCTTTATCACTTTGGGATGCTTATACATTATATTTTTATTGACTTTGGAGGGAGCAGACAACGATTCTCTGATGGGGAAGACAGGGGCTAAGCTGAGGGGTGGCGGATGAAGAGGAGCTGCAGAGAGGTGTGATAGACTGCGACTCTGCTTCCTGGTCCCAACTCTGAGTAGTCAGGGTTTTGGAAATTTGGATAAAAAAGATGCCAGATTGTTAGATAAATGAGAAGCACCATCCAAAGTGGGATGAATGCTGTCTCGTCTCATAAGACCAGGTTTTCCCCAAAAAGAGCTCCAATTGTCAATGTAGCCCACGTCATTTTTAGGACACCACACAGACAGCCAGCGGTTCAAGGATGACGAGCGACTAAACATGTCATCACTGGTCAGATTGGGGAGGGGCCCAGAGAATACTACAGTGGCAGACATCGTTTTGGCAAAGTCACACACCGATTCTATATTAAGTTTCGTGACTTCCGACTGCCGGAGACGGATGTCATTAATGCCGGCGTGAATAACAATTGTGGAATATTTACAGTTACTTTTAGCCAGCATTTTCAGATTTGACTCGATGTCGCCTGCTCTGGCCCCAGGAATACATTGGACTATGGCCGCTGGAGTCTCTAGGTTCACGTTTCTGACTACAGAGTCGCCAATGATCAGAGTTTTTTCCTCAGCGGGTGTGTCGCTGAGCGGGGAAAAACGATTAGAAATGTGAACAGGTTGGTGGTGAACCGGGGCTTTGCGACTAGGCTTCCTTCTCCCCGTCACCCACCCAGTCTCCTCGCTGCTGAGGAGAGCCGGGGAACCGCTGACAGGGGGGCCTAAGCTAGCTAGCTCCGGTGCAGCTAATGGGCGTCCGTCGAGATTAACTGGCGCAGACGGTGTTTCAATGCAGTGGAGCCGGGATTCCAAATCAGACAACCTCGCCTCGAGCGCCTCAAAAAGACAACATTTATTACATTTACCGTTATCACTAAAAGAGGCAGAGGTGTAGCTAAACATCTGACAGAGAGAGCACACCAGAGGAGGAGAGGAAAGAGAGCTAGTAGCCATAGCTAATAGCTGGAGAGCAAACCACACAGGCAGACAGCAAAACAGGAAGTGACGATACGTTACGTTACCACAAGGAAGTGACGATCCTCAGTCCCCAGATATACGTCAGTGGTTTTACTATGCATTCGATAACAGTTTTGACTAGTAGCATGTCAATACCATCGCAGTCAGTAGATGTTTTACTTTTGAAAGATTTAACAATTTCAATGACCTCTCTTTCGTCTGTGTTCTTTATGAAGATGGTGTCTTTTACAGCAGTGTTATTGCATATTGTATCATCAGATTTATTTAATTTCCCTTACAGAGACTTGGTTATGGCCAGAGGATTATGTTGGTTTAAATGAATCAACTCCCTCTGGTTATTTAAACTGTCAAAATCCCAGAAGTTCTGGTCGTGGAGGAGGAGTAGCAACAATTTACCATTCCAAATTACTAGTTAATGTAAAGCAAAAAACATGTTATAATTCCTTTGAGGGCCTGGTCCTCAGTATTGGGCACTTTAGCAATTTTAGGTTAAACCCAATTTTATTTGCCTTAGTTTATCGTCCTCCATCAACCTATTCTGAGTTTTAAGATAAGCCTTTATTAGTCCCACAATGGGGAAATTCTAGGATTGCAACAGCACAGGGATAGCAACACTCAGAGCAATAATTAAGAAGATACGGCAGACATAAATAAGAGCAGTGGATATACATACATACCCATAAATATATAACTATATATACAAAGTGTGGAGAATTGTAGCAAGATGGAATAAACAGCATAACCGTCTACTTAGTTATCCTACATAGTATGAATATGTACCCATATATATTGTGACATTCTTATCCGAATTTGCCAAATTCTTTGCAGATTTAGCGCTGAACTCAGATAGAATAATTATAGTAGGGGACATTAATATACACACGTGGACAAAATTGTTGGTACCCCTCTGTTAATGAAAGAAAAACACACAGTGGTCACAGAAATAACCTGAATCTGACAAAAGTGGTAATAAATAAAAATTCTATGAAAATTAACCAATGAAAATCAGACAGTGCTTTTGAATTGTGGTTCAACAGAATTATTTTAAAAAACAAACTCATGAAACAGGCCTGGACAAAAATGAGGGTACCCTTAACTTAATATTTTGTTGCACAACCTTTTGAGGCAATCACTGCAATCAAACGATTTCTGTAACTGTCAATGAGACCTCTGCACCTCTCAGCAGGTATTTTGGCCCACTCCTCATGAGCAAACTGCTCCAGTTGTCTCAGGTTTGAAGGGTGCCTTCTCCAGACGGCACGTTTCAGCTCCTTCCACAGATGTTCAATAGGATTTAGATCAGGGCTCATAGAAGGCCACTTTAGAATAGTCCAATGTTTGGCTCTTAGCCATTCTTGGGTGTTTTTAGCTGTGTGTTTTGGGTCATTATCCTGTTGCAAGACCCATGACCTGCGACTGAGACCAAGCTGTCTGACACTGTGCAGCACATTTCTCTCTAGAATACCTTGATAGTCTTGAGATTTCATTGTACCCTGCACAGATTCAAGACACCCTGTGCCAGATGCAGCAAAGCAGCCCCAGAACATAACAGAACCTCCTCCATGTTTCACAGTAGGGACAGTGTTCTTTTCTTGCTATGCTTCATTTTTGCATCTGTGAACATAGAGCTGATGTGTCTTGCCAAAAAGTTCCAGTTTTGTCTCGTCTGTCCATAGGACATTCTCCCAGAAGTTTGTGGCTTGTCTACATGCAGTTTGGCAAATTCCAGTCTGGATTTTTTATGATTTGCTTTCAACAGTGGTGTCCTCCTTGGTCGTGTCCCATGAAGTCCATTATGGCTCAAACAACAACAGATGGTCCCATCTGACACTGATGTACCTTGACCTTGGAGTTCACCATGAATGTGTTTAGAGGTTTTTTTTTTTATTTAACTTTTGTTCTTATTAAAGACAAGAATAGAAAGGAGATGTCTTTACCTTCTTAACATGTTTCGACTGTACACTGCAGCCTTCATCAGAAGAGTCAGCTGATTGCTGCCAGGTGACATTTATCAGCTGATTTTTGTAGGCGGGACCAGGCGTAGAGGGATAAATGTCTTATAGCCTTTACCTTTAACATGCTTGTCTATAATTTTCTTTCTAATCTCCTGAGACAACTCTCCTCTTTGCTTCCTCTGGTCCATGTTTAGTGTGGTACACACCATGTCACCAAACAGCACAGTGACTACTTGTCACCCTTTAAATAGGCCGACTGACTGATTACAAGTTTGTAGACACCTGTGATGTTAATTAGAGGACACATCTTGGTTGAACATGTCCCTATGGTCACATTATTTTCAATATTTTCTAGGGGTACCATCATTTTTGTCCAGGCCTGTTTCATGAGTTTGTTTTTTATAATAATTCTGTTGAACCACAATTCAAAAGCATTGTCTGATTTTCATTGGTTAATATTCATAGAATTTTTATTTATTACCACTTTTGTCAGATTCAAGTTATTTCTAAGATAAGATAAGATAAGATAAGATAATGGGCTGCACGGTGGTGCAGTGGTTTAGCACTGTGGCAGCACAGTTTTACCCTTGGCTGGGGGATCGCGGGGATCATGAGATCGTGGGTTCGATCCCAGCCCCCGACCAACAGTGAGCTGTGTGGAGTTTGCATGTTCTCCCCGTGTTGCGCGGGTTTACTCCGGGATTTCTCCGGTTTCCTCCCGCACACCAAAACATGTAGGTTTAGGGCGCTCGTGCACGCAGCGACCAGCAGCCGTTGGCTTGTCACCAGACTGCAAACCAAGTCTACCTACGGGTACAAATAAGTAACAAAAAAAAAAAAAAAAAAAAAAAAAGATAAGATAAGCCTTTATTAGTCCCACAACGGGGAAATTCCAGGATTGCAACAGCACAGGGATAGCAACACTCAGAGCAACAATCAGAAGGCAAGAAAAAAAAAAAGCAAGCAAGAGCAGCTAATATACATATGTACATATTACTATAAATATATATATATATATATATACACACAGTGCGGAGCATTGTAGCTAGATAGAATAAATATATAGATATATAAATATAAATATAAACATAAACATAAACACACCCAGTGCGGAGCATTGTTGCTAGATGGGATGAAACAGCACAACCGTCTACTTAGTTATCCTACATCAGGGGTGTCAAACTCATTCCATGGAGGGCCAAGACCCTACATGTTTTTCTTCTACCCAGTGTCATAAGCAGGTGTTTTCACTGATCAGCAATCAGTGGGAAGAAATTCGGTGAAATCACCTGTTGAAGACACTGGATGAAGGTAAAACCTGCAGGGTCTTGGCCCTCCATGGAATGAGTTTGACACCTGTGTCCTACATGGTATGACTATGTGCCCATACATATTCTCACCCTCCATAGCGACCGGCATTTTCCTAGTTGTATGCCGGAGGGGACCATTATGTAAAGTAAGTCTATTGCATCTTTTTGCATTCAAAAAACTATTAGTTTGTTACGTCTTTTTGCTATCTCTGCGAGCAGCCCTGCTTAGGTTGTACAGTCTGACAGCCGTTGGTAGGAAGGACCTGCGAAACCTCTCGGTTGTGCACCTGGGATGATGTAGTCTGCTGCTAAATGAGCTCCTCAGTGTGTTCAGTATGTCCTGCATAGGGTGGAACTCGGACTCCAGCAGAGATGACAGTTTAGCCACCGTCCTTCTCTCTCCTATCTCCTCCACCGGATCAAGGCGCTGCCCCAGGACAGAGCTAGCTTTCTTGATCAGTTTGTTCAGTCTCTTCCTATCGGCTGCAGTAATGCCACTGCCCCAGCAGACCACTCCAAAAGTGATGGCTGATGCCACCACCGTGTCATAGAATGTCTTCAGCAGCGCGCCTTGTACACCAAAAGACCTGAGTCTCCTCAGTAGGAACAGCCTGCGCTGTCCCTTCTTGTAGAGTGCATCAGTATTGTGTGACCAGTCTAGTTTATTGTTCAGATGAACACCCAGGTACTTGTAGGATGTCACCATCTCAATGTCTGTTCCCTGTATATTTACGGGTGCTGTGAGGGGTTGTCCATGCCTGCGGCAGTCCACCACCAGCTCCTTAGTTTTCCTCGCGTTGATCTGGAGACAGTTCCGATGGCACCAGTCCACGAAGTCCTGGATAAGCCCTCTGTACTCAGCTTCATCTCCATTGGAGATGAGGCCAACAATCGCAGAGTCATCAGAGAACTTCTGTAGATGGCAGTGTGTTGTGTTGTGAGAGAAGTCCGCAGTATAAAGAGTGAACAGGAAGGGAGCCAACACGTTCCATGGGGGGCCCCCGTGCTACCGATGATCGTGTCGGACACACAGTCCTGGGTTCTCACAAACTGAGGCCGGTTTGTGAGGTAGTTCAGGATCCATGAAGACAGGTGCTGGTCCACCCCTGCGCGCAGCAGCTTGTCCTTCAGGATCATCGGTTGGATGGTGTTGAAAGCACTGGAGAAGTCAAAGAACATGATCCTCACCACATTCCCGGGCTTCTCCAGGTGGGACAGAGAACGGTGAAGGAGGAAGATCACTGCATCCTCCACCCCAATGCCATGCTGGTAGGCGAACTGGAGTGGATCCATCGCTGGTTCCACCAGGGGGTGGAGGTGAGCAAGGAGCAGTCTCTCCAGGGTCTTCATCAAGTGGGACGTCAAGGCCACCGGTCTGTAGCTGTTCAGGTCTTTGGGGTGGGAAGTTTTTGGTACAGGTACCACACAAGATGTTTTCCACAGCTGTGGTACCCTCCCCAGCTTCAGGCTCAGGTTGAAGATGTAAGTCACAATCCCACACAGCTGGTCTGCACAGGACTTGAGGAGCTTTGCGCTGATGCCGTCCGGTCCCGACGCCTTCCTCGCTTTGATCTTCCTCAGCTCCGTCCTCACCTGGGTCCTGGTCAGTGTCAGGATGGGGGGCTGTGTGTTGGGAGTGGGGGGGTGTTGGTGGAGTGGGGAGTGGGCAGCAGGACTTGATGTCTTTAGAGGCAACAGTGGTTGTTGTGCAGTCAGGGGGGAGGGCGGTTGGTCAAACCTATTGAAAAACAGATTCAGATTGTTCGCCCATTCCCTGCCCCCCGTGGCCTGGGGGGAGGTATTCTGGACCCCAGAGATGGTTTTGAGGTTTCTCCAGACCCCGCTGATGTCGCTCTGTTGCAGCTTGTCCTCCATCATCTTCCTGAAGCTGTCCTTGCCTTCTCTGATCTTTCTCCTCAGCTCCCTCTGTACGGACTTCAGCATCTCCCTATTCCCCGACCTGAAGATCCTCTTCTTCTCTCTCAGAAGTGTTTTTATCTCAGGGTTGATCCAGGGTTTGTTGTTTGAGCAACACCGTATGGTCTTGGTGGGAACGGATTTGTCCACACAGAAGCTGAGGTAGTCCATGAAGGAGTGAGTGAGGCCATTGATGTCCTCACCATGTGGGTCGCAGAGCTGCTTCCAGGCGGTGGTTTCAAAACAGCCCTTTAGAGTGTCCATTGCCTCCTCAGACCATAACTTCACTGTGCATATGGCCGGAGGTTGTCTGTGCACTAGGGGTTTGTACACCGGCCGGAGATGAACCAAGTTTTTTTTTTTTTTTGTTACTTATTTGTACCCGTAGGTAGACTTGGTTTGCAGTCTGGTGACAAGCCACCGGCTGCTGGTCGCTGCATGCGCGAACGCCCTAAACCTACATGTTTTTGGTATGCGGGAGGAAACCGGAGAAATCCCGGAGTAAACCCGCGCAACACGGGGAGAACATGCAAACTCCACACAGCTCACTGTTGGTCGGGGGCTGGGATCGAACCCACGATCTCATGATCCCCGCGATCCCCCAGCCAAGGGTAAAACTGTGCTGCCACAGTGCTAAACCACTGCGCCACCGTGCAGCCCCAAGTTGTGATCCGATCTCCCGAGTGGGGGGAGCGGTGATGAGGTGTACGCCTCCCGGGAGACCCCGGGAGACCCGGGGTCTCCCGGGTCGGCGGACGGAGCCACGGTTTGCAGCGGGAGACGTTACAGCGGGGAGGAGCTAGTGCTAGCTAGCACTTGGCCGCCGCCCGGTGCTAATGGGAAACTCGACATACCGGGAGCTGTAGCGAAAACGAAGCGGGTGCCGGGCTGGAGTTTAGGCGGCGTGAAAGAAATATAAGACAGAATAATAAAGAGCGATGGCAAGAACCAAGCAGACCGCCCGTAAAATCTACTGGAGGAAGAAGCCCCCCAGGAGACAGCTAGCCACAGGGCTGCTCGGAGAGGCGCTCTGGCCACCGGCAGAGTGAAGAGGCCTCGCCGTCACAGGTCCGTGGCTCTGAGAGAGATCCGTCGCTACCAGAAATCCACGGAGCTGCTCATCCGTAAGCTGCCCGTCCAGCGCCTGGTGAGGGAGATCGCTCAGGACTTCAAGACCGTCCTGCGTTTCCTGAGTTTCGCCGTCATGGCTCTGCAGGAGACCAGCGAGACCCACCTGGTGGTCTCTTCTTCGCTAAGGGGGTCACCATCATGCCCAAAGACTTCCAGCTGGCCCGCTGCATCCGCGGAGAGAGAGCTTAGACTTTCTGCTGCACATCCACCAGCCATAATGCTCTGCACTGTGTGTCTATATATATACATTTATAGTAATATGGACATATGTTTGCTAGATGTTGTTTTTTCTTGCCTTCTGATTGTTGCTCTGAGTGTTGCTGTCCCTGTGCTGTTGCAATCCTGGAATTTCCCCATTGTGGGACTAATAAAGGCTTATCTTATCTTATCTTATCTTATCTTAGTGTTTGCGTAGAATAAGTCCAGTGTTTTATTGTCTCTAGTGTGGCATGTGACATACTGGGTAAACGTGGGTAGAATGGGAGACAGTGAAACATGGTTGAAATCGCCTGAGATGAGGAGAAGAGCATCTGGGTGTTCTGACTGCAGCCTGCTGGTTACTGAATGGATGACGTCACGCGCTATCCCAGCATTCACTGTCGGATTTGCATGAATAACAATGCAGATCACTTGTGAGTGTTCTCTTGGGAGATATGTAGGCCACATGCTAACAGCTAGCAACTCAATGTCTTTGCTGCAGTGACGTTGTTTAACAGTGATATGTCCCGGTCTGCACCAGTTGTTGTTAACATACATTATCACTCCACCACCCCTTGCTTTGCCGCTGTCTGATGTTCGGTCTGCCCGTATCATGTGGAAACCCTCCAGCTCAATGTTAGCATCTGCTGCTAGTTCAGTTAGCCACGTCTCAGAAAACAAAACGAGAGAGCATTCCCAAAGTTTGAGAAAGGAGTAAATTTATGCATCTAATTTGCATAATGTGATGCAGCCATAACAAATTACATAACTTTTGGTCAAAATGGACTTTTGGACATATTTACACAAAGGATGGTTTTGTTTTCTTGTCACCGGTTTTGTTTTGGGGTTTTTTGTTACCTTCTCTTTAAAGTATGTGAAGCAGAACATTAGTAGAATGTCAACAAAGAAATTTGTCAGACTTACCGCTGGCCAGGCGGCTCTCGCTTCATCCATTTTCGTCCATCCTGGTTTGGTTTTGCCTTCTGTCAGTCATTTGCCCTTTTTCTCCCACATCCAGAAACTCTTATGATTATCCCACCTCAATTTCACTTTTATTCCGCTGCAATTTATCTTATATGACAACATGGCACTGGCGTGATTGTTTTCTAGTCACATGGCGCTGGGGGCAGCAGCAGGTGAACATCAACCAGCTTCACCCACCCTCTGTTATAACAAAATGTAAACATTGACCTTTATAAGCTAAATAATCTCTTTTTAGAATCATATTTGGCAAATTTGGGAGCAAATGGCTCCTCCATCTGCGATCAAATATGTCCACAGCGATCGGTAACGTCCACATTTGTTTGTCTAAAAATTTCTTCTTCTCTGGTGTCCAGAAGGATGCGTCTATGTTCGCCATCAGTCCTCCAAGGCAAGAGCAGTAAGTTATACGTGTCTGCCACCTTGTGAGGTGGAATCCTTTGTACAACTTAAATCAACTGGGGAGTTTTTGTCCACGTAATATAACATCACGTGACAGCTGCAGCTCTGCGCCTGTGGCAGTGGGGGTGCTATCTGTTTCTTGAAACCTTGCCACAATAAGGGTTAAAATAACTTCAATAAATGCATACCTTGCATCCAAAGTCTGGTCTCTGCATTATGTTTGCATTTAGATATTTTCCTGATTCAAACATGTCAATATCCTTTGGACTGATGAAACAGAAGGCATCCCATTAAACTTTCATTAGTTTCAAATTCTTTCAGAGATAGTTGTGTTGTTTTGTTTGTTTTTGTTGAAGGGTACCAACAAATTTGAGCACATCTGTATCATTCTGCCTTTCATGCTTCGGCGGGATGTGTGCAGATCTTGGCAGGCAGGCAGAACTCCATTGCAGACCAACAATGAGGAGTGCCACGGTGAGACAATTGTTAATTGGTCCTTTGTCCTGATCCCACAGAACGGTGGAGGTGTATCCGTTCCTTTGTTTGATTGAAACAGAAATGCAGATGTGTTCAAAGTGTCAGTGATTATTAGTTATTAATATCAGGACAAAAATAAAAGAATAGACAGTACTAGATAATAGCTAATTATTGTACACCATAAGGTGAGTAGGTGGAAATTATAATTAAAAGTTACAACAGGTAACCTTGGCGTAATCTGTCAAAGTGATGGACCGCCTCTAGATCTTTCTGTCAATGCTACAAAAAAAAATCCATTACTGACGGATACAATTTAGACCTCTGGTTTTGACCAACAGAAAATGACATCTTCCTTGCTTTTTTTTTTTTTTTTTTTTTTTCCCTTGCCTTCTGATTGTTGCTCTGCGTGTTGCTATCCCTGTGCTGTTGTAATCCTGGAATTTCCCCGTTGTGGGACTAATAAAGGCTTATCTTATCTTGTCTTATCTTATCTAAAGTCACTGGTGTATTATCAATTGCTGTGTAAAGTTTAAAAATGTACAGATGCCAGAAAACAAGTACTTACCCCTCACTACTTCATCCTATGCTTTCCCTCAAAAGGCTTGTGTGGAACAGTGGTGCTCTTGTAAATGACGTTCTTGGGATTTTCACTTTGTGCACAAACATGCCCTCCAAGAATAAAACACACCATTATAATAGCCATCCATCACAGATCATGCACACCTGCCTTTTAAAGGTGAGATGACAAGCTATTCTGATTAATTTATTGCATGATGAGCCCTAAATACACATCGAAATAATTAAAAGAGTTGGGACAACCTTTCTACACTTTCCACAGTTGCAAAATCAATTTTTTCCATAGTAATAGCACACTGGGCTTGGACTTGCCCATAAATGATGTTTGTGGTTTTGACATTGCACTTTTGACTAGATCTTAGTCAATAGGGCTCTTTGTCTCTTTAAAGCCCTTACCAATGAGTGCAAGCCAGTCCAAAATTCCCACATGTCCAGGATCTGACTTGGCTCCTCTCTCACTTGCTTTTCTTCCATTTTTTTTTTCTTTCGTTTTTCCCATTAAGAATCAGGGTCCTCTTTGGATTTTTCACTGACTCACCTATGATATTCATTCTGAAAATACCAAGAGAGATAGCAACAGTGGTATGAAAAAGTGTTTGCCCCTTCCTGATTTCTCATTTTCTTGTATGTTTGTCACACTTAAATGTTTCAGAT
Source organism: Pholidichthys leucotaenia (assembly GCA_020510985.1). Lineage (NCBI taxonomy): Eukaryota > Metazoa > Chordata > Actinopteri > Cichliformes > Pholidichthyidae > Pholidichthys > Pholidichthys leucotaenia. Next base: position 2,926,723 of record CM035841.1, on the reverse strand, counting down.
CATCAAACAAATTTAAATATTAGATAAAAATAACACAAGTAAACAGAAAATGTAGTTTTTAAATGGTGTTTATTATTAAGAAGGAAAAAAAAAATCCAAACCTGCATGGCTCTGTGTGAAAAAGTGATTGCCCGCTAAACCTAATAACTGGCTGGGCCACCCTTAGCAGCAACAATTGCAATCAAGCATTTGCGATAACTGGCAATGAATCTTTTACAGCGCTGTGGAGGAATTTTGGCCCACTCATCTTTGCAAAATTGTTGAAATTCAGCCACATTGGAGGGTTTTCGAGCATGAACTGCCTTTTTAAGGTCATGCCACAGCATCTCAATCAGATTCAGGTCAGAACTTTGACAAGGCCACTCCAAAGTCTTTGTTTTGTTTTTCTGAAGCCATTCAGAGGTGGACTTGCTGGTGTGTTTTGGCTCATTGTCCTGCTGCAGAACAAGTGCGCTTCAGCTTGAGGTCACCAACAGATGGCCGGACATTCTCCTTCAGGTTTTTTTGGTAGAGAGCAGAATTCATGGTTCCATTTACCACAGCAAGTCTTCCAGGTCCTGAAGCAGCAAAACAGTCCCAGACTATCACACTACCACCACCATATTTTACTGTTGGTATGACGTTCCTTTTCTGAAATGCTGTTTTACTTTTACGCTGGATGTAATGGAACACATCATCATCATCATCATAGCAGCCTGTCGGTGGCGACAATGACCGTTTCATTTAGGTCTGATCAGATTCCTCCACGCAGCTCTGTCCTTCGCCCTCCGCTGCCAGGAACTCCTGGCCTTGTTAGCCCGGGTGACGTCCGAGCCGGTATGAGTTGCTTTCTGACTGACCATTTCATGAAACTGCTTGCAAAGTATTCGAGTACCGCTAGTTTTTGCTGGACTAGCAGCACATTCTTGGCACATAGTGATATTATCAGTGGCAAGGACAGGCCAAGACAAACTGACTCCAGTATCTGTTGTAGTGACTGACCAGATGATACCTTTGTTTATCTCTGCTCTTTGTGTAGTGCATGTCATGATGCACCGACTGGCAAAAGTCCACCACAAACCTTGCGACAGATGTGCTTATCTGCCAGGATGTCCAGTCTCACCCCGTGTAACTGAGAGTGGTCCACCACAGACCTGTGACAGATATTGTTCTTAATTCCTCCAGGACGCCCAGTTTCACCCTCCACGCTCTCGGAAGGGCGGAGTTGCCAGTTGAGTCACTGACGGCCCAACCCACGAGACAGGTAGTACTGGTTTTCATGGTTATCCGGTAGCAAGCAAACCAATGCCTGACCTGACATGAAATGGAACACACACCTCCCAAAAAGCTCAACTTTTGTCTTGTCAGTCCTCAGAGTATTTTTCCCAAAGCCTTGGGGATTGTCAAGATATTTTCTGACAAAAGTGAGACAGGCCTTTATGTACTTTTTGCTCAGCAGTGGTTTTTGTCTTGGAACTCTGCCATGCAGGCCATTTTTGCCCAGTCTCTTTCTTATGGTGGAGTCATGAACACTGACCTTAACTGAGGCAAGTGAGGCCTGCAGTTCTTTGGATGTTGTTGTGGGGTCTTTTGTGACCTCTTGGATGAGTTGTCGCTGCGCTCTTGGGGTAATTTTGGTTGGCCTTCCACTCCTGGGAAGGTTCACCACTGTTCCATGTTTTCACCATTTGGATAATGGCTCTCACTGTGGTTTGCTGGAGACCCAAAGCTTTAGAAATGGCTTTCTAACCTTTTCCAGACTGATAGATCTCAGTTACTTTGTTTCTCATTTGTTCCTGAATTTCTTTGGATCGCAGCATGATGTCTAGCTTTTGAAGATCTTTTGGTCTACTTCATTTTGTCAGGCAGGTCCTGTTCAAGTGATTTCTTGATTGAGAACAAGTGTGGTAGTAATCGGGCCTGGGTGTGGCTAGAGAAATTGAACTCAGCTTTCCAAAGATGTGATAAACCAGTTAATTTATGTTTTAACCGAGAAGGGTCACTTTTTCACGCAGGTCCATGTAGGTTTGGAATTTTTTTACCCTTAATAATAAACACCTTCATTTAAAAACTGCATTTTGTGTTTACTTGTATTATCTTTGTCTAATATTTAAATTTGTTTGATGATCTGAAACATTTAAGCGTGACAAGCATACAAAAAAATAAGAAATCAGGAAGGGGGCAAACACTTTTTCACACCACTGTCATATAGATCATAGGACTCACTAAAAGGTCATAGGACTCGCTATGAGATCAGAGGCAGGCATCACTCACGATCATAGGACTCGCTATGACATCATCAGAGATCAAAGGCAGTCATCACTGAATGAGTGGTGACATCAAAGATCAAAGGCAGGTTTCACCATGTGTCAACACAACAGAAATAAGCTATAGACAGCTTGCTCCCTCTGTAATTGATAACATGGTGGATAGTGTTACAGCTTCTCTGCATCAGACTCTAGACTTGGTGGCCCCCTTAAAAAAGAAAAAGTCTAATCAGAGATTTCTAACTCCTTGGTTCAACACAGAAACTCGTAGCTTAAAACAGAAGACTCGTCAGTTAGAAAGCAAATGGCGCTCTACGAATTTAGATGAAATCTATTTAGCTTGGAGAAATCATCTTTTAATTTATAGAAAATCTCTTAGAAAAGCTAGAAAAAGTTATTATTCTGTATTCCAGTGTGTGAATGGGTGGATAGCAGGATCTGTAAAGCACTTCGGTCATCAAGAGATGAGAATAAAAGCGCTATATACAGTAAGTGAATGCCATTTACCATTTACCATTAATAGAAGAGAACAAGAATAATCCCAGGTTTCTTTTCAGCACTGTAGCCAGGCTGACAAAGAGTCAGGACTCTGTCAATCCTAGCATTCCCTTAGAGCTTACTAGTCAGGACTTTATGAACTTTTTCAATAATAAAATTTCAACCATCAGAGATAAAATCAGTCAGATTCTTCCCACCGTTAACGTAAATACAGTAACTACTACAACTCATTCAGCTGATATCTGTCTTGATGAGTTTACTCCAATCGACCTTTGTGAGTTAGACAAAATAGTTTCCTCATCCAAGCCTTCAACTTGTCTTTTAGACCCTATTCCTACCAGGTTATTTAAAGAAGTCTTCCCACTTATTGGTAGCTTTATTCTTCAAATCATCAATTCTTCATTAACTTTAGGCCATGTACCGCAGGCTTTTAAAACGTCTGTAATTAAACCCTTACTCAAAAAGCCAACGCTAGATCCAGGAGCTTTAGCTAACTATAGACAATCTCTAATCTCCCTTTCATTTCAAAAATCTTAGAAAGAGTTGTTGCTATGCAATTATTTGACCACCTGCAGGGAAATGGTTTATTTGAAGAGTTTCAATCTGGGTTTAGAATCCATCATAGTACTGAAACAGCCTTAGTGAAGGTCACTAACGACCTCCTCATCGCATCTGATAATGGACTGGTTTCTGTACTTGTCCTTTTAGACCTTAGTGCAGCTTTTGAGACTATCGATCATAATATTCTACTTGATAGATTAGAACACTATGTTGGACTTAATGGAACTTCGTTGCAGTAGTTTAAATCTTATTTTAAATTAAATTAAATCACCCTTTATTGTCATTCAACTGTACAACCAATCATGTACAGTAGAACGAGATTGTTTGTCTTTTGTTCATATAAAAGACAAAAAATAAAATCGAAAGATGTCTTGACCTTCTTTACATGTTTCAACTGCACTGCAGCCTTCGTCAGAAGAGCTCTTCTGCTTTTTTTTTCTGTTTTCGTGTCTATGTTAACTGTGTTTCATGTGTTTAGGAGTCGTTTTTTTTTCCTGATTGTCTGTGCCCTGGTTCACGGTCTGTGATTTGATCCTCTCCCGCCATGCCTGCCCCATCCGCCCACCCTGGAGGGGGTGGGGGTGGGGGTTTGGATGTCTATGGGTGTTCTGAGCCCGCCCTCGGAAGGAGGGTATTGTGATGACCCGAGCACCGATCTCGTCTGTGCTCGGGCAATGCATCGTCTCTGCCGGCTTTGACAGCAGCGGGTTACATTCTGGCTCCCCAGGCTCTTATTGTGACAGCGCTCGGTGGGGCTTCCTGCTGTCAAAGCTGATCAGCTGTTCTGCATCACTGCTTGTTAGCGGCCGGCTTTATTAGCGGGCACTGACTGCAGGTTGATGCAGCAGTATCGTCAAAATGTCCTGAGAGATTTCTTGTGAGACATCAGCATTCACATCAAGGTTCTCGTTTAGATCGTAGGTGGCTGGGTGTAGCCCCACGATCCCATGCCCTTTGTAGTGAGTGTTTTTGCCACAGCAGCTCATAGTATGTGTTATTGTCTTGTGTCTTGTGTATTAAACATCAATGCAAAACTCACTGGCGACTTTTGGCGTCTTATGGTGGCCCTCGAGAGTCACCGCGTGACATACTCTGTCATATCCGGCTCTAGGGAGCCGGGCAATCAGAGCCAGGGACAAGCCAGTGAGTCGAGATGGTTTATTTTGGGTAAGGGATAAGGGATGAGGAGAGCACAGATACTCATGCAGAGGTACACTCACAGGTTGCACAGCGCAGAGGTAAGCAGCTCGTACCGGACGTGGGGGTAGCAAGACGTACATCCTCACAGCGGGATACAAACACAGGAATGCTGCAAGGGGAGTTGAGGCTGACACCAGACGAAGGGGCTTCAGCCTAGCAGTGCTTATGTCGCAGCCCCGAGTCATCGAGGCTGCTCCTATTTATCCTCATTGGCAGCGCCCCAGCTGATGAAGACTAATTGGCCCCAGCCGTCCATAATGCTGCCAGCTGGGGCCAGCTGAGACGCCGCTCAATGGGAGGCAGGGATGAGGGAAAACATGGGCTCAGTGCCGAGACGGCATCTCAACCCATGGTGACAGAGCCCCTCCCTCAAGGTCGGGCTCCTGAACGACCAGGAACATCCCAGCCCCCCCCCCCCCCCCCCACCTAGGGTGGGAGGAAGGGAGGCGGACCGGAGGGGAAGAAGCCAAGGGAAGGACAACACCAATGGGGCAATGTAGGGTAGCGGGAAAGAAAAACCCAAATACAATACTGACAAAACTGAATAATTAACCCAGGTACAGATGGGGAGAAGAACTGGGTCAACACGCCGGTTACATACTACCCAGAGAGTACCAACCATGCGTGACCCAGAGCAAGAAAAAAAAAGAACCACCAAAAAGGTACAGGGCAAAAAATGCTGAGTATGGTCAAATAAAGGGAAAACACAATACACAGCACCAATATAAGTACATACACACAGTCACCAAGAAAAGTGACTGGAACAAATGGACAATTACAGAGCATGGTGTTACGGAAAACAAGGCACATGACTCTATAATGAACCAACAGGGCATAAAAAAGAAATACTGAGTGCAGGCAAAGAAAAACCCACACACATGAATATATAAATACCCACAGTCACCTAAAGAAATGAAAGTGACTGGAACGAATGGGCAACTGCAGAGTATGGTCTGAAAGGGAACAAAACATAACTCTACAATGCAAAAACGAGACTAAAAACATGGTACAAAAAATAAAATGCTGGGTACGAGGGAAGGAAAACGCACAGCACTATAAATACACATCCACCAACAGGACAGACATTACACCCAAGTGACCTTAATAACGATAAAAGAAAAAGTGACACCCGAGGTGTATGGCAGGCAGAGTCCAAAAATAGCCGAGATGGCTCCGGAGATCTCCCCGCCCATTGTCCAGCTGGCGAATCAGGGGAAGAAGTGTTCGGACGGCGAACTCTGGACCCAGATCCCAGGAATCCAGTCCACCGGCAGCCGAACCAGGCTGCCCAGAGGGAAACACAGACCAGTGGGGGGAACCAGATCACCGAACCGAAAGTTTTGCGGGTCGGGTCGTCGACCCGCATCACTCAACCACCAGGACCGTTGAGACGGGCGAAGGATCAGAGCGGATCCCGGTGGAAGAGGCTCAGGGGAGAGCCGATGACGAGGGCGGCGGGCGTCAGGCCGCAGGAAAACGGCCACCTCCTCACCGGACCTGGACAATACTGGGGCAGCACCCACGTCGGACCCCGATCGGGCCTCAGGCGAACCCACGTTGGACCCCGACTGGGTCTCGGGCGAACCCACGTTGAATACTGCACCAGAACCGACCTCCAACGTTGAACCCGGACCCTCCAGCACCACGAGGAACAGCAACTCCTTGCCGGTGACCCTGGAAGAAGGCTCAGAAGAGAAAACAGAACCGGGATCAGGATCACCGGCAGCGCCAGAACCCGGCGAGACGAGCTCAGACGCAGCGGACGGCTGCACCCTGCTCGTCTCCCCTGGAGATGGGCTGAAGTGCTCGGGGATAAAAAGAGAGAAAAGAAAGGAGAGCACTCGCCTGATCTCGGGTTCTGACGCCGTCCAGGACTGCGAAGATCCAGGATCCGTCGTCAGGAGGTCGTTGTCAGGCTCCCATCTAGCCGCGTCGGGCCCCGCAGCCAGCACGATGGTCAGCGCAGCTTGAGATTCCTCCAGCTCAGGTGACCCCGCCGACGATCCACTCGGCGTGAAGCCAGAAGAATCTCGTCCCGCCGGACCGAACCGCTCCTCCGTGGAGACCCGGGGACGCTCAGTCGTCGGCGTAGACTCCACGCAGCAGTCAGTCCCCCTCCTCCGTCCGCAATGTAGCTGCGGAACCACAGGCCCTCTCCATATCCCACCACGTTGACCCGGAGCCGGGGACCGCTCGGCGGAGAGAGACACAGAGGATGCGGGATTAGGCATACAGGTTACAGCAGGTGGGGAGAGTTCAGGGAGCTGCGAACCCTGAACTTCTCCTCCAGGGATGTGACAGAGCAAATCATTAAGCAGGTGTGAAAAAACAATGACTTGCCTGCCCCCTGGAGGTTGAGTATCGCCTGCTGTAGTGGATTCTGCTTCTTCCTCTCCCCGCCCGGCGATAACGGAGGACCCCCCGGGAGTTCGTCTGAGGATCGCTCGCGTTGTCTCCAGCAGAGAGCTCACCAGGCCGGGATTCCAGGCACACACAGCAGTCAGGAAGCGCGTCGAGGAGGAGGGGGAAACAGCCGGGGTGAGCCAGCCCGAATGTCCAGGAATGACAGCGGGGGAACGAGGCTCAGGGGACGAGGCTGTAGAATCTCCACACTGACGAGGCGAAGGGATGACAGCTGCGTGGGAGGAACGGTCCTGACGATGACCCAGAACTGGATCCGGACGAGGTTCGTGCAGAGGTGACTCGGCGATGTGATGACGACTACTCCCAGGGGACGAAGCGAGGGGGAAACCCAGGATTCGCCGCTCCAGATCGGAGATCGAGACGAGGAAGGCGTCGAGCACGGGAAAGCTTCGTAGCCCTGAAGTCCTCACCATCAATCTCACTGCCGCCGCCACATGCCTGAAGGTGGTGACAGGAAACACAGTAGAGCTCGCGACAGCCACTCGACCCCGGACATAACTGCTGTCAGCTGCGGCTCCTAGAAGGGAATCCCGAGTGACGTGGCGCAGGTCGGGGGAAGTCCTCTGGTTGGCGCGAACTCCCGGACTGGAATAACGGCAGGAACGGGACTCCGAAGCGGGGAAAGACGTCGCCCACTTCGACTCCCTGCCGGGATTTCCATCCACCCCGTGGAGCTTCTCTCGCTGTGTACCTGCAACGTCTATCCTGGCACTGTCCTCCAGATGGTACAGAGAGTGAGGGTGACAGTCCAGGAGTTCCTCAGCACGGCCCGGATGCCAGCGTCTCGCGTTGGAGGCGTCGTGCAGGGTGAAGAATGTCCCGTCGACAGCCTCCGAGATGGACCTTAGCTCGTCGCCCTGGCGCCGGAAGTGACTCCTGGGAAACGGCATGCTAGCAGCGCTGACACCCGGACAGAAAGGTACATTTCCACAGCGACTCACGGCCGCCGGCAACTCTTCTGGCTGCGACATACTGTCATATCCGGCTCTAGGGAGCCGGGCAATCAGAGCCAGGGACAAGCCAGTGAGTCGAGATGGTTTATTTTGGGTAAGGGATAAGGGATGAGGAGAGCACAGATACTCATGCAGAGGTACACTCACAGGTTGCACAGCGCAGAGGTAAGCAGCTCGTACCGGACGTGGGGGTAGCAAGACGTACATCCTCACAGCGGGATACAAACACAGGAATGCTGCAAGGGGAGTTGAGGCTGACACCAGACGAAGGGGCTTCAGCCTAGCAGTGCTTATGTCGCAGCCCCGAGTCATCGAGGCTGCTCCTATTTATCCTCATTGGCAGCGCCCCAGCTGATGAAGACTAATTGGCCCCAGCCGTCCATAATGCTGCCAGCTGGGGGCCAGCTGAGACGCTGCTCAATGGGAGGCAGGGATGAGGGAAAACATGGGCTCAGTGCCGAGACGGCATCTCAACCCATGGTGACATACTCTTTCTCTTAATAGCTCTGTGAGGAACCTTGGAGTTATTTTTGATCAAGATCTGTCCTTCAATTCACATATTAACCTTGTTTCTAAGACTGCCTTCTATCATTTGCGTAATATTGCCAAGATTAGGAGCATCTTGTCTCAGAGTGATGCTGAGAAACTGATCCACGCTTTTGTTAGCTCGAGATTAGATTATTGTAATTCTTTATTATCAGGTTGTCCTAAAACATCTTGAAAAAGTCTTCAGCTGATCCAAAACGCTGCAGCAAGAGTTTTAACAGGTACTAGAAGGAGAGATCATATCTCTCCGGTTCTGGCCTCCCTTCACTGGCTTCCCATAGAGTTTAAAATTAAGTTTAAAATCCTTCTTCTCACCTTCAAAACTCTGAACAATCAGGCCCCTTTTGTTAGGAACCGAGCTGGCTCAGTCCTGGCCACTTTATGGGTACGTGCCACATTGCATGTATGTTAGTATGTATTTCTGTGAGCTTTGCTGTGCCCATAGCCACTGCCTTCTAGCCGGCAGCGGGGAGGCAGCCTCTTGTGCTCACGCTGGAATAAGCGCTGTCTAATTGTCTGCCGGTCAGACCACGCCCCCTCTCTACTGCTACCAGCTGTTCCCACTCCCATATGCCATCTTCCCGCTCCTTGCCCAGGTGGATCTAATTTGGGAGACCAGCAATGCATGTTTTTAAGGAGCCTGTCTCCAGTCATTCATTGCTGGGTCATTGTACTCCATCGACGGTATTCGGATGGTGTCACGTCAACTAAGGACTGCATTCACTGTGTGCATTTCGGACTTACTCAGACAGCTCCAGTCTCGTGAGTATACTCTGTGTGTGGTCTTTCCCCGGTCTTCTCACCCAGACTGTTGAGTGTCCTGGAGGACTCCCGAGCCCATGTGAATTGTAGAAACAGTGATTGTTTGCCTGCTGTAGGGAGCTTGAAATGAAGAAGCGATGTGATTTTATAAATCAAGTTTTATTATGGTTCAGGTCTGTAACCTGAACAGCTACAGACCGGTGGCCTTGACGTCCCACTTGATGAAGACCCTGGAGAGACTGCTCCTTGCTCACCTCCGCCCCCTGGTGGAACCAGCGATGGATCCACTCCAGTTCGCCTACCACCATGGCATTGGGGTGGAGGATGCGGTGATCTTCCTCCTTCACCGTTCTCTGTCCCACCTGGAGAAGCCCGGGAATGTAGTGAGGATCATGTTCTTTGACTTCTCCAGTGCTTTCAACACCATCCAACCGATGATCCTGAAGGACAAGCTGCTGTGCGCAGGGGTGGACCAGCACCTGTCATCATGGATCCTGGACTACCTCACGAACCGGCCTCAGTTTGTGAGAACCCGGGACTGTGTGTCCGACACGATCATCAGTAGCACGGGGGCCCCCCAGGGAACGGTGCTGGCTCCCTTCCTGTTCACTCTTTATACTGCGGACTTCTCACACAACACAACACACTGCCATCTACAGAAGTTCTCTGATGACTCTGCGATCGTTGGTCTCATCTCCAATGGAGATGAAGCTGAGTACAGAGGGCTTATCCAGGACTTCGTGGACTGGTGCCATCGGAACTGCCTCCAGATCAACGCGAGGAAAACTAAGGAGCTGGTGGTGGACTGCCGCAGGCATGGACAACCCCTCACAGCACCAGTAAATATACAGGGAACCGACATCGAGATGATGACAGCCTATAAGTACCTGGGTGTTCATCTGAACAATAAACTAGACTGGTCACACAATACTGACGCACTCTACAAGAAGGGACAGCGCAGGCTGTTCCTGCTGAGGAGACTCAGGTCTTTTGGTGTACAAGGCGCGCTGCTGAAGACATTCTATGACACGGTGGTGGCATCAGCCATCACTTTTGGAGTGGTCTGCTGGGGCAGTGGCATTACTGCAGCCGATAGGAAGAGACTGAACAAACTGATCAAGAAAGCTAGCTCTGTCCTGGGGCAGCGCCTTGACCCGGTGGAGAAGATAGGAGAGAGAAGGACGGTGGCTAAATTGTCATCTCTGCTGGAGTCCGAGTTCCACCCTATGCAGGACATACTGAATGCACTGAGGAGCTCATTTAGCAGCAGACTACATCATCCCAGGTGCACAACCGAGAGGTTTCGCAGGTCCTTCCTACCAACGGCTGTCAGACTGTACAACCTAAGCAGGGCTGCTCGCAGAGATAGCAAAAAGACGTAACAAACTAATAGTTTTTTGAATGCAAAAGATGCAATAGACTTACACAATGGTCCCCTCCGGCATACAACTAGGAAAATACCGGTCGCTATGGAGAGTGATAATATGTATGGGCACATAATCATACCATGTAGGATAACTAAGTAGACGGTTGTGCTGTTTCATCCCATCTAGCTACAATGCTCCGCACTGGGTGTGTTTATATTTATATATCTATATATTTATTCCATCTAGCTACAATGCTCTGCACTGTGTGTCTGTGTGTGTGTGTATATATATTTTATAGTAATATGTACATATGTATATTAGCTGCTCTTGCTTGCTTGTTTTTTTTCTTGCCTTCTGATTGTTGCTCTGAGTGTTGCTATCCCTGTGCTGTGTCAATCTTGGAATTTCCCCATTGTGGGACTAATAAAGGCTTATCTTATCTTATCTTATGTTATCTTATTATCAGCTTCGCCTCCCGAACATGTCTCATCTCGATGCAGAAGCAGAATGAAGAGGTCGAGCACAGTCAGACCTTCATACTTATACCCACACTCAACAAAAGACATTGCATATCAAAGCTGACATCCCGCATTAACGTAGTCCCCCTCCATTGTCCTCTCGCTCCTCCACCTGACCCTGGGGGGTCAGGAAGTTCGATCTGGTCTCCACTGCTGCGACTCTGTCTGCTCTTTGATCTTTGCCGGTGGTCGAGACCTCTTGTCCTGTTCTGAGGCATGAGGTCATTCCACATATGTAATCTCTAAACATTCTAATATGTCTATACATATGTAGGTATGGAATATATGATTAATATAAGCCACACCTGCTAACTATATTAATAAATGTGTGTGGTGTTAACCTGCACTTAAATCCTCGTCCTTTGTCCCCTCTCCATGCATTTTAGAAAAGTGCACAAGGGGGTTCATGACACCTTTTTATTTAAAACATCTGATGCTACCGTATTATCCTAACAGAGCACTACGCTCCCAAAATGCTAGGTTACTTGTAATACTGTGCCTAGAATCTCCAAAAGTACAATGGGAGGCAGAGCCTTCAATTATCAAGCTCCTCTCCTGTGGAACCAGCTGCCAATCTGGATTCGGGAGTCAGACTCGATCTCTGTTTTTAAGAATAGGGCTAAAACCTACCTTTTTGATATAGCCTACAATTAGGGAGGGATCATGTGTTTCTGAACCCTCCCTTAGTTATGCTGCTAATAGGTTTAGTCAGCCGGGGGACCTCCAGTAATGCACTGGGCCTCACTCCTTTCTTCACTCTCTATGAAATATTTTTTTTTTTTTTTTTTGCTGGTCATTAACATTTGTTTGTTCTCTCCCATAGATTGAGTCCCCATTGTGCTGTTTGCTCTCTACATGTCTGTTCTTTTCATCTTCTCTGTCCCCTCACCCCCCAGCCAGTCACAGCAGATGACTGCCCCTCCCTGAGCCTGGTTCTGCTGGAGGTTTCTTCCTGTTAAAAGGGAGTTTTTCCTCTCCACCGTCACCAAGTGCTGCTCACAGGGGATCGCCTGATTGCTGGGGTCTTTCTGCAATTGTGGGGGTTCCCCCTACAGTTGATAGTGCTATGAGATGACTGTTGTTGTGAAATGGTGCTATATAAATAAAAAAAAATCAAAAATTAATATAAAAAAGGGGCAATGTGGTGGAGCAGTGGTTAGTACTGCGTCAGCACAGCAACTCACCCTTGGTCATGGGATCCCTGGTTCGATCCCAGCCCCTGACCACCAGTGATCTGTGTGGAGTTTGCATGTTCTCCCCGTGTCTGTGTGGGTTTACTCTGTGAGTTCTCCAGTTTCCTCCCACAGGCCAAAAACATGCAAGTTAGGTTACATTGGAGACTCTAAAGTGACCCTAGGTGTGAATGGTTAAGGGATAGCACTGTACCGTGGCTGCTTCATCCATCCAGGTGGATGCCCTCAAGTTCCCCTCTGGGGATCAATAAAGTAGAAAAAATTAAAAAAAAGATGTATTGAATTGAATAAAGTCACATCACTTCCTGTTTTAGGAAGGGGTCCTGGTGTCCACAGAAAAGTGACTTTGGTTGGATTTAATCTGTTGGATTTTGTTTTGTAGTAACGATGTTCTGCAGTGATGGGTGGACTCACCGCTGACACGCCTGGTCAGGGCCGGCTGAACTGTTCTCTTTTGTTTGTTTACTGTGATGACCAAGAGTTGGACTGAACTCCCATTTACTAAAGGGCAGCTCCAACCTGGCCACACCAAGCCACTGTACAGAGAAGAGGCCAAGAGACCACCCTCGGACCTGCAGCCCTTTAGAGCCACGGAGGGAGGGGGCGGAACCAGAAGCTGGAGTCCCCCCGCGCCATACAAACATCTGAAGCATAAATCACAAAATAACAGTCTCCACTTCCCTGATCCTTTCTGAGCTCCGACTGAGGTGTCATGGTCAACCGGCTCGCTGTCATTCCCTGCCTTCATGGAACTTCCTCACACTGCTTGTCTTTACATGGATTTTCTCGATAACTGGACGGGTACTGGGGACTTGTTAGTTCAGTTTTTGTCCGTGATTGTGATAAAGGTGTAAGATTATAAGTCAGATCTGTCTTTTCACTGCTGACATGTAACTAGGATTAAAAAAAAAAAAAAAAAAGCGGAGGACGGCGCCCGTGGTGTGATCCGAGGACTGGTGAGGTCCCTGGTGGATAAACGAGGACAAGTGTTTAGAAGGAACCACTGAGCTACACCTCCGCAGGTGAGCTTGAGGACAAAGTCTGACATAAAGCTGCAGACCAGGAAGTGACGGGACTGCTGCTGGAGATGATCTGTTCAGCTTTTCTTATGGAAATAAACCAGCTTTTATTCTTTTCTCACTGTCGTTACAGCTGTGTTCACTGAAGAACATTTTCATCATTCCCCGTGGAATCTTCTGTAGTGCCAGTGGGTCACACATCACTGAGGTCTGTAGTCAGAAAGCAGGTCAAAGAGGAACTGAGCAACTCGACTGGCCTAGAAAATCTCAGTGGGTTGACGTTCCTGGGTAGTTTTAACGTCTGTAGATGATCTCTGCTTAATTTCAAACAACTTGGATAACTGGCCGAGGAGGAGTTCAGTGGCACATTTTTGAAAACATGGTGCAGAAAACTTGCTTTTCAGAGCAGAAGACCAGTGGAAAAAAGCTGTGAAAGATTTCACAGACCAGAATGAGGAATGGATTTTGAGTCTAGACCCAGCTGTTATTGAAATATATGTAAAAGTGTTTGTCACAGTGCCACCTATGGACGCAGTGACTTGATTTTTGGTCTCTGAGTAGTGGGAGAGTTTCTGATCAGGCTGTAAAATCTTTGCTCCCCATGAGGGAAAACGAAAACACGTGTCCACTTACTGGAATAAATTTGAGAGAAGGTGACTGAAAAATATTTCTAGAGGAAAAAAGTTCGCCTTGGGTAGTCTCAGTGATGCGACACTTTAAAAGGTCCCCTCAGCAGACTGTGGAATGGTTTTCATGTGTTTGGCCATGGGGAGACTGTGCCCGGAGCTGGTCTGGAACGGAGGCCTGGGCGTCTCCTTCCCTGACACAGCGCTCTCACAGCCTTAGCCTGCCTGGTCAGGGTGGGCCCCACCATAGCTTTAAGCTGCGCTGTCTTATGGGCCCCATCTGTGTTTGCCCACACGGACTTTGCCTGTGCTACAGGTGATTTGCTGACCCATTTTGAAGCCACCTGGCCCCACATGGGTTTAATGCAGATGAGCAGATTTCAGTCACACTGGTGTCATAGATAAAGTCCAGTGCGGTCAATGTGGGACCCGCACACAGACTCACATGGGGCCCATAAGACAGCCCAGATTAAACCTATGGTGGGGCCCACATGGCCATGCTGGCTGGGTAAACGTTGTCTTCTGCTGATCTGATTCCCATTTCTGATGTGCTTCTCCTGTTGACTGGTTTAGGTAATTACTGGTACTGCTGTGCTCAGCTAAGGCTGCAGGTCAAAGAATGATCAGGAAACAAGTTATAAAATATGTAGCAGAGCAAGGAAATGTGTCCCTACCTGTGTCACCAGGTGGGGCGACACAGGTAAAGTGCTGCAGTCTGGAGGTTGTAGGTTCAAGTCCCTGGTTGGATACCACCATTTGGTCTGAACTACCTGTCCCATCTGCTGCATATCTGTAGCATCATCGTCTCAGAATCAATGGCAAGACCATCAGTGACGAGGCTACATTGGCAAATGAATTTAATTCATATTTTGTGGGCTCTGTGGAAGACTTGACAAAAAACTTTGTGCCGCCAAATGTGCTCAACAACACGAATTCAATACTTCCAACAGATTCTTTTCACATCTATGAGGTAAATGAGGAGTTAATTGCTGGTATTGTTAAAACACTGTCAAACTCAAAAACTAATGATATCTACAATATGAGCACCTCCTTTCTCAAAACGCACAGCAAAATATTAATCAAACCACTGACTCATCTCATTAATCTCTCCATTAGGTCTAGTACATTTCCATCTGGCTGGAAAAAAGCTGTCGTCATACCAGTTCATAAATCAGGCAGTAAAGACGATATATGCAATTACCGCCCAATCTCTATCTTACCAGTCCTGTCTAAGGTTCTTGAAAAAGTTGTAGCTACACAGCTGATAGACTACTTACAAGACAGTCAACTCCTTCATCCACATCAATTTGGTTTTAGACCAGGATACTCAACAGAAACAGCAAATTGTTGCCTTATTGAAAATGTCAAACAGTCCTTGGACAGGGGTAATGTGGTAGGAGCTGTTTTTCTAGATCTCAAAAAGGCTTTCGATACTGTAAACCACAGTTTGCTTTTATCCAAAATGGTAACTTTTAACTTCTCCCCAGATACATTAGAATGGTTTGCATCTTATCTCCAGAATAGAGAACAGTGTGTAAAAGTTCACCAGGATAAATCCTCATTCTTAAACAACCGCATGGGTATCCCACAAGGGTCCATTCTTGGTCCATTACTTTTCAGCATTTTTATTAATGACTTGCCGTTACACTGCTCAGCTGCAACATGCCAACTTTATGCAGATGATGCAGTTATTTACACAGCTGCCAAGACTCCAGCACAGGCTGCAGATGTACTGTCTACAAGTATGGTTGATGTCCAAGAGTGGCTCCTCCAGAACCATCTATTGCTAAACCTTCAGAAAACAGTCTCAATGTGCTTTTCAATCAAAAAATGTAACCTGCAACGTTTTAAAGTTAATATACATGATCATGACATCAGTTTAGCTACAGAATTCAAATACCTTGGCATTGTACTAGATCCTCAACTCAAATTTAATCTTCATATAAAGAAAATTTCAAAAACAGTTAAAAAAAAATCTGAACTGCTTTAAATTAATTAGATATTACATACCTTACGAAGCAGCTGTACTGTATATGCATTCTATGGTTTTTTTCTCATATATCATACTGTTTGACAGTCTGGGCTCAAGCAGCCCCTTCCACAATAAGACATATAGGTTCATTATATAATCAAACCCTAAGAATCTTGGACAAAAAGCCCATTAGGTGGCATCACTGTAATGTTTTAAAAAAATACAACCTATTGAGTTTTGAGAGTTTCACTGACCTCTGTTTTCTGAAATTAACGTTCAAATGTCTCCATAAATCAGCACCCGAGCCACTTGCTGGTTTCATCCAAAGACAGGACAGCAGCAGAGCCACCAGGAGTTCTGTTAACAATAACTGTTAAATATTCCACCGCAGAACCACATTTGGACAAACAGCATTCTCTATAAAGGGCAGTCACATCTGGAACACAATGCCAAATGAAATTAAAATAATAACGGACTTTAAAACATTCACTAAAAAGGTTAAAAACTGGCTGAAAAATAAACAAGAATGTACTCATGTATGAATTGATTGTCTACAAGGTGAGAGTGAATGAAGGGAAGGAATGAATGTGTTTGTTTATAGTGAGTGACGAAGGGAGGGAGGCCTGAAATAGGCAAATGTGAGTCAGGTTGTTATATTTGTGTATTTATAATATTTATAATATTTATAATACTTATAATTGTGTATTTATAGTATTTATAATATTTATAATTGTATATTTATAATCTTTTTGCATTGATGTATGTGGTTATTGTGTATTTTCTTTATTTCTTTTCTTTTCTTTACTTGATTCTCTTTTCTAAAGCCCATCCAGGGACAAGAGTTGCAAATTAGCTAATAGCTATACACTCCATGTGCAACACATCAGATTGATTGTCATTGATTAATTGTCTATGTTTATTGCATTGTCCCTGTCAAATAAACTAATCTATCTATCTATCTCCTCAAACCAAGACAGAAGATCACTTCTCTTCATTTTATAGGAATTTCACTTTATTCATTACACAGGAATACCACTTTTCTGCCTTTTCAGGAATATCACTGGCTTTTATGTCGACTCATGCAGGCCTCTTCCAGGCCTGACCAAAGATGCTTGCTTTCCCAGGACCCCAATGTAAACAGTTGCCTCTTGCAGAGATTGTAAGGATCAGAATTTGCTTTTAAAGGCTCAAAGGAACATAAAACTCAGGAGACCAGACCTCTCAACATGAACACTGCATTTGGATAACGTACCCTTACAGGAAACAATGCTTTTAAAAAAAGAGTCATAAACCGCTTAATCTGACGGGTTTATAGCCCACGATACTATCCAGGTTTTCGCCCAGATACTAAAGGAAATCATCTACAGCTCAACAGTACCTCCTAGTGGATACCTACGAAATGTGTTTTCAGTATGTAGGATGACTTTTAATTTGTTCTAAACATTAAGTTTCTTTCAGCTTATCCTCTGGATCCTAAGGACACTGAAAATCATCCCTCTTTTATCACCAACCATGGTTTGCTGCATGGTTTGCTGCATTTTGATCTAAATGTGAATGCATGTATTATAATTATGTATAAGAAATGTTATATTCATGAGTGTTATTCAAACCAATGTAATATTGGAATAATGGTATAAATGCATGATCACCAAATATTAACCAAGTCATTTAATTTAGTTAGATTTTATATTGAGCACTTAATTTCATAAGAACTGACTGAGTGTTGATTTTCCCTCTGCAATTTCATGGGATGGTGTCTTCGTTTGATTGGCTGCTCTCAAACAAAGAAATGTCCTCACATTGGATGGCAGCCATTTCAAACTGCTTCTGAAAAAGTCGATTGGTCAGTCTTGCGATCGACATCATCAGTTTTACGACCCGGTGAGGTAACTTTAAAAGACAGAAGTTAGATTTGAGTTTTAGATCAGCAGAGAAAAGAGTAAGAAATAAGATCAGACAAAGAACAGGCAGGAAGATTAGCAAGAAGTAAAGTAACAATGTAACAAGTAGCAAGATAGAGAACGGTGATAGAATTAAGAATTAGAAACACAGAAAGAAGAAAGAAAGAGATTTTGAGAAAGATTAGGAACTAAATTAAGATTAAAGAAGCAGAATAGTAATCTAGATCTCAGAAGAAGATTTTATTCCACCGTTTCAAGGCCCTGTGAAGTTTTATTTTATTCTCTGTTAAGTTTGTCAAGTCTTTCTGGTTACTGAGGAGAAACCATTTTTCTTTAGAGCTCGTCCTTTTAGAGAATGAAATTCTCAAACTTTTTCCTTCACCTCAGAAGCCATTCTTATCCTAGTAAATGCTTTTCTCATATTTTTTTTTCATGACTTTTCACGCCATTAAAGTGGACCTTTAATTTGCCTAATTTAAAGTGAACAGAGACTGAAAAGTTTCTCCTTCAGTTTTTGGGTCGATCCCGCTACAAGAGACCTCAAATTTGGACTCTTTTTCCAAGGACTTTTCACGCCACCATGAGACAAACCATCCACGGCTGCAACTGTCTCCTTGAAGGCCCCCAGCTGAGTTATCACCTCCACGGCTGTGAGGACAGCAGCCGCTTCCTCCGACGTCCTAACTTCAAAACCCAGCGGTACTGACCCGCGGAAACGTGGACCTACAGCTGTTGTGTGAGTGAAGCTCCTACTTTTCTTATCTGCTGGGTTAAAATGTGATGTCCTAACAATTAAATTACAGTTGAATATGGCCCGTATTTCAGGGCTCAATTAGTCTCTCAGCCACAGGATAGAGCTATCAACTGAAGGAAAACTCTTAGTCATTTTTAAGTAACTGCCCTTAAATTTTTGTAGATTAATTCAGAATTCATTTTTCGATAATTAGCTTATGAATTTTCCCCATAAAATTGTGTTGTTTTGTTAAAACATTTCAGTCTCATTTACCGTTGAAACATAAGTCTGGTTCCTCCTTGGTTCTACAGAGGTGTAACGCTGGATGTTATGTTCAGGAATCCAATATCAGTTGATGTGATATATTACGCTGTTATCATCTGAATCTGTTTATTCATCATTTGAATGCCATGCCATGTAAACTGAATGAGTTTAATAAAAGGGATGAATGAGAGAAGTTGAAGCGTTTTCCTTTTGCATATACAGTGATCCCTCGCTACTTCGCGCTTCACCTTTCGCGCCCTCAGTGCATCGCGGATTTTTCAAAAATATTCATCAAAAATTCAAAATTGAGAAATAATGGGCGGGCGCTAGCAGGAGGCAGGGAGACTACATTAGACCATCACGTGTCAACACGGAGAGCAGCACAACTCTCTGTTCGCTGTTGTCGTGTTGGCTGGGCTCGGAAATCTCGCAAGCTGATTGGCCGAGACGTTTCACCCCGCAAGCTGATTGGCCAAGACGTCTCACCCACCTCCTCTTCCTGCCGAGCACCCATGAAGGGAAGAAAGACCGCATTCATTGCTTTTTATCGCTTGTGTTACTTAGTCTCGCCGCGTGGAACTTTTTGCTGTTCTCTTGTGCCATTTTGTGCGAAATAGTCTTCCTGTCGAGGCACTACGCCGCCTCCTGCAGCTTCAGCTCTATCGGAAGATGCCCTCGATGATCCTGCACCTCCAGCACCTCACGATGAGGCGTCACCTGAGGAGCAGTAAAGCTCTCATTAACCTGTGCAGTAAATCATTTTCATCTTGAGTTACGTATCTTGTTATAAGAATAAAAGAGTTCTAAAAACATATTTATGTACACTTTGTTTACATCTACGTATGTATGTACACGTACACACACACACATGTATCATATGAGAGTGAGAGAATGAACGTACGTATTGTTTATGGATGACGTCATTGGGGTGACGCTACTTCGCGGTTTTTCACTTTTCGCGGTCGGTTCTGGAACCCATTAACCGCGATAAGTGAGGGATCACTGTACAGGTTTCCTAATCATGGCAGGACAAGAACTCACTGAAACTTTGAGACTGATTCATTAAGTAATTTAAGGTACAAAATTAATTAAAATTAAAGTTAATATTATTGTCCGTTAGGACTGGTGCCCCTTTTACGAGTGCTTTTATTTAATTTAGCGGGTGTAGAAGTGATGGTTTAACTCCGCCCCCTTTCACACCCACTATTAAATAAAATAAATAATTCCTGTACCTTATGACAAATATTTTTATAGGCAATTCACGCGACATATCTAACAATACATAAAGTTAACTTAAACTTAGCCCCTGTCTTCCCCATCAGAGAATCATTGTCTGCTACCTCCAAAATAAATAAAAATATAATGTATAAGCATCCCAAAGTGATTAAACAAAAAGTTGGTAAAACTCAAATTAAACATAAAGCCTCTAAATTGAATGATTTGGCCTCTGTTCCTCCTCATAATTTAAAAATTAAATGCGGTTTGTTAAATATTAGGTCTCTAACTCCCAAGTCTCTGTTAGTCCATGATCTGTTAATTGATCATCAGATTGATTTAATTTCCCTTACAGAGACTTGGTTAGGGCAAGAGGATTATGTTGGTTTAAATGAATCAACTCCCTCTTGTTATTTAAACTGAAAAAATCCCAGAAGTTCTGGTCGTGGAGGAGGAGTAGCAACAATTTACCATTCCAAATTACTAGTTAATGTAAAGCAAAAAACATGTTATAATTCCTTTGAGGGCCTGGTCCTCAGTATTGGGCACTTTAGCAATTTTAGGTTAAACCCAATTTTATTTGCCATAGTTTATCGTCCTCCATCAACCTACTCAGAGTTTTAAGATAAGCCTTTATTAGTCCCACAATGGGGAAATTCTAGGATTGCAACAGCACAGGGATAGCAACACTCAGAGCAATAATTAAGAAGATACGGCAGATATAAATAAGAGCAGTGGATATACATACGGTGTGGCAACCTGGGGAGTGCATAATGGTTTACCACCTTAGACAGGAACAAAGGACGCGACGTTAACCTTTTGTGTGTGAGAAGTTTCTAGATGCCCTGGTAAGATAACAGGGAGGTGTCAAGGATGAATGGACTGACTGCAGTCGGACGGGGGATTATCTTTTGTGTGTGAGAAGAGTCTAGAAGGAGATTATCTTTTGTGTGTGAGAAGAGTCTAGAAGGATGCCATGTTATTTAAGGGAAGAGTTCCTACTTGTATGCCATTCTGTCTATGCTCCTTGTCTATGCTCCTTGTCGCTCCTTGAGTCATGTAATAAACCGCCTGAACCAAATCCGCCTCATTATTTACACGCTCCACACTGGTGACCCAAGACGAATCATGGAATATGACGGAAGATCCCCAGAGCCAACCTCGACTGGAACCCCCAGCTTCGCGTGCGCTGTAGCAATCAAACTACCTGATTTTTGGCAGCACAACCCGCGCTCCTGGTTCCACCTAACCGAGGCGCAGTTCGCCCTCCGAGGGATATCGGCGGATGATACGAAATTCCACTATGTGGTCGCAGCGCTCGATGCCAGCACGGCTCAGCACATCGAGAGCCTGCTCGATCAGCCACCAGCCGATGGCAAATATGACGCGCTGAAGGCTGCCCTCATCCAGCACTACACGCTCTTGGATGGTGAGAGAGCAGAGAGGCTTCTGACGCAGACCGAGTTGGGAGACGGTTCGGCCGTGGACATGATGGAGAAGATGCTGAGGTTAAAGGGCACGGACGACAACCACTTCATCTTCACCCACATTTTCCTCAGGAACCTTCTGACAGCAGTGAGAGCGGCCCTGGCCAATTTGTCGTTGTTGGCCAAACGGGACTATCGTGCGCTAGCCCGAGAGGCAGACCGGATCATCGTCGCCACCAAGGCTTTCGTGACCATTGCGGCAGCGACAGAGCCCGGCACGTCGACACAAGGAGGCGAGGAGCCACCGACGGCAGCAGCAGAACCACCGACGGCAGCAGCAGCGGAGGCCAAGGAACGTGGAGGTGACACACTTTGCTTCTACCACCACCGCTTTGCAGAGAGGGCACGCAAATGTATACCACCGTGCCAGTTCAAGCGCTCGGGAAATGCCAAGACCGGGGGTCGGTAGCAGCCGCGACCCTCGGGGAGGAGAACAAGCTGCTCTATTTGACGGACGCACGCTCGGTGAGGCATTTCCTCATGGACACCGGTGCACAGAGGAGTTTCATCCAACCGACCTACGCTGACCGGCTGGATGATCCAGCGGCCCCGAGATGGCAGCAGCAAACGGCTCAGAGATTAAGACCTTTGGTGAGAGGACTACTCTTGTCTCTACACGGTCGTACATTTGAATGGACTTTTGTTGTAGTGTAGCCACACATGTGACCTACTTTATGCATTACATAATGCCTCACATCTTAGATAAGAACAAAGGCAGAGTTTCCTTGGAGATAACAGGAAGCTGTGAAAGTGTTAGCTTTGGTATGCAAGAGACGGCCTGGAGGATCCTTTGTGGGCCTAAGACTGTGGGAGTGATATTAAGGGATTAAAGAGGAGATGCATTGTTACTGTGGATTTGAATGCAATGTGACTTGTGAGCTGTGGGGAGACCTGAGTATATAAGGGATGAGTTTGTTCTGAGATGTTCTCTTTTCTACTTTGCTCATGTTGAAGACGTGTAATAAACTGCAATGAGACAAAACCTGCCTCGTCAATTACACACTCCACAGTAGCAGCATTGAATTATCATATACTGGGGGCTGATTTTCTATGTGCACATGGGTTGTTGGTAGATGTCACTAACAGGCGCCTGGTTAATGCACTGTCTTTTGACTCTCTCCCCTGTATAGCTCGAGTGACCCCGCCAACAGCGCAAGCCATCGTTACAGCAGCATGCGGTAAGTTCCACACACTGCTCGCTCAGTTCCCAGCACTCACAGTCCCGGCGTTTTCAGCAGCTATCGCTAAACCGCAGAATCACATTTGGACAAACAGCATTCTCTATAAAGGGCAGTCACATCTGGAACACAATGCCAAATGAAATTAAAATAATAACGGACTTTAAAACATTCACTAAAAAGGTTAAAAACTGGCTGAAAAATAAACGAGAATGTACTCATGTATGAATTGATTGTCTACAAGGTGAGAGTGAATGAAGGGAAGGAATGAATGTGTTTGTTTATAGTGAGTGACGAAGGGAGGGAGGCCTGAAATAGGCAAATGTGAGTCAGGTTGTTATATTTGTGTATTTATAATATTTATAATATTTATAATACTTATAATTGTGTATTTATAGTATTTATAATATTTATAATTGTATATTTGTATATATTTGTATATATTTGTATATTTATAATCTTTTTGCATTGATGTATGTGGTTATTGTGTATTTTCTTTATTTCTTTTCTTTTCTTTACTTGATTCTCTTTTCTAAAGCCCATCCAGGGACAAGAGTTGCAAATTAGCTAATAGCTATACACTCCATGTGCAACATATCAGATTGATTGTCATTGATTAATTGTCTATGTTTATTGCACTGTCCCTGTCAAATAAATTAATCTATCTATCTATCTATCTATCTAAACATGGGGTGGAGCATTTTATCACCACCACCGGGGCGCCCATTTTTGCATGACCTCGGCGCTTGGACGCAGCTAAACTGGCCATAGCGTGCGAGGAGTTCACTAACCTAGAGAGGTTGGGCATCATCAGGCGCTCAAACAGCCCATGGGCTTCCCCGCTACACATGGTCCCTAAAGCTGAAGGTTCGTGGCGACCTTGCGGCGATTTCCGCAGGTTAAACAACGCTACAGCGCACGACCGCTACCCAGTTCCCCACATTCAGGATTTTTCCGCTCACCTCGCAGGAGCGCGCATTTTTTCTAAGATAGATTTGGTCCGTGTTTACCACCAAGTCCCAGTGCGCTCTGAGGACATACCCAAAACAGCTGTAATAACTCCGTTTGGTTTATTTGAGTTCTTGCGCATGCCGTTTGGGCTTAAAGGGGCAGCACAGGTGTTCCAACGCATGACGGACGCAGTGCTGCGCGATCTTCCTTTCGTGTTCGTCTACCTGGACGGTATCTTGGTAGCCAGCGCGTCCGAAGACGAACACGAAACCCACCTCACGACGGTTTTCCGTACGTTGGAAGTGCACAGTTTAATAATCAACTCAGCGAAATGTCAGTTCGGGGTGATGGGGATTGATTTTTTAGGGCACCGCGTCTCTCCCGAAGGAGCGGTTCTGCTTCCTGACAAAGTACGCGCAGTGACAGATTTTCCCCGACCGCAAACGGTCAAGGCGCTACAAGAATTTTTGGGAATGGTGAACTTTTATAACCGTTTCCTTCCCCGTGCAGTGCAGCTCATGCAGCCATTGTATGCTGCACTCAAAAAACAGAAACTCGCGAATAGGGTCGAATGGACACCGGAACGAGAGCAGGCTTTCTCGGAAGTTAAAGCAGCCCTGGCAAACGCCGCATTGTTGGCACATCCAGACCCAACGGCCCACATAGCCCTCACCACTGACGCCTCAGATGTGGCCATAGGGGCTGTCGTGGAGCAGCGCGTCGCCGGGGCTTGGCATCCGCTTGCTTTTTTCAGCAGAACCTTGCGCGACAATGAACGTAAATACAGCGCGTTCGACAGAGAGTTGCCGGCTCTCCACCTGGCCATTCGCCATTTCCAGTTCTGGCTGGAAGGGCACAATTTTACTGCGTTCGTTGACCATAAGCCACTAACATTCACGATGGCCAAAGTTTCAGAACTGTGGTCGGGCCAGCAGCAGAGGCAGCTGGCCGCGATCTCAGAGTTTACTACTGATATTCAGCATGTGTCGGGCAAACTGAATGTAGTTTATTTATTTAGCGAATGCAAAGTCCTTAAGCCAAGCAGTTGCCTCCTGGTTTGCTGTATGGAGGGTGTGTAATCCTCCTTCCAGTCTTTGGAGCGGGCAAACCTCTATGATGTGTTCCATTGTTTGCTCCTCTCCACATGCGCACAGTGGGCTAGGGCTACTGCCCCATCTGTGAAGGCTGGCCAAGCAGGGGCCATGTCCAGTCCTGAAGCGATTGAGTGTAGACCACTGTCTCCTTGGGAAGTTGGTGCCCGGGACCTGTTGGTTGGGGTTTATCACCAGCTGTTTGTTTGGGACCTCCTTGGTCTCCCATTCCTCTTGCCAAGCTGTCTGGATGGTAAAGTCAGCTGGGGGAGGGTTTTTCCAAATCGGCCGTCTGGATGAAAGTCGGGCAGTGGGTGGGGTGTAGATATCTGCATGGATTGGTAAGTGAGGAAAATCTTTAACTTTTTGGAGCATCCTTTGAGTTAATGCTACTCGCCGGATGTGTGGAGGGGCTATGTTTGACAGTACGGAGAGCCAGGGGAGTGGTGTTGAGCGGATTGTTCCAGTTATAGTTCTCATGGTTGAGTTGAGCTGGGTGTCTACATGGTGTGTGTAAGATGACCTGGACCAGACAGGGGCACAATATTCTGCTACAGAGTATGAAAGGGCCAGTGCTGAG
The DNA here is from genome assembly GCA_020510985.1 of Pholidichthys leucotaenia. NCBI lineage: Eukaryota > Metazoa > Chordata > Actinopteri > Cichliformes > Pholidichthyidae > Pholidichthys > Pholidichthys leucotaenia. The sequence continues at coordinate 2,901,438 of CM035841.1, read as the reverse complement.
GTGCGCAGGGTGGAGACTGCCGCCCCCCATTTTGCACCAGCGAGCTTGCAGAGCAGGTTGTTTCGTACCTTCACCTTAGCAGCCGTCCCCTTTAGATGTTCCTTGAAGGATAAGGTCCTATCAAGGGTCACTCCAAGATAAGTTGGATTTGGGGCATGCTTAAGCTTGAGTCCGCTCAGGTGGATGTTTAGTTCTCTGGCAGCTTTTGCATTGTGGAGATGGAATACACTGGAGACGGTTTTTGCTGAGCTTGGTTTTAGGCGCCAGATTTTGCAGAACTGGTCCAGTTTGGCAAGATCTTCCGTGAGCACCCGTTCCAGTGGTTCAAAGTCTGGTGCTTGGAATGCCAAACAGATGTCGTCTGCATAGATGAATTTGCGGGATTTTGTAGTAGGCAGGTCGTTTATGTAGAGGTTGAACAGAGTTGGAGCTAGAACTGAGCCTTGTGGGAGTCTGTTTTTCTGCATTCTCCATGCACTTGTGTTCTGACTGAGGTGGACTCTGAACCTTCGGTTGGTCAGCAGGGTTTTTATAATTGCTGTTGCCCAAGCAGGGATCGCCTTTATAAGTTTCAGGAGGAGGCCTTTGTGCCAGACCGTATCATAGACGGCTGTAAGATCGAGAAACACAGCCCCTGTCTTCAGTCTGATCTCGAAGCCATTTTCGATGAAGGTGAAGAGGAACCTTCCACTCTGCTAGGTGGAAGAAGGACTATTCTCCTGACCTGTGTTGGGTCAGCTCTTTGAATGGGGAGCCATATCCTACACAGATCCTCATTCTTGATGATTTTCCACACAGCCAACACCGGCCCCTGCTTGTACACATTGGCCTACAACTTCCAGTCATATACAGCCCAAGGAAGATGCGCTGGAACTTCCGCAAAGCCAACTGGAAGAAATTCAGTGAAACTCTGGACCGGAGCGTTGTTACCATCCCACTCCACACCATCACTGTAGATGAAGCATACAACCGCTTCTGCAGCGCAATCTTCAAGGCTGCCCATACTGCAATCCCACGAGGCTACCGACCCCTCTATGTCCCATGTTTGGACGGAGAAAGTGCTGCCCTCCTACAATCCTATCAAACATCAGGGGACCCAGAGATAGCAGACCATCTCATTGAATCGCTAAATACAGCCCGGCGAAAGAAATGGGAGGAGACAGTTGCTGACCGGAGCTTTACCCACTCTAGCAGGAAATGTTGGAGCCTCATCCATCGCCTAGGAGCTGCACAGAAGCCCCCTAGCCAAAGCCGAGCATCCGTCACACCCAACCAAGTTGCATCCCACCTACTGACTATCGCCAAAGCACCCCAAGACAAAGACACCAGAAGAGCAGTTACAACTGAATGTAGTGGCAGACTGCCTCTCGCACACCATTGTGGCCCCGGTCTGTGTAGGGATGGATTACGCAGCCATGGCCGCAGAGCAGGCTAGTGACGCGGACGTGCGCGCGCTCCAGTCTGGACCAACAGGGTTAAGGCTGGAGAAGAGGACGCTGCTTAACGGCATTCCCCCCTTAATCTGCAACGTCTCAACGGGTCGCCCACGGCCTGTGGTTCCGGCTGCGTGGTGCCGCTGCGTGTTTGAGTCGGTTCACTCTTTGGCACACCCAGGGGTACGCGCGTCGGTCAAAATGGTAGGAGAGAAATATGTGTGGCTGGGCCTTTGCAAACAAGTGAAAGAGTGGGCGGCAGCCTGCGTGGCGTGCCAACGAGCCAAAGTTCACAGACACACGAAGGCTCCTTTGGAGCCGTTTCGCATCTCGGCTAAGAGGTTCGACCATGTCCATGTGGACCTTGTAGGCCCCCTTCCGCCATCACAGGGGTACACGGATCTCCTGACAATGGTGGACTGCACCACGCGCTGGCCAGAAGCGGTTCTGCTGGCGGCAACCACGGCCGAGGAGGTGGCGCGCGCGTTTTTAACAGCATGGGTGGCGCGTTTTGGAGTTCCGTCGGACATTACGTCCGACAGAGGCTCTCAATTTGTTTCTGAACTCTGGTCAACCATGGCCCACAGCCTAGGTGTCTCAATTCACCGCACAACCGCGTACAACCCGCAGGCTAATGGGTTATGCAAACGTTTTCATAGGTCGTTAAAAGTAGCTCTGAGGGCTTCACTGACAGATGCAAATTGGGTAGACAGGCTACCATGGGTTTTATTGGGGTTACGTTCTGCGCCTAAAGAGGATCTGGAAGCTTCCCCGGCAGAACTCATTTTTGCACAACCACTCTGGCTGCCTGGGGAGTTTCTGACAGATAATCCTGCGCCAGGCAGCTCCCCGTCTCAGCTGCTGCAGCGTTGCATAGACTCAAGCATGCTGCCGGGCCCTGCCCACCACAGTTTTCTGTGCGTTTTTGTGCCTAAAGCTTTGAAAAACGCAGAGTTCGTGTTTGTCAGACACAACGCCCACCGCCCCCCACTGCGCCCACCTTATGATGGACCGTTTAGAGTGCTGGAAACAGGGGAAAAGCATTTTTTGCTAGACTTGGGGGGTAGAAGGGAAAAAATTGGCATAGACAGACTCAAACCTGCTTTTGTTGTGACTGACGAGCAAGTGCTGTTGGCGAGGGCCCCTTGGTGTGGAAGACCCCCACGGGGTGCTTCCCAGAGAAAAGATTCTCCAGAGCACCCACACGGACAGTCAAAAAGTTTTCACCCCCAGACATCAGCCCCCCAGCATGGCAGCGCCACGGAGGCAGCGAATTCTGGCTACAGCAGATGCGGCAAAAGACTGAAGCCCAAGCAGCATGCGGACTGATGTTGATGGTTCTACAGCATGTGGACTGATGTTAATGGTTCTATCACAGCATGTGGACTGTTACTCTCTTGTCCTATCTAAGTTGCTGGGGGGGGGTGGCAACCTTGGGAGTGCATAATGGTTTACCACCTTAGACAGGAACAAAGGACGCAAAGTTAACCTTTTGTGTGTGAGAAGTTTCTAGATACCCTAGTAAGATAACAGGGAGGTGTCAAGGATGAATGGACTGACTGCAGTCGGACGGGGGATTATCTTTTGTGTGTGAGAAGAGTCTAGAAGGATGTCATGTTATTTAAGGGAAGAGTTCCTACTTGTATGTCATTCTGTCTATGCTCCTTGTGTGAGTCGTGTAATAAACCGCCTGAACCAAATCCGCCTCATTATTTACACGCTCCACAACAAACCCATTAATATATAACTATATATACAAAGTGTGGAGCATTGTAGCAAGATGGAATAAACAGCATAACCGTCTACTTAGTTATCCTTCATAGTATGAATATGTACCCATATATATTGTCACATTCTTATCCGAATTTGCCGAATTCTTTGCAGATTTAGAGCTGAACTAAGATAGAATAATTATAGTAGGGGACATTAATATACACACGTGGACAAAATTGTTGGTACCCCTCTGTTAATGAAAGAAAAACACACAGTGGTCACATAAATAACCTGAATCTGATAAAAGTGGTGATAAATAAAAATTCTATGAAAACTAACCACTGAAAATCAGACAATGCTTTTGAATTGTGGTTCAACAGAATTATTTTAAAAAACAAACTCATGAAACAGGCCTGGACAAAAATGATGGTACCCTTAACTTAATATTTTGTTGCACAACCTTTTGAGGCAATCACTGCAATCAAACAATTTCTGTAACTGTCAATGAGACTTCTGCACCTCTCAGCAGGTATTTTGGCCCACTCCTCATGAGCAAACTGCTCCAGTTGTCTCAGGTTTGAAGGGTGCCTTCTCCAGACGGCATGTTTCAGCTCCTTTCGCAGATGTTCAATAGGATTTAGATCAGGGCTCATAGAAGGCCACTTTAGAATAGTCCAATGTTTGGCTCTTCGCCATTCTTGAGTGTTTTTAGCTGTGTGTTTTGGGTCATTATCCTGTTGCAAGACCCATGACCTGCGACTGAGACCAAGCTGTCTGACACTGGGCAGCACATTTCTCTCTAGAATACCTTGATAGTCTTGAGATGACATAATGCACGGCTCAGGAGACACACACGCAGGCTCAGGGTAGATTCAACAGCTTTATTAACAAACAGGGATGTGTGGCTGCGTGTCTGCGGAATAAGAATGTATTGGTGGTGGCGTCTGTGTCAGGCATGGGGGCAGGAGGCCGTACAGCCGGACAACCCTATGGGAGGAAGCAGAGGGAGAAGGGTAACGGGCACCACACCAATACAGAGGATAATGATGGTTAGCTAGCTTACTTGGTTACGACAGGTGGCTGGCGTTGACAAGGGCGGAGCCTGGGAGACAGCGACCTGCAGTGCCTGTGGCAGCAGCGTAGAGACAGCGGCGAGATGAGGAAGTCCGCCGCCGTGGAAGTCCACCTGTGCACAGGGGAAAAGGCTGGAGAAGAGAGGTAAGGGGAGCTTACCCAGAATAATCTTGCTAGCAGGGTTGAGAACCGTAGTAGCAAATGGTGCCAAAGTTGAGAGACGGCTTCAGGCCAAAGCCCAGGGCAGAGTAGATTAAATACCTCGCCGCTGACGAGGAGCAGGTGTGCGCGCAGCTGGCGCCGCTGATGAGCGGCGAGTCATGACATGAGATTTCATTGTACCCTGCACAGATTCAAGACACCCTGTGCCAGATGCAGCAAAGCAGCCCCAGAACAAAACAGAACCTACTCCATGTTTCACAGTAGGGACAGTGTTCTTTTCTTGCTATGCTTCATTTTTGCGTCTGTGAACATAGAGCTGATGTGTTTTGCCAAAAAGTTCCAGTTTTGTCTCGTCTGTCCATAGGACATTCTCCCAGAAGCTTTGTAGCTTGTCAACATGCAGTTTGGCAAATTCCAGTCTGGCTTTTTTATGATTTGTTTTCAACAGTGCTGTCCTCCTTGGTTGTCTTCCATGAAGTCCACTTTGGCTCAAACAACAACGGATGGTATGATCTCACACTGATGTACCTTGACCTTAGAGTTCACCATGAATGTGTTTAGAGGTTTTTTTTTATTTATCTTTTGTTCTTATTAAAGACAAGAATAGAAAGGAGATGTCTTTACCTTCTTAACATGTTTCGACTGTACACTGCAGCCTTCATCAGAAGAGTCAGCTGATTGCTGCCAGGTGACATTTATCAGCTGATTTTTGTAGGCGGGACCAGGCGTAGAGGGATAAATGTCTTATAGCCTTTACCTTTAACATGCTTGTCTATAATTTTCTTTCTAATCTCCTGAGACAACTCTCCTCTTTGCTTCCTCTGGTCCATGTTTAGTGTGGTACACACCATGTCACCAAACAGCACAGTGACTACTTGTCACCCTTTAAATAGGCCGACTGACTGATTACAAGTTTGTAGACACCTGTGATGTTAATTAGAGGACACATCTTGGTTGAACATGTCCATATGGTCACATTATTTTCAATCTTTTCTAGGGATGCCATCATTTTTGTCAAGGCCTGTTTCATGAGTTTGTTTTTTAAAATAATGCTGTTGAACCACAATTCAAAAGCATTGTCTGATTTTCATTGGTTAATTTTCATAGAATTTTTATTTATTACCACTTTTGTCAGATTCAAGTTATTTCTGTGACCATTGTGGGTTTTTCTTTCATTAACAGAGGGGTACCAACAATTTTGTCCATGGCTGTACATGTATATGTAGATAGTGACTGCCTTAATTTGGCATTTAATTCAATTTTAGACTCGATGGGGTTTTCTCAGAAAGTAGGAAATTCTACCTGTTATCTCCACCATACGTTGGGCCTTGTTCTGACATATGGCATAGAAATAGAAAATCTGGTAGTGTCTCCTCATAACCCTGTACTGTCAGACCATCCATCCATCCATCCATCCATCTTCTACCGCTTTTCTGGAGGTCCGGGTCGCGGAGGCAGCAGTTCAAGCAGAGAAACCCAGACTTCCCTCTCCCCAGCCACCTGCTCCAGCTCTTCAGAGAGGATATCAAGGCGTTCCCAGACCAGCTGGGAGACATAGTCTCTCCACCGAGTCCTGGGTCTGCCCCGGGGTCTCCTCCCAGTGGGACGTGCCCGAAACACCTCAAGTGGGAGGCGTCCACTGTCAGACCATTGTCTATTAACTTTTGATTTACTATTTCTGACTATTTGGCTCCTAAGGAAAAATATTATTACAGTAGATGCCTCTCAGATGATGCTGTTACCAAATTTATGCAGATTGTTTCCTCTATGCCATGTGTCAACACAACGGAAATAAGCTATAGACAGCTTGCTCCTTCTGTAATTGATAGCATGGTAGATAGTGTTCAGGTTCAGGTTCAGGTTCAGGTTACTTTATTTGTACCCTTAGGTAGATTTGTTTTGCAGTTGGTGACATCCATATTTACAAGCCACTAATTACATTCAACATAGACACAAACACAGGCACACATCTTACAAAATAGGTAAATATAAAATATGTACAATATAATTTTTATAGCTTGTTCAACTCTTTGACAGCAGCAGGGACAAAGCTGTTTTTGTAGCGCTGGGTTCTACTTTTTGGGACAGCAAACCTCCGTCTGGAGGGAAGAAGCTGAAAGTTGCAGTGCAAGGGGTGGGAGTCATCATTTAAAATCGAGTCGGCCATCCTCTGTACTTGTCTGGTGTACAGGGATGTCAGGCTCAGCTGTGACTCACCAAGCAAACGACTGGACCATCTGACTACCTGATCCAAGGATTTCCTCTGTTTCAGTTTTATCTGACCAAACCATGACATTAAAGAAAAGGATAAAACAGATTCAATAAAAGCCCGATAGAACATAGTCATTATGGTTCGGTCAATTTGGAAGCGTGCAAGTTTCCTCAAACAATGCAAATTTGCTGACCCTTTTTGCACACCCTTTCACAGTTCACCTCAAAGTTCAATCCACTATCAATAATTGTCCCAAGATATTTGTACGATTGTACACATTCGGTGGTCTGGCCTTTTAGTATGGTGACTTTGTGCCTGGGAGTTTTCCTCCTAAAGTCAATAATCATATCTTTCGATTTTGTTGTATTCAGCTGCAGGTAGGAATCCTCACACCAGTGAACAAAGTCATCAACTACTGGGCCGTGGCCACTCTCACCATCCTGGAGGAGACTGACAATGACTGAGTCATCAGCATACTTTATAATGTGTCTGTTGTCATGTCTGCTCCGACACATGTTTGTGTACAGGATGAAGAGTAGTGGTGACAACACACACCCCTGAGGAGAGCCAGTAGAAGAGCACTTTAGGTCAGACAATGTGCCATTGACCCTTACTCTCTGCGTCCTGTTGGTTAAGAAATCCAGAATCCAACCCACCAGATTATTGCTTAAATCAAATTGTTGCAGGAGCCTTTCAACTAAAATATGAGGTTGGATTGTATTAAAGGCAGAAGAAAAGTCCACAAATAAAAGCCTGGCGTGTGTCCCATTAAAATCCAGATGTTTAAAAAGCATGTCAAACAGAGTGACAGTGGCGTCCTCCACTCCTCTGTGAGGCCTATAGGCAAACTGCAGAGGATCCAATGCATGTTCAGTCTGCCTTAGGACCTCACGTCTGACCAGTTTTTCAAAAATTTTCATTAAAATTGAAGTCAAAGCAACTGGTCTAAAGTCGTTTACCGTTTTAGGACAGCTGGATTTTGGAACGGGAACAACCACGGCATCTTTCCAGATCTTAGGCACATGTTGTGTCTGTAAGGACTTATTGAAAATATAATGAAATATAGGACTCAGTTCATGTGCACAGGACTTTACCAGGCGTCCACATATATTATCAGGGCCCTGACTTTTGTTCACTTTTACAGCGCGGAACTCCCTTTCAACATCCTGCATCTCAATATTAAAGTGCTGATTGTCTTTGAGTTTCTGTTTCAAATCTTGGATTTCTGTGCTAAAATCAAAGGAGTCAAAACGACCATAAAAACAATTAAGAGCATTAGTCAGCTCTGTGTCTGAACTAAAACCATCTAAAAACACACAATTACTGCGCTCTGTGCTCTGAAGGCCTGCAGTAGTTTTCATACTGGCCCAGGCCGAACCAAGTTTATTTGCTGCCATCTTGCTTTCCAACTCTGATTTATAATTCTGTTTTGCTCTTAAAATTTCGGCCTTCAGCTCCTTGGTGGCAACCTGTAGCGCAGAAACAGACCCTTGTTTAAAGGCAAGAGCTTTCCTCTGTAAGCAGGATTTAACTGATTTAGTAACCCATGGTTTGTTGTTGGGGTATATTTTGACACGTTTACGTGGAACAAACTTATTTTGACAGTAAGCCATGTATGAGCATGTGAGCTCAGCCAGAGAGTCCAAATCATCCCCGCAGGCCATTATGAACATCTTCCAGTCTGTACAGTCAAAGCATTCCTGGAGGCTGTGCTCTGAATCTTCTGTCCACACATCAATGTCTCTGGTCTCCACTTTGCCTCTTCTGAGAGCAGTTTTATATGTGGGCAGCAAATGAACACAGTTGTGATCTGATGATCCTAAAGGAGGAAGGGGGAGTGATTTATAGGCCCTCTCTATGGATCCATAGCACAGGTCCAATGTCTTTTTTCGCCTGGTTGGGCAGGAGACATACTGATGAAAGTTTTTAAGTGTCTTCTTTAAAGAAACATGGTTAAAATCCCCAAGAATGAAGTTTGGCGCCTCTGGAGAAATTGACTGCAGCCGCTGCACCACATCAGAGATGGTGCTGGAGGCGGAGTCAGCGTCTGCCCTCGGATGAATGTACACAGTTGTGATGAAAAGTTGGGGAAACTCTCGAGGCAAATAAAAGGGGCGTAGTGACACAGACAGCAGCTCCACATGGGGTGTACAGATGCGCTCTCTGACCGTGACAGATGTGCAGTACTGCTTATTAATGTATAAACATACTCCGCCCCCCTGACGCTTCCCAGTTACCTCTTCCTGCCGATCCGAGCGCAGCGGAGCTCCAAAGCCGTCAATCCACAGATCTGTATCTCGATCATGCGCAGTAAGCCAAGATTCAGTGAAAGCCATGACGCAGCAGTTCTTAAAATCCTTCTGGTAACGTACACTGCCTTGAATTTCCTCCACCTTGTTTCTCACAGACTGTGCATTCCCAAAAATGATCGAAGGAAGAGGAATGTTACCAAACTGACGTCTCCTAAGGCGCAATTTCACACCTCCACGTCTTCCACGCTTCCTCCTGCCGCTTCTTTTTTCACCGCTGTGTCCGTCTCTCAAAATAAAGTCCGGCAGCTGAAATTTGGGCGCAATCAGAGACTCTGCACCAGCTGTGTTAAAGCGCAGCAACACGTCCCTGGAATATTGTATTCTGCCCGCTATTCTGCTCGTCATGGAGCCGAACACGTTTACCTCAGAGACAAAGAGCCACAGCACAGATAGCAGCAGTGCGAGATATGAGAGGAAATCCATGTTGCAGATACCAGGGAGCTGTTCGCCATATATTCCACAAACGCTCCAGGGCAGAAACGACACAGAGGATTTTCTAAAAACGTAAAAAAGTACAAAAAACACACACATGCACACACGCACTATATCACCAAGCTGCTGGTCGCTGCGTGCGCATGCGCCCAAAGAGGCGCATGCGCACGCAGTGTTACAGTTACAGCTGTAACAGTGTTACAGCTTCTCTGCATCAGACTCTAGACTTGGTGGCCCCCTTAAAAAAGAAAAAGTCTAATCAGAGATTTCTAACTCCTTGGTTAAACACAGAAACTCGTAGCTTAAAACAGAATACTCGTCAATTAGAAAGAAAATGGCGCTCCACTAATTTAGATGAAATCTATTTAGCTTGGAGAAATCATCTTTTAATTTATAGAAAATCTCTTAGAAAAGCTAGAAAAAGTTATTATTCTGTATTCCAGTGTGTGAATGGGTGGATAGCAGGATCTGTAAAGCACTTCGGTCATCAAGAGATGAGAATAAAAGCGCTATATACAGTAAGTGAATGCCATTTACCATTTACCATTAATAGAAGAGAACAAGAATAATCCCAGGTTTCTTTTCAGCACTGTAGCCAGGTTGACAAAGAATCAGGACTCCGTCAATCCTAGCATTCCCTTAGAGCTTACTAGTCAGGACTTCATGAACTTTTTCAATAATAAAATTTCATCCGTCAGAGATAAAATCAATCAGATTCTTCTCACCGTTAACTTAAATACTGTAACTACTATAACTCCTTCTATTGATGTCTGTCTTGATGAGTTTACTCCAATCAACCTTTGTGAGTTAGACAAAATAGTTTCCTCATCCAAACCTTCAACTTGTCTTTTAGACCCTATTCCTACCAGGTTATTTAAAGAAGTCTTCCCACTTATTGGTAGCTTTATTCTTCATATAATCAATTCTTCATTAACTTTAGGCCATGTACCGCAGGCTTTTAAAACTGCTGTAATTAAACTCTTACTCAAAAAGCCAACGCTAGATCCAGGAGCTTTAGCTAACTATAGACCAATCTCTAATCGTCCTTTCAATTCAAAAATCTTAGAAAGAGTTGTTGCTATGCAATTATTTGACCACTTGCAGGGAAATGGTTTACTTGAAGAGTTTCAATCTGGGTTTAGAATCCATCATAGTACTGAAACAGCCTTAGCGAAGGTCACTAACGACCTCCTCATTGCATCTGATAATGGACTGGTTTCTGTACTTGTCCTTTTAGACCTTAGTGCAGCTTTTGATACTATTGATCATAATATTCTACTTGATAGATTAGAACACTATGTTGGACTTAATGGAACTTTGTTGCAGTAGTTTAAATCTTATTTTAAATTAAATTAAATCATCCTTTATTGTCATTCAACTGTACAACCAATCATGTACAGTAGAACGAGATTGTTTATCTTTTGTTCATATAAAAGACAAAAATAAAATAGAAAGATGTCTTTACCTTCTTTACATGTTTCAACTGCACTGCAGCCTTCGTCAGAAGAGCTCTTCTGCTTTTTTTTTTTCTGTTTTCGTGTCTATGTTAACTGTGTTTCATGTGTTTGGGAGTCATTTTTTTTTCCTGATTGTCTGTGCCCTGGTTCATGGTCTGTGATTTGATCCTCTCCCACCATGCCTGCCCCATCCGCCCACCCTGGAGGGGTTGGGGGTGGGAGTTTGGATGTCTATGGGTGTTCTGAGCCTGCCCTCAGAGGAAGGGTATTGTGATGACCCGAGCACCGATCTCGTCTGTGCTCGGGCGATGCATCATCTCTGCCGGCTTTGACAGCAGCGGGTTACATTCTGGCTCCCCGGGCTCTTATTGTGACAGCGCTCGGTGGGGCTTCCTGCTGTCAAAGCCGATCAGCTGTTCTGCATCACTGCTCGTTAGCGGCCGGCTTTATTAGCGGGCACTGACTGCAGGTTGATGCAGCAGTATCGTCAAAATGTCCTGAGAAATTTCTTGTGAGACATCAGCATTCACATCAAGGTTCTCGTTTAGATCGTAGGATCTAATTCTAATGATATTAGATCATATCTCTCCGGTTCTGGCCTCCCTTTTTTGGCTTCCCATAGAGTTTAGAATTAAGTTTAAAATCCTTCTTCTCTCCTTCAAAACTCTGAACAATCAGGCCCCTTTTGTCAGGAACCGAGCCGGCTCGGTCCTGGCCACTCTATGGGTACGTGCCACATTGCATGTATGTTAGTATGTATTTCTGTGAGCTTTGCTGTGCCCATAGCCACTGCCTTCTAGCCGGCAGCGGGGAGGCAGCCTCTTGTGCTCACGCTGGAATAAGCGCTGTCTAATTGTCTGCCGGTCAGACCACGCCCCCTCTCTACTGCTACCAGCTGTTCTCACTCCCATATGCCATCTTCCCGCTCCTTTCCCAGGTGGATCTAATTTGGGAGACCAGCAATGCATGTTTTTAAGGAGCCTGTCTCCAGTCATTCATTGCTGGGTCATTGTACTCCATCGACGGTATTTGGATGGTGTCACGTCAACTAAGGACTGCATTCACTGTGTGCGTTTCGGACTTACTCAGACAGCTCCAGTCTCGTGAGTATACTCTGTGTGTGGTCTTTCCCCGATCTTCTCACCCAGACTGTTGAGTGTCCTAGAGGACTCCCGAGCCCATGTGAATTGTAGAAACAGTGATTGTTTGCCTGCTAACTATATTAATAAATGTGTATGGTGTTAACCTGCGCTTAAATCCTCGTCCTTTGTCCCCTCTCCGTGCGTGTTAGAAAAGTGCACGAGGTTCATGATGTAGAGGATGCCTTTCACAGACGAGACTGAGTTTATTTCTCAGGATTGGTTTATTGAGAGGTCACATCCTCTATCAAGCACAGAATCTCAAAAAGAGACAGAACAATCATCTCTCACAGTTCTTATACTCTCCAAAGTCACAAACCCCCAACATCAAATCACACACCCCCAACCCACAGTCCTTTAGTAAACATACAGCCCCCGAGGCTCCTTGGCGTCTCCCTTGCCTCTTATCCTTCTAGCCTCCGGGGCTCCTGCTGGGACAATCTCTCCAACTTCCCATCTCCTGCGAGGCCAACTTCACACCTCCTGTAGGTCCCTGCAGGGTCAGGTCCTCTTTGTCCATTAAGACGTGAAGCTTCCAGAATATGCACCGTCATGCCTACTAGGTATATGTGGGGAATATGTATACAATCGTCGGCCTCCGTCGGACTATGATGACCATGGAAGAGAATCCTAAACGTCTACTCTGCTGGAACAGCACCGCCTGTGGCTGAACAGGCCGATGTGCGAATGGCAGTCCCTGTCACACAGGTCGCACTTGTGGGTGGTCTCCGTGCTGCTGGGTCTGTGCCGGTTCTTCCTGCGGGTCCTTTTTTCATCTGCTGCAGCAGTCAGTCTCTCTTCACCCGCCTTGAGCTGTCTGGTCAGGGTGCCTCTCCATTTGGAGTGGTCCGTTGCAAGGTCCTCCCAGTTTTCTGTGTTGATCTCCAGTTCCTTCATGTCTCTCTTGCAGACATCTCTAAAGCGCAGCTGTGGGCGGCCAACGTCTCTCCTGCCAGTTGCCAGTTCTCCGTAGAGGACGTCTTTGGGGATTCTGCCATCCTCCATACGGTGAACGTGGCCTAGCCAGCGGAGCCTGCGCTGCCTGAGTAGAGTGAACATGGAGGGAATGCCGGCGTGGGACAGAACTTCTGTGTTGGGCACTTTGTCCTGCCAGGATATGTCCAGGATGTGGCGAATGCAGCGCAAGTGGAAGGAGTTCAGTCTCTTTTCCTGCCGGGCGTATGTTGTCCACGTCTCACTCCCATAGAGCAGTGTGCTGATGACGCAGGCGTTGTACACTGCCATCTTCGTCTTGACAGAGAGTTTGGGATTCTCCCACACTCGTGTGGTGAGGCGAGCGAGTGTGAAGGCTGATTTTCCAATCCTCTTGTTGATCTCTGTATCAAGGGAGAGGTTGTTGCTGATCGTGGACCCCAGGTACGTGAACTGATTCACAACCTCCAGCTCGTAGTCGTCGATGGTGATGGTTGGTGGTGCTTCCGTGCCTTGCGCCAAGAGCCTGCATGTTCATGACAAAATGTGACATTGTGGGGACACAAGGAGATGACACTCAACCCAGGACTTGGGGGTGTTGGGGGTGTTGGGGGTGCCGGCCAGGGGCGCCAGAACACCGGGGGGATCTGGTAAATAAAGACGTGCCTATTGACCCCGCTGTGCCAGGCTCACACCTGACGACGCAGGGGCACGGATGTGTTGATGTGTGTGTGGATGGGTGTTCACACTTGGTAACAGGTATGTAAATGTGTTCACCCTGAGTGCCAGAGGCGGGGAGGAAATGTTCACTTTGGCACTTAAGTCTGTTCTGTGCTTGAGGAGGAATCCACCTCTGTGTCGTCAGGTCGTGTCTCGTCTGCTTTCATCCTCCAGTGTGTGTGTTTGTAGGTCATCAGATAATCGGGCTGCACATCTGGAGCCTGATTTCTCTCCTCTGACACACACACACACATCCCAGTTCATGTTGTAATAAATGCTGTTGGTTTCTAAGTTTTAAAGATAGATAGATAGATAGATAGATAGATAGATAGATAGATAGATAGATAGATAGATAGATAGATAGATAGATAGATAGATAGATAGATAGATAGATAGATGTACTTTATTGATCCCAAACTGGGAACTTACAGTGTAACAGCAGCATGACAGTAGACAACCAAACAACAGAAACACACACATGACAGACAAAGGGGTTACCCATGGAAAGTAAAACTAACACTACTATAAAACCTATATACTGTACATCATAGCTTAATATATGATGACCCTTATAAACACATGAATCATCCCATTGCACAAAGAAGGACTATCAGGAGCAGAGTGAAAATGTGAGGTACCAGTTAGTCTGTAAGGTGCAGTGTGGCAGCATAGCTATGACCAGAATACAACATCATAGTGAGTTATTGTACAGTGAAATTGCATGTGGCAGGAAAGATTTCCTGTACCTGGCCGTTCGACAGCGAAGCTGTAGTCGTCTACTGGAGAAAGTGCTTTGCTGTCTATCTAGTGTGTGGTGGAGCGGGTGATCAGGAATGTCCATGATGGATCACAGTTTATTTAGTGTTCTCCTCTCCACCACTGTCTCAAAGGTCTCCGGTCTGAGACCAATTACAGAGCCAGTCCTCTTGATAATCTTGTCAAGTCTGTTGGTGTCTCTGGCCCTGATACTGCTACCCCAACAGACAGCAGCAAAGAAGATGGCGCTGGTGACAACGGTCTGGAAGAAAAGCTCCAGCATCCTGCTGCCCACGTTGAAGGATCTCAGCTTTCTCAGTAAGTAGAGTCTGCTCATCCTCTTCTTGTGCACAGCATCAGTGTTGGATCTCCAGTCCAACCCACTGCTGATCCTGACACCCAGATATTTGTAGTCCTCAACCACTCCTACATCCTCCCCCCCTAATCTGCAGTGGCTGAGAAAGAGTCTTCCTCTTCCTGAAGTCAATCACCATTTCTCTGGTCTTGCTGACATTCAACCTCAGGTGATTCTGCTCTGTCCACTCCACAAATCTGTCTGCCAGTGCCCTGTACTCCCCTTCCTCTCCTCCTCTTACACACCTCACAACAGTGTGAATGAAGCCCTCGGCTCCCGCAGCCCAAAAAAGAACTGGGAAAAGGTGGATTCAGCAACTGCCAATGTTGAGGCGCATCCAGGTTATGGAGGCATGCCCAGTTTACTGACTTTTTGGCCACATTCTCCGTGCTGCAGCAGTCCTTCCCCGGGTTGACATGGGGGCCGCCTCCAGGGAGCCCTGAGCCTACATGGAGACATGCTCCATGTAGGAGGGTGCAGCCATCAACTGCACCCAGCTAGTGGGGCCCAGCTAGTCTTGCTCTGTCTAGTCTCTCTGCCTGTCTTTTCTGAGCTTTCCACCACGGTTGCTGAGGATATTCCACCCTTTCTGGATGTCTCCGTTCATCCAGGCTCAGCACCCAAGATCACCATGGGTTCAGCTCCCCCCGCTGAGGTCATCGAGGACACTCTATCCCAGCCCGGAACCTCTGTGGGTGCAGCTTCGGCCCAGTCTGGGTCCTCTGTGGGTGCTGCTTCCCCTCCTGTTGAGGTCATCATGGGTGCTCTGTCCCAGCCCGGGACCTCTGTGAGTGCAGCTCCTCCTCAGTCCAGGCCCACCAAGGATGCAGCTTTGGCCCAGTCCGGGGCCACCATAGGCACAGCATTGGTCCAGTCCGGACCCACCAAGGATGCAGCTATGTCCCAGTCTGGGACCACCGCGGGTGCAGCATCACTCCAGCCTGGATCCACTGTTGGTGCAACTTTGCTTAAGCCCGGAGCCACCGCGGGTGCTGCTTCGCTCCAGTCTGGAGTCACCACGAGTCCAGCTTTGCTATAGCCGGGGCCACTGCGGGTGCTGCTTTGCTCCAGTCTAGAGCCTCCATGAGTGCAACTTTGTCCCAATCCGGGACCACAGAGGGTGCTGCTGGCCAGTTCAAGGGCGTTGTGGTTCTCTCCCCTTTGCCAGACACCGTCGTGGTTCCTCCTCCTGTGCCGGATGCCATCGTGGTTCCCCCTCCTTTGCCAGACACTGTCGGGGTTACCCCTCCTTTGCAAGAGACTGTTTTTTTCTGGTAAGCCACCCAACTCTTTCCATTATGCCATCTGTTGGGCTTGGGACTTTGGCTGCCCACCTGAACTGCCCAGCTCTTTGGTCCAGGGAGCAAAGATGGGTGGGGTTTTCCTGGTGTGGGTCCTGAGTGGGAATTGTTTCATTCCCTCCTAGCCTGTTCCCCCACCCACCCTCCTGGGGTGGGTTATTGTTGTGTTTCTATTGGGAGGGAGGGGTCCTTCTTTTTCTTTTGATGTTACCCTAGGGTGTCTGGCATCCACCCCTTGAGAGAGGGGCTCTGTCGTGAGCCAAGAGATGGAGGTTTCCGCCATGCTCGGTCTCATGGCTTTTTCATTATATTTACATATTTGTTGTATTGTATATGCCTTTTGGGTTTCTGTGTTCATGTACTGTTTGCCATTTTCCTATTTCTGTTCTAGTTTTGCTACACTTTTATTCTGCATTAATTTATATTTATTTTAGTCTGCTTTGGTTGATTTTTTATTGTTTATACCTTCACTGTTTTTCTTTTGCTGGTTGACAGCCGTCAGTGGTGTGGTGCTCTGTGTGGACGTTGCCCTGTCAGCTGTCAGTGGTGTGGTGCTCTGTGTGGACGTTGCCCTGTCAGCTGTCAGTGGTGTGGTGCTCTGTGTGGGCAAAGCCCTGTCAGCTGTCGGCTTCAGTTCGGTCCTCTCTCACTGACCCCAGCTGGTCCTAATTATGTTTCATTGCTTTCTCCTGCCCGCTCAGCTAACCCACACGTCATTGATTTTGTAAATGTTTTTTGATCCTATTTAAGGGCTGTATTTTCATTTTCTCATCGCCGCAGTCTTGATTGTTTTCGTTGCTGAAGTCACCTCAGATCAACTTCCAGACACTGTCCACCTTCATGTGTCCAGGAAACATGTGGAGAGAGAGAAGAAGCTTCTGTTCTCCTTGTCAGTCCTGGTGTCTGAGTGACTCTGATCTGAGGACGACTCAGTCCCAGCCCCAAGTCTGAAAACATCAGAGTGACACAACCAGTCTGACCAGTCACACACGTCACTTTCATGTCTGACTAGCAGCAATTCTCACTCTTCTACTCTTTAAGGACAAACTTTTCAGCAGTCAGTCAGTTTGTTCTCTTAAATTTTACTTTTTTCTTGTACAACCGCAATTCCAGTGAAGCTGGGACATTGTTCAAACTAAAATAAAAACAAAATACCATGATTTTAAAATACCATGACCTCGGATCCCTCAGGTGGCACTGCATTAAAAACCCACATCATTCTGTAAAAAATATGAGCATGTGGGCTCAGGAACACTTCAGAAAACCATTGTCAGTTAACACAGTTGGCCTCTACATCTACAAGTTAAACTCTACCATCAAAGCCAAAGCCAGATATTAAAAACACCCAGAAACACCACCGGTTCTCTGGACCTGAGCTCATCTGAGGTGGACTGATGCAACATGGAAAAGTCTGCTCTAGTCTGAGGAGTCCACATTTAAGATTGTTTTTGGAAATCCTGGATATCATGTCCTCTGGGCTAAAGAGGAAAAGGACCATCCAGACTGTTATCAGCGTTAAGTTCAAAGCCAGCATCTGTGATGGTATGGGGGTGTGTTAGTGCCCATGGCATAGGTAACCTGCACATCTGTGAAGGCCCCATTAAAGCTGAACAATACATACAGGTTATGGAGCAACATCTGCTGCCATCCAAGCAACGTCTTTTTCAGGGACACCCCTGCTTATTTCAGCAAGACAATGCCAAGCCACATTCTGCACGTGGTACAACAGCGTGGCTTCCTAGTAGAAGAGTGTGGCTACTAGACTGGCCTGATGCAGTCCAGACCTGTCTGCCACTGAAAATCATTATAGTCTCTATTTATTTCCATTTTCATGCCTTAACTTCATTGGAACTGGGGTTTGTAACTGTAACATCTCCAACCTTAAACACCTGCAGAAACAGCATGGAACAGAGTAGGCTGAATCTGTTCAGGCCACAAGCTGAATATCAGTTTGGTATCAATATCGTACGATATCCAAATATAAAATATCAGATCAAATAAGGCATTAAAAAGCTGTTTGGTTACATCCCTCATTCATTGACAGTTTTATTGACAAGTCCTTTATGTCTTCTGGCTCTAAAATCTTTAACTTTCTCCCTCACAGCTTAAATGTTCCGGAGTGGTGGCCTAGTTGGTAGAGCGTCCGCCCCACACCCCTGGAGACTGGGGCTCAAATCCTGGCTGGGTCATGCCTAAGACCATGTAAAAGTGGAACTTCCTGCCATCTAGTTTGGTGCTCAGCAATAATGCAATGGACGAGAGAAATTTATGGCAGTGCCTTGCGTGGCAGCCACCCCTCTGATTCTAGATGTGATTAAGAAGTTAAGATCTACAGATCACCAGTTCTGTCAAGTTGACCAGACTGACAGCCTAAGCACAGGGTGCAACACCAAAGGAAGCACAGAGAAACAACGGTGATGTTTGACAATTTTACTGAATCTCAAAAAGGGCGGAATTAGGGAAGTCACTCGCCAGGGAAGCAGCAGCCTGCAGAGGAAAGACGTGAACTGATTAGATGAGGAATTGAGAAGGGGAGTTGGGAAACTAATTATGCCACTTTACGTGAGAGAGAGTGAGAACCCAGCACAGAGCCCAGTGAGAGGAGACAAACCAGCAGGATGAAGCTGCTGGTGTGGATTAGGGATGAAGGGCTGAGTCTGACCAGGTGGAGGAGTGAAGCTGCAGCGGGGAGACAACAGGCTGGTGAGAGCACCGCAGTTCCTGGAGACGCACCGCTCAATGGCAGAAACCTGGAGAAGGAAGGAGGAGAGCAGTGTTAAGGTCAGCGTTACCAAAACACGAGACAGAATCAGAATCAGAATCAGAATCAGATTTATTGCCATTGTTCATGTAGTACACAAACTAGGAATTTGTCTCGGTGCAATGCTGCAACATTAAACATGATAAGATAAAAGAAATAAAAAACTATACATGCAATAAGTGTAGAATAAGAATGAGTGATACTAGTCAAAGCAGTTTTTAAATAGCGAGCAGCAGATATTGTGGAGAACCACATAGTGCAGACGGTAATGCAACAGAAACAGTGATGATTGACAACTTGCTAGTTTGGGACAGATTTCTGCTCTGAGGCAGTATACCCAAACAAGCCAGCGTGGAATCAGTGAAGAGGTGGTCCTTATAAACGCTGGCTCGGCAGAAGCAGCAGGTGCGTCAATCCTCCCAGGTGCGATGATGACCAGGGAGGCAGGAGAAACAGGACGGAGGGGGCGAGTGCTCACCAGGATATGACAAGTCCATTGCAGGGCAGATAGAATTTTATCAGTAATGTTAATGGTAATATGATAAAACACTGAGTAGCTTTTATTTCCACTGGCATTTTCATTTTTAATTGTGAAACTTTAGACTTTGCAGTAGTAATTACCCCCCCCCCCCCACACACACACACACATAAGGTCTCCATGTAAATCTGACCCTCAGGAAGTGAGGAAAAAATGTTGTGGCCCTCACTTCCACCAAAGTTGCCCATCCCTGATCTACATCATCACAGAAAATATGTGAGGCCTTTTTCTCTCATTTTAACCTCAGTTTAAACAGGACCTTTGTGAAAAAGGTTGTGATCCCATATTTTGCTAATTAGATCAGGCCTAGGCAAATAAAAACACTGCATGATATTTTAATTTGCTCAAAAAGGACCATCATCAGGACTATTATTATGACCGCATGCCTAAACACACTGACTGCACACAGAACTATTCTCCGTGGCTTGACTTTTCTGATTATCCAGCCGTCCCACAGCTGCTAAACATAATGTCAACTCCATTTCTATAGTTCACCGGTTGCCCAAGATTATCAGCTGTGTCTCCATACCAAGAAGTTCAACATCTTGTCATGTTCACTGTGTAACTTCGCAGCGAACTTATGAAATTGGCAGCGAGCCCAAAACGCTGAGTAAGTAACGTCATTATTTATAATGGGTTAATGTGTAGAATGTCCAAATAAAGTCACATGAAAAAGGGATGAGATACCCAGCTACAAACTTAATTAGTTCATAGAATGCTTAACGCGCTCTGAACAGTCAGGAGCAGGAAAAAAGGCACAAGGACTTACAATAGCGTTGGAGCGGAAAGGCTGTGGGAAAACAACACGATCAGTCCAAGCGTGAACCCACAGAAGTGAGCCTGGATGTCTGAAGTTGACACAGCTAAGTTGCCACACCGGCTGGTCGTACTGCCCTGCTATAAATACCAAGCCCTAATGACAGCAAGTAGGACCAGCTGTGTCGCAACAGGTGCGTGACTGATCGAACTAAGTGTGTTTGTGCGTGTATGTGAGTATAAGTATGACAATGAGTGTATGTGTGTGTGTGTGTGTGGCAAACAAGACAGCTGGTGAATGCCTGGTGAGAGGAGGAGTTGTGGCTGTGGGACTGGTCGAGAGCAAGGCTCAATCTGCCAGCTGGAATTAATAAGCAATAATTAAACCCAACAGCCACAAGGCGTGCTTGGGGTGACGACTCCAAACATGACAGTGCCCCCCCCCCCTCAAGGGGTGGGCACCATACACCCACCGTACCATCAGAAAAAACAACCTACCCCCCCTCACTCAAAAAGCCCATTAAAACAACCCGGGGGTGGGAGGTGGGGGGAAACAGGTTTGGGGGGATAAATCAGGAAGGAATAATCCCCACAATACAACACGACAACACTCCCCAACCCCAAAACTAAACTAATCCACCCCACCCCCAAGAGTCCCATGGTTTGGGGCGCCTGCCAGAGTCCAAGGCCCAGCAGGTTGCCATAAGTTCAGGGGGCCGGCCAAAATCCCAGGGCCAGCAGGCGGCATGCAGAGCAGTATCTGATGGCCTGCCAGGGCACACTGGCCACCCTGCGAGGGAGCCCTGTGTTTCGGGCGGCCTGCCCACACGATTAGGCCACCAGGACCGGAAGGGCAGATGAGGCGGTGGCCTACCCACCGGAAGGCTAAGAAGTGTTTGGCTGGACAGGGGAAGAGGAAGCCCTGCGGTCAGTGGTGACGAAGGGAGAAAGACCCTGACGGTGCCCGGCAGAAGGAAGAGGAACACCCACAGGGCCTCCAAAAGGGAAAGGAAGGCCCCGGCATCCCCAAACTGTCCTGTGGCACCCCAGTTGTCCCGACGTAGTGCTGGGACTCTGTAGACCCCGCGGTGGCCCCGGGCTGGGTCATGGCTGCATCTGCAGTGGTCCCGGCCTGGTACAACGTTGCACCAGCGGTGGCCCCTTCCCGGGACCTCATTGCTCCCGCGGTGAGCCCCGACTGGGCCTGCATTGTACCCATGATGGACCCCGACTGAGCCATGGTTGCACCAACGATGGAGTCCAGTTGGACCCCTGCTGCACCCGTGGTGGGACCCAGCTGGGCCACTGCTGACCCCAACGCCATCTTGGCCATGGGTACAGCCAACCCATATGAGCACCCAAGTGAGGAAGTGGTTGATCACAGGCACCCTAGACTGGGGCTGGGTGCCCCCGACAACTGCCTCAACCAGAACCTCGGTGGCCTCTGGTTATGAACATGGAACCCCAGACTCGTCCGGCGATGGTGAGCTCTCTCCAGCAACCCTGAAAAAGGACCTGGACAGAGAGGAGGAAGGGTAAGAGTCACTGGCAGCGGCAGAGCCCGGCAAGGCGAGCTCAGGTGAAGCGTTTGGCTGCAGCTGGCTCTCCTTACCAAAAGCTAGGCAAAAATGCTCAATTATGGAAAGGAGAAACTCAAAGCAGTGGCTCAGGAGGTAGAGCAGGTCGTTTAATAACCGGATGGTTGGCGGTTCGAATCTCGCTCTCCCCAGATATCCCGCCATTGAGTCCCTGGGCAAGACACTTCACCCACCTTGCCTCCATTGTCCATAACACTGGGTATGAATGTATATAAATGTTCCCAGTGCTCATAAAATGCTCCTTATGGCGTGCGTCTCGAAAAGCCTCTGACAACTAAGTCCAACTCCTAGCCTGCACGTGTGGTTTAGTCTCTAAGCCCGGCGGAACTGCTTTTACTAATAGGAGAAGGGGCGAGGGCGGATCTCTGGCACATTAAAACCAGATGCTTCTGGTAGATGGTGGCTCATCAATCTGGGAAGGTAGCCCATCTAGGGGAAGGTAAACCCTGATTTCAAACCTCCGCTGCCTTGCGGCACACCCGGTCACGGGAAAGGCTTCGGTAGTCAACCCTGAGGAAAAATCCGGAGTCGGAGCCCCTAAGGCAGTTCTCTGTTGTGGTCAACATCGTTCTGGCAGCTCCTGGGACAGCACTGGTGCAAAACTGTAACAGCCCTGCTGTTCCTTTGGCTTCATCAGTGACGTGGAGAGGGGGGACATGCTGCATGGGCAACATCTTGTCCTCCATATCTTCCTGCCCAGGCTTGAATCCTACCAATGCCCAACGCTGGAAGGTAGAACACCGGATCACTGGAGAGGACACTCCAGCTTCACCTTTGGCGTAGAAAAAACACGGGGAATGACAGTTACTGGTTATAAGCCACCGCTCAATTGGCATAGAGCGCGGCGCCAGGGGTTGTTTCCGACAGTGGGAGGGATCATCGAATCTCACTGGACAGCTACCGCCTGCCTCAAGCTGGGCAGCCCCCAGCCAATAAGGTGTTGTCCCGCCACAGCTTGCTTTCCTCACTGGGTGCATGGGGATGAGGAGAAGTCCGAACAGCAGGCTGAGAACCTTTGCACCAGGCAAGACAAAAAAACAAAAGAGACCAACTCTAAAACTGAGAACTTGGAACGTCCGCACTATGATGACAGGACTCGCTGCTAACCTCAAGGACATCAACGACACCAGGAAGACTGCCATCATCAATAATGAGCTGAAGAGACTGGGAGTGGATATCGCCACTCTCCAGGAAACACGGTTGGCTGACGCAGGCACACTGAGAGAGAAGGACTACACGTTCTACTGGCAGGGAAAGGGCAGTGACAAACACAGGGAACACGGAGTGGGCTTCGCAGTGAAGAACACCTTGCTGAAGATGGTGGAACCGGGCAGCACTGGCTCTGCACGACTCCTCACCCTCCGCCTGAACACCACTCAAGGCCCAGTCACCCTCGTCAGTGTGTATGCCCCAACACTGACAGCCACACCTGAGGCAAAAGACGAGTTCTACGAGAATCTCGCAACAACTGTCAGGATCAATCAATCAATCAATGCATTAGATTTATATAGCGCTTTATCATAGACACTCAAAGACGCTTTACAGAAATTAAGGGTCATCCACCACCTGGATGGCTGAAGCAGCCACAATACGGTGCCATCCCTTTAACCATTCACAAACACATTCACACCAAGGGCCACTTTAGAGTCTCCAATTAACCTAACCTGCATGTTTTTGGCATGTGGGAGGAAACCGGAGAAATCCCGGGGTAAACCCACGCATACACGGGGAGAACATGCAAACTCCACACAGATCACTGTTGGTCGGGGGCTGGGATCGAACCCACGATCCCCCGGCCAAGGGTAAACTGTGCTGCCGCAGTGCTAACCACTGCGCCACTGTGCAGGATCATCCCCAACTCTGAACAACTCATTCTCCTTGGAGACTTCAATGCCAGAGTGGGTGCTGACCACGACTCCTGGCCCTCCTGTCTTGGACCATTTGGCGTGGGCAGAAAGAACGACAACGGACAG
The DNA here is from genome assembly GCA_020510985.1 of Pholidichthys leucotaenia. Lineage (NCBI taxonomy): Eukaryota > Metazoa > Chordata > Actinopteri > Cichliformes > Pholidichthyidae > Pholidichthys > Pholidichthys leucotaenia. The sequence continues at coordinate 2,877,813 of CM035841.1, read as the reverse complement.
CGGCTGCTCGAGTTCTGCACATATCATGATCTGTGCATCACAAACTTGTTCTTCAAGACCAAGCCCCAACACAGGGTTTCCTGGTGACATCTGCGCTCAAAGCACTGGCACCAGCTGGACTTGATCCTGACCAGGCGCACCTCACTGAAAAACGTGCTAATTACCCATTCATTCAAGAGTGCAGATTGCGACACAGACCATTCATTGGTGTGTTGCAAGGTCTACCTGCAGCCCAAAAGAAGATGTACCCATGGTCTTCCAAGCTGTCATATCCAGGCAATCTTGTTTCCCTAAGTGCAGCTATGTCTACATTGTACTTGTTCATTTCCAGGGCCCCAAGCGCGGTCTGTCTTTCTGGGCGCTGTGATGTTTTTCTGTCCAACAGAGTGCGTAGATTCCATTCTGCTACATACAAGGTTGCTGTTTTCCTCTTCTTTTGTCTTCCTGCTCCTAGCTTACTTTTCGCTGCCTGTCGGAGTGTGAACAGATCAGAGATCATCACATGAGAGATCATCACATGAGCTCAAAACACAAAATACACAAACATGTTCCATATCAACGTAACACTGTTCCCCAAACTATTTACAGCACTGAAAAACATGTTTTCACCCGGGACTCAGGTTTCCTCCCACAGTCCAAAGACATGCTTGTTAGGTTAATTTTACATTAACTGGGGTTCTAAATGGTGTGAATGTGAGAGTGAACGGTTGTCTCTCTCTCTCTGTTGGTCCTGTGATGGACTGGTGATCCCAAAGACGCTGGCATAGGCTCCGCCCCCACGACCTGAAAACGATTAAGTGGTTCAGAAAATGGACAGATGGATATTCAATAAAAACTGTTCTTGATATCAGCGTGTGAGCATGTGACATAGAGTAAGTGTGACTAAGAAGCTTTTTCCTGCAGCTTGTGATCCCACAGTGAGATAAGATGATGTTATCATTACGCTCTTGTGTGCAAGTTAGGATGTCAACATGAGATATGGTGCAGGACGCTCATGACAAGCAACTCACATCCACACACTTTAATTTGCGTGCTCTTAAAATACATGCACATGGACAAACAAGCACAAATGTCTCCCCTTTAACAGGTGTGGATACCAGACTAATGTTGATACCTCTTCAGTGGAAGAAGCAGTCTGTCTTCTGTTTGTTTTAGTGGTTGGTTGGTTTGTCTTTTTTGTTTGTTTCTCTCCCTTTTCTTTCCCCTACCCACACTTTCTTTCCTCATTTCTCATCCTGTCGAGTCCTTCATGGGTAAAATAATTTAAATACAGTATTAAAAGTTATTACAGGAGGAGTTTACAACAATATACAGTACATAATTAGGTACTGTATAAAGCTCCTTTTGGCAAAGTAAATCTGTTTTGGCACAATAAGGGAAATAGTTTTCTGTTCTGCTCACCTAGCTGCCTCACAGAACATGGGCAAAAAAGAACATGGACAGCTGGATATTCAATAAAAACTATTCTTGATATCAAAGTGTGAACATGTGACACAGAGTGAGTGTGACTAAGAAGTTTTTTCGTGCAGCTTTTGATCCCACAGTGAGATAAGGTGATGTTATCATTACGCTCTCGTTTGCAAGTTAGGATGTTAACATGAGATATGGTGCAGGACGCTCTTCCTGTCGACAGATATAGAGCCTGAGGACGGCACATGTGGTGATCAGAGCAGAGAGGAGACAGACTGATTCAGAGAGACGTCTACCTGGACATGGACTACCTGATGAGGATGCTGCTGCTCCTGTTGGCTGCAGGTACGTCTCTGTAGATGTTACTGACACGGCTGATCAGGACCGGTTCTAGGGATACATGTATGGGGAAGTCAGCCATGTGAAGGGGGCATCATGGGTTGGCTTGATGCTCTCGCAGCAATGATGGTGGGGTGCTACACACATTTGTGAAGGGAGTTTTTTTGCTTCCACATCCCTCTATCTTTCTCTTTCCTTTCATTTACAGTGTGAGCAATTCTGATATTTTAAGTAGAGCAGATCAATTGTTAGGCTACAATGTTACTAAAAAAGGAAAAAGTTTCAAATTTACAGGTAAAAAGTTGCAAACTTGTGTGAAAATGGTCACAGATTTGTCACAAAAAGTTAAAATTTATAAAAAAAAAATTTGTACATTTAAAAAAAAAGTTTAAAATGATGAGAAAAGAAAAGAGTGAGAAAAGAATGACAAGTGAATCAGAGTCCTAAAGTTTGTCAGAATCAGAATCAGCTTTATTGGCCAAGTATGCACAACACATACAGAGAATTTGACTTTGGCTAAAAACTTGCTGTCGTTGTTCAGGTGGAGGATTTAAATAAGATTTAAATAAGGATTCAATGACAACAGAGTATGTACAGTAAATTACAGTCTGTCCACGTTTCTATAAAAGGATGCAAATATATACAGGAATATATGCAGTTATTTACTCAGACTGTCCACACTTTGCAGAAATATATGAAAAAATATACAGTCACACAGTAGTTCAATGTGAACTCAGATTCAGTGATATAATGTGAATGAAGTAAAAAGCAGTGTGAGAGTTATGTGCAATGTAAGAATGGGTGAAAAGTCATGAGTACAGCAACAGGTAGGACTAGGTGAATGTTAGGAGTTCATCAGAGTGATGGCTTGAGGAAAGAAACTGTTCCTGTGACGGGTGGTTTTGACCTTCAGTGATCTGTAAAGACGACCAGAAGATAGAAGTTCAAACAGTTTGTGGCTGTTGGTCCATAACCATTTCCATAACCAGGAAATGGTTATGGACCATTTCCTGGTTCATAACCAGGAAATGTTTCCCGCCCATTTCCTGGTTATGGACCGATATAAGTTCTCAATGGAGGGTAGGTCGGTACCAATGATCCTCTCCGCAGACTTAATGATCCACTGCAGTCTGGTCTTGTCCTGTTTAGTGGCAGATCCAAACCAGACAGTGATGGAAAAGCAGAGGACAGATTGGATGATGGCGGTGTAGAAGACAACCAGCAGCTCCTGAGGCAAATCAAACTTCTTGAGCTGACGCAGAAAAAACAAACTCTGCTGGGCCTTTTTCCGGACAGAGTCTATATGGGAGGACCACTTCAGGTTCCGGGAGATTGTGGTACCCAGAAACTTGAAGGAGTCCACAGTGGACACTGTGCTGTTGAGGATGGTGAGTGGGGGGAATGAAGGAGGGTGTCGCCTGAAATCCACAGTCATCTCCACCGTTTTGGCTGGGTTAAGTTCAAGATGGTTCTGGCCGCACTAGAGGATCAGCTGCTCCACCTCCCGCCTGTATGCAGACTCATCACCATCCCGGATCAAACCGATGACTGTAGTGTCGTCCGCAAACTTCAGGAGTTTCACCGAAGGGTCCTCTGAGGTGCAGTCGTTGGAGTAGAGGGAGAAGAGCAGTGGGGAAAGGACACATCCTTGGGGGGCGCCAGTACTAATTTTTCAGGAGCTGGATGTAAATCTCCCTAGCTTCACCTGTTGCCACCTGTCAGTCAGAAAGCTGGAGATCCACTGGCAGGTGGAGGGGGGCACCTTGAGCTGGAGGAGTTTCTGATGAAGAATGCCTGGGATGATGGTGTTGAACGCTAAGCTGAAGTCAACAAACAGGATCCTGGCGTGCGTCCCTGGGGAGTCGAGGTGTTGCAGGATGTAGTGTAGTCTCATATTCACTGCATCATCCACTGACCTGTTTGACTGGTAGGCAAACTGCAGTGGGTTCATCAGGGGGCCTGTGATGACCTTCAGTTGGTTCAGCACCAATCTCTCCAAGGATTTCATGACCACAGAGGTCAAGGCAACAGGTCTGTAGTCGTTTAATCCTGTAACAGAGGATTTCTTGGGAAATGGAATGATGATGGAGCGTTTGAAGCAGGAAGGCACTTCACACAGCTCCAGTGATCTATTAACGATTCGGGTGAAGATGGGGGCCAACTCGTTGGAACAGACTCTCAGTCAGGATGGAGGCACACCATCAGGTCCTGCAGCCTTCTTGATCTTTTGTCTCTGAAAGACCCAGCGCACCTCCTCTTCACAGATCGCTAGTGCTGGTGGGAGGTCAGAGTAGAGGAGGGATGGAGTTCCTGGGGCTGCAGATAATCCTTTTGTCTGGGTGGGAGGTGAGAACTGTAGGTTCTTTTCAAACCTACAGTAGATAGATAGATAGATTTGTTTATTTGACAGGGACAGTGCAATAAACATAGACAATTAATCAATGACAATCAATCTGATGTGTTGCACAGAGTGTATAGCTATTAGCTAATTTGCTACTCTTGTCTCTGGATGGGCTTTAGAAAGGAGAAACAAGTAAAAAGAAAAAGAAAAAAAATAAGGAAAGAAAAGGAATACACAATAACCACATACATCAATGCAAAAAACATAAATACATTATAAATACATAATTATAAATATTATAAATACACAAATATAACAACCTGACACACATTTGCCTATTTCAGGCCTCCCTCCCTTTGTCACTCACTATAAACAAACACATTCATTCCTTCCCTTCATTCACTCTCACCCTGCAGACAATCATTTCATACATGGGTACATTCTTGTTTATTTTTCAGCCAGTTTTTAACCTTTTTAGTGAATGTTTTAAAGTCCGTTATTATTTTAATTTCATTTGGCATTGTGTTCCAGATGTGACTGCCCTTTATAGAGAAAGCTGTTTGTCCAAATGTGGTTCTGCGGTGGAATATTTTACAGTTATTGTTAACAGAACTCCTGGTGGCTCTGCTGCTGTCCTGTCTTTGGATGAAACCAGCAAGTGGCTCAGGTGCTGATTTATGGAAACATTTGAAAGTTAATTTCAGTAAACAGAGGTCAATGAAACTCTCAAAACTCAATAGGTTGTATTTTTTTAAAAATATTACAGTGATGCCACCTAATGGGCTTTTTGTCCAAGATTTTTAGGGTTTGATTATATAATGAACCTATATGTTTTATTGTGGAAGGGGCTGCTTGAGCCCAGACTGTCAAACAGTATGATATATGAGAAAAAAAACATAGAATGCATATACAGTACAGCAGGTTCGTAAGGTATGTAATATCTAATTAATTTAAAGCAGTTCAGATTTTTTTTAACTGTTTTTGAAATTTTCTTTATATGAAGATTAAATTTGAGTTGAGGATCTAGTACAACGCCAAGGTATTTGAATTCTGTAACTAAACTGATGTCATGATCATGTATATTAACTTTAAAACATTGCAGGTTATATTTTTTGATTGAAAAGCACATTGAAACTGTTTTCTGAAGGTTCAGCAATAGATGGTTCTGGAGGAGCCACTCTTGGACATCAACCATACTTGTAGACAGTACATCTGCAGCCTGTGCTGGAGTCTTGGCAGCTGTGTAAATAACTGCATCATCTGCATAAAGTTGGCATGTTGCAGCAGAGCAGTGTAGCGGCAAGTCATTAATAAAAATGCTGAAAAGTAAAGGACCAAGAATGGACCCTTGTGGGATACCCATGCGGTTATTTAAAAGTGAGGATTTATCCTGGTGAACTTTTACACACTGTTCTCTATTCTGGAGATAAGATGCAAACCAGTCTAATGTATCTGGGGAGAAGTTAAAAGATACCATTTTGGATAAAAGCAAACTGTGGTTTACAGTATCGAAAGCCTTTTTGAGATCTAGAAAAACAGCTCCTACCACATTACCCCTGTCCAAGGACTGTTTGACATTTTCTATAAGGCAACAATTTGCTGTTTCTGTTGAGTATCCTGGTCTAAAACCAAATTGATGTGGATGAAGAACTTGACTGTCTTGTAAGTAGTCTATCAGCTGTGTAGCTACAACTTTTTCAAGAACCTTAGACAGGACTGGTAAAATAGAGATTGGGCGGTAATTGCATATATCGTCTTTACTGCCTGATTTATGAACTGGTATGACGACAGCTTTTTTCCAGCCAGATGGAAATGTACTAGACCTAATGGAGAGATTAATGAGATGAGTCAGTGGTTTGATTAATATTTTGCTGTGCGTTTTGAGAAAGGAGGTGCTCATGTTGTAGATATCATTAGTTTTTGAGTTTGACAGTGTTTTAACAATACCAGCAATTAACTCCTCATTTACCTCATCGATGTGAAAAGAATCTGTTGGAAGTATTGAATTTGTGTTGTTGAGCACATTTGGCGGCACAAAGTTTTTTGTCAAGTCTTCCACAGAGCCCACAAAATATGAATTAAATTCATTTGCCAATGTAGCCTTGCCACTGATGGTCTTGCCATTGATTCTAAGTTCCTTTACCCCCTTCTGAACATTTTTTTTATTAGTTAAGTTATTTAAATGCCTCCATAGGGAACTGTTGTTACCCTTTGCATGATCTATCAGTTTATTGTAATAAGATACTTTTGATTTTCGCAGCTCTTGTACCACTTTATTTCTTAAACTTTCGTACACAAGGTGATCATTTTGTAGTTTAGAGGTTAATGATGTTTTCAATGCAGAGTCTCGCCTCTTCATAAGTTTTCTTATTTCATTATTTAACCATGGTAGGTTAATCTTCTGTCGTCTACTTTTAATTTGCTTTGTAAATTTTTCTATGGACTTAGTAATTGTTGCAGTTATAAAGTTACAACAATCATCTACTTCGTTTATTGACATGAGCTGTTCCCAATTTTGATTCTCTAAGTAATGTTCAAACTCCTCATTTTTTGATTTGGGAATAATAAAATTTGGTTTGTCAATATCGACTCCTCCAAAATACTGTAGTCGCTTTTTAGTGAGTTTTCTGACAGCAAGAACCATGTTATGATCTGAGAGACCAGTTACAAGATTATAGGTTCTGGTTATTCGTTCTGGTTTATTAGCGAATACCATGTCAATAAGTGTTCTAGATTGTTTGGTTATCCTGGTAGGTCCTTTGATCATTTGTTGGTAATTAAATTTAGTCATGAGGCTTTTCAGTTTCTGTTTGTTCTTATTATCGGACCAGTTGATATTGAAATCACCATAAAATATGGTTTCTCTGCTCCTCTCAAGTTGTTTAACCAGATCACTTAATTCATTATAAAAAGAAGAATTGTGTGAGGGTGGGTTGTACAATACTGCAATGTTGAAATTCATTACCGGTGAGAGACATACATTAACTGCTAAACATTCAAGTGAAGTATTCAAATCAACCAATTGACATTTAAATTTCTCTTTGATGTAAATTAAAACACCTCCTCCCCTCCCTACCTGCCTGTCTTTTCTAAAACACTGATATCCCATAATATCATGTCCTCACAAAAACTGATGTATGACGTCACAGTGTCAGTGAGTTCATTTAGGTTAATGGCTGCATCTTCAAAAACAGTCCAAAAACAGTGCAGTCAAAGCAGGCTTGTAACTCCAGCTTTGATTCCTCAGTCCATTTCTTCACAGTCCTTACAACAGACTTGGAAGTTTTTAGTTTGTGTCTGTATGTTGGAATAAGATGGAGCAGACAGTGGCCAGAAAAACCCAGAGCTGCACGAGGGACGGCATGATAGGCATTTCTTAAAACTGTGTAACAGTGGTCGAGTGTATTTGTGTCCCTGGTGGGACATTTAATATGCTGTCTGTATTTAGGAAGCTCATTTGTGAGATTAGCTCTACTGAAATCACCCAGAATGATAAGCAGAGAGTCTGGATGTTTTTCCTCCACGTCTGCTATCTGGTCAGCGAGGTGCTGCAGGGCCTCTGTTGTACAAGCAGCAGGCGGGATATAAATTCCGACCAGAATAAAGGAGGATAACTATCGCGGTGAATTAAAGGGTTTACAGTTTATGAACAGTGACTCTAGGTTAGGGCTACAAAACTTCTTCAACATTGTGACATCAGTACACCAACCTTCGTTTATGTAGAAGCAGATTCCACCACCTTTAGTCTTTCCAGAGAATTCTCGGCTGCGATCAGCGCGAAACAGTTGGAATCCGTCCAGGCGAACCACGCTGTCCGGGATGTGTTCACTCAGCCTGGACTCTGTGAAACACAGGGCGCCAGATCTGCTAAAATCCAGGTTTTTGTGAGTCAGGAGCAGCAGTTCATCCATTTTGTTCGCCAAAGAGCGGACATTGGTCAGATGGATCGATGGGAGCGGCGTGCAATATCCTCATTTCTTCAGCCTGACTAGCGCACCGGCACGTTTACCACGCCGCCTTCGTTTCCGGCCAGTGCCAATAGCCGCTGCTCCCACAGCTAAGATCAACTGAAAAAACTCCAGATCAGCAGCAGAAACTGGTGGAGAAGTTGCATTGGGAGATAGTCTGAGTGAAAGTAGTTCCTCCCTTGAGCAGGTGACTCGGACGGAAGAGCAGAAGTCCAAAAAACCACACAAAATTATCAAAAACATCAGAGAGCAGAAGCCAGTGGCTGCCATCTGCGGCACCATCTTGGATCATCTTTGTGCATAAAAAGTGAGTTAAAATAGTGAAGGTTCTTCCTCAAACATGTGAATGGTCTTGAAAACATGGAGGAATGACTGTCAGATGGAGGGAAGACACTGAAGTTTATCTGGAAAGTTTGTCTGGTGGGAAACGCTTTGGACTTTCTGACACATGAAATTATTTAGACAAAAGAAACGTCCCCCCTCGTCTCTCTCTCTGTCTCTCTGAGTGGGTGTGGCCAGCAAGAGTTGGCGTCATAGTGAGTGGACGTCTGAGTGACATTTTTCTGACTTTTCTATCCTTTTCTATGTTTTCTTAGGGTGTTTTTTTGCAAAGTTTATTGTGTTGTGTGTGTAGATTGGTTCAGGGTTTTTTCTTTGGTTTGTTTGGTTTCTCTTGCCGTCCAGCGTTTGCTGGTCAGCTCGGTGTGTGCAGCGTGCACGGGGTGGGAAGTAACGTTTGTTCACAATGGATTTCACCAAGTTAACCAGAAAACATGGCATTAAGATAGCCAGTGCAGCGCGGTTCTCTGGGAATAAGTGCGCTCTGGCTGTTGCTGAAGTGGTCGGACCATCCATCAATCCATCCATCTTCTACCGCTTTTCTGGAGGTCCGGGTCGCGGAGGCAGCAGTTCAAGCAGAGAAGCCCAGACTTCCCTCTCCCCAGCCACCTGCTCCAGCTCTTCAGAGGGGATACCAAGGCGTTCCCAGACTAGCTGGGAGACATAGTCTCTCCACCGAGTCCTGGGTCTGCCCCGGGGTCTCCTCCCAGTGGGACGTGCCTGAAACACCTCAAGTGGGAGGCGTCCAGGAGGCATCCTAATCAGATGCCCATACCACCTCAACTGACTCCTTTCAATGTGGAGGAGCAGCGGTTCTACTCTGAGCCTCTCCCGGATGACTGAGCTCCTCACCCTATCTCTGAGGGTGAGTCCAGCAATCCTACGGAGAAAGCTCATTTCAGCCGCTTGTATCCGCGATCTCGTTCTTTCGGTCATTACCCAAAGCTCGTGACCATAGGTGAGAGTAGGAACGTAGATTGACTGGTAAATCGACAGCTTTGCCTTAGAACTAAGCTCCCTCTTCACCACAACAGACCGGTACAACGTCCGCATCACTGCAGATGCTGCTCCATGGTCGGACCACAGAGCATCAAATCCGCGGCCCGGATGAATGGGGCAGTGGTCTTGTTTCTGGACTCTGTGGAAAAAGTGAACTCAGTTGTGAAAAACGACGTTGTCATCAGCGATACTTTTGTTCGTGCGTCTCCTCTCTCTCTTCCATCTAAAAAGATCACGTTATCAAATGTCCCCCCATTTATCAGTGATGAGGTTTTGCAGAAGGAATTGCTGAGATTTGGCAAGATAGTTTCTCCTATTAAAAAGTTGCCTTCAGGCTGCAAATCTCCTGAGCTCAGTCATGTCGTGTCTCACAGAAGACAGCTGTTTATGATCCTGAATAACAGAAATGATAAGCTTAATTTGGTTTTTAAACTAAGGCTGGAGGACTTTGACTCCATTATTTTTGTTCCATCAGAGAACATGAGATGTTCTGCATGTGGGGAAGAAGGACACCTCATCAGGGCCTGTCCACACTGGGCCTCAACTTCAGCTGCAGGGAGACAGGAACAACGTGGGGGGACTGGTGACCATTCTGACAAGCAGGGTGAGGGGGACAGACGAGAAGGTGAGCAGGCAGGTGCAGATGCACAGGGGGGTGGAGTTACCGGGCAGACGGGTATGCAGGGGGAGGAAGTGATGGACAGTTGGGCACCAAGGAGGAAAATGTAGGTGAAAGGAAAAGTGGTAGAACTGATGATCTGACAAGCATCTAGAAAAACAGGACAAAGAGACAGGGGGGGGCGTACAGGAGGGTGGGGCTGATGGCCAGACAGATGCAGGACATGGTGGAGCTGGTGGTCAAGCAGGTGATCAGGGAGAAGTGGAGACGATGGTGTGGTGATGTGGACTCTGACTCAGCTGTGATCGGTGCTGGAGCTGCAGAGGAGAATCTGGAGGAAGGAGAGACCCCTCTGCGGGTTCAGGATGTGCTCAAACAGTTCTCCAGACTGAACCCGCACAAGGCCCCCGGCCCAGACGGCGTGTCTCCCTCCACCCTGAGACTCTGTGCGAAACAGCTGGCTCCTGTATTCACAGACATTTTTAACACCTCCCTTAAGTTATGCCACGTGCCGTCCTGCCTCAAATCCTCCACCATCATCCCTGTCCCCAAGAAGCCACGGATCACTGGACTTAATGACTACAGACCTGTAGCGCTCACCTCTGTAGTCATGAAGTCCTTTGAGCGCCTGGTCCTGTCCCACCTCAAGTCCATCACCACCCCTCTCCTGGACCCGCTGCAGTTTGCCTACCGAGCCAACAGGTCTGTAGACGATGCAGTCAACCTGGCCCTCCACTCCATCCTGCAGCACCTGGACTCCCCGGGAACCTACGCCAGGATCCTGTTTGTGGACTTCAGCTCCGCATTCAACACCATCCGCCCCGCTCTGCTCCGGGACAAGCTGTCCCTGCTCAACGTGCCTGACTCCCTCTGCAGGTGGATCATCGACTTCCTGACGGACCGGAGGCAGCATGTGCGGCTGGGAAAGACTGTCTCAGACTATACTAGCATCAGCACCGGATCACCCCAGGGCTGTGTACTTTCCCCCCTACTCTTCTCCCTTTACACCAACTCCTGCACCTCCAGCCACCAGTCTGTCAAGTTGATCAAGTTTGCGGACGACACCACCCTCATCGGGCTCATCTCCAACGGCGACGAGTCCGCCTACAGGAGAGAGGTGGCCCAGCTGGCGTCCTGGTGCAACAATAACAACCTGCAGCTGAACGCTCTGAAGACAGTGGAGATGATTGTAGACTTCAGGAAAGTCACAACCCCTCTGCCCCCCCTCACCCTCTCAGGCTCTCCCATCACCACTGCTGATTCCTTCCGCTTCCTAGGCACTACCATCACCAGGGACCTCAAATGGGAGCTGACCATCAGCTCACTCATCAAAAAAGCCCAGCAGAGGATGTTCTTCCTGCGGCAGCTGAGGAAGCTCAAGCTACCCACCAAGATGTTAGTGCAGTTCTACACAGCCATCATCGAGTCCATCCTCACCACCTCCATAACCGTGTGGTACGCAGGAGCCACTGCCAGGGACAGACTAAGGCTGCAGCGTGTCGTGCGCACTGCTGAGAAGGTGATCGGCTGCAAGCTCCCATCTCTCCAGGATCTGTACATCTCCAGGACCCGGAGGCGTGCTGGCCGGATCATAGCCGATCCCTCACACCCTGGTCACGTACTGTTTGCCCCCCTCCCCTCTGGTAGAAGACTTCGGTCCATCCAGACTAAAACCTCCCGTCACATGAACAGCTTCTTCCCCTCTGCCATTAGACTGCTGAACACTAAGTGACTCTCGTGCACCATGTACAGCAGCTCAACCAGACTCATGTCAATCATCACTGTTTTCTTCCTGCATTACCGACTGCACTATATAGTTCTCCACAGTATCTGCTGCTGGCTAATATATATTTTAACTGTTGACCAGTATCACTTAATCTTATCCTACACTTTATTACATGTATAGTTTATTTCTCTTATCTTATCATGTTTAATGTTGCAGTACTGTACCGAGACAAATTCCTAGTTTGTGTACTACATGAACAATGGCAATAAACCTGATTCTGATTCTGATTCTTCTGATGCTCCTCAGCTTAAGAGAAAAACTAAAGATGGTCGGCAGGTTTTACAGGAGAAGGCAAGATCATCTAAAAGGGTAAAATGCAAAGTGTCAGATGAAGATGAGGGAGCAGCCTTAGCTTCAGAGGTTAGTGAAGGTGAAGACTCGGCCCTCTGATGACTGACAGCTGTCTGACTGTAGGTCTTCCAACATCACCAAGTCCAGAAGGAGAACAGTGCAGCAAAAATGAAAATGTTCTGACTGAAAACCAAGAACATGAGAGGAGTAAAAATTGAAAATGACTTCCCAGATATAAAGGCCTTCCTTGATTCAGTGAGGGTCTTAATGAAAGAGGGGAGCTTCACTCACCAAGAAGATTATCGTCTGAAAAAAGTAGTTTTTAGACTTAAGCAAGAATTGTTTAATAATGATGCTGAGAATGATGATGACGATGATGGCGGGGCTTTGTAAATTCTCTGCCTTAGCATTTGACATAACGCACGGCTCAGGAGACACACACGCAGGCTCAGAGTGAATTTAACAGCTTTATTTAACAACAAGGATGTGTGGATGCGTGTCTGTGGTATGTGGATGTACTGATGGCAGACGTCAGCGTCAGGCACGGAGGCAGAAAACCGTACAGCCAGACAACCCTGGGGAGAGAGCACAGGGAGAAGGTGACGGGCACCAAACCAGTACAACGGGTAACGAGGGATTTGTTGGCTTACTTGGCAGGGCAGGTGGCAGGCGTGCACAAAGGTGAGTCCAGGAGACAGCAACCTGACGATGCACCTGACAGCAGCAACGAGATGGTGATGCAGAGGCGGAGTCCGCCGCCGGGGAAGATCCACCTGTGCACAGGGGAGAAACTGGAACACAAGAGGAGGTATGCTTACGTGGGTAATCTTGCTGGTAGGTGAGGGGGTTCGTCTGAAGCAAGTAGCCGAAGGGAACAGATGGCTTCAGGCCGAGGCCCAGGGCAGAGTGGCTTATATGCCACGCTGCTGACGAGGTGCAGGTGTGCGCTCAGCTGGCGCCACTAATGAGCGGCGAGTTATAACAGCGTTCCTTTCAACTGTCCTGTTAACTTTTGTTGCCTCTCCCTCCATGAGCAGTTTTAAAGTGGGGACTTTGAGCCTGAATGGAGTGAGAGAGGAAAGAAAAGAGCTCTGCTGTTTGATTTCATGATCCTGAATAACGTTGATATGATGCTTGTCCAAGAAACACACAGTGATCAATCTAATGAGATGGACTGGCAGAGGGAGTGGGGGGGGCAGGTTGTACTGAGCCACAGTAGCAGCAGTAGTGGGGGGGGGGAGTGGCCGTCCTTTTCTCCCCAACATGTTCCCCTGTTTCATATTGTGTCACTGAAGTTGCACAAGAGAAACTACTGGTGATTCAGGCTGTTTTTGATCGGTGTTCACTTACTCTCATCAATGTATTTGCCCCAACTTTAGGGTCGGACAGGTTGGGTTTTCTTAGTGAGTTAAACACCTTCTTAACCCCTTGCACTCTGGTCAATTTCCCTAAAAACGCCTAAAAATAACGTACCCAAAGTGAATCAAAAGCTGTTCTTCAACCCTTTGCAGCATCTTCATGGGGTTGGTCTCATTTAAAAGAAAACACTTTGAATTTTTTGGCAAAACAGTCATAATCTCTCCAAGTGCTCCTGCCACTGAGTAACAGTCATCTAAACATACTGAACTTGAAGAAAATAAAGTTCGCCTGGGTGTTTTTTTGGATACAAATGCTTGCAAATAACACACAGCTGTCAGATACTGGCTGGAAAATGCAACAGAAATGCAGAACCAAGTGTTATCCAGCTGAGGTCAAAATTTTGTAACAATACCACAAAAAATGAATATATTACACAGCTTTTTTGTCAGGTAGTTCCCAGGCGTTTTTGAACTGTGCCAAATTGTGCCAAATGGCACAGTTTGGAAAAACATCTGTAACTTTTGAATGATTCAATATAGAAGCTTCATCTTGGGCTCTAATGAAAGGTGACACTCAGGGCTGTGTGTGTGTTTGTGGGGGGGTTGTTTATTCATTCATGAATGAATGAATGAACAAACAAGCCCCCACACACAAAGAAGCATGCCACGTAAAAAATGTGTGACTTTTTTTTTTTACAAGAAAAAGTAACCTACAGTGCAATAAAAATTATACTAAAATATCTGTAATGTAGAGGATAACAACTCCCCCCCCCACACCCCTGCTACAGAGGACGGACATCGTCCATTGCCACATGACGGACCGCGGCGCACGGACCGGACCGTGCGCCACGGTCTACTACGCACAGTTGTACTAAATATCTGTAATATATCTGCAATCCGCTACAGAGGAGTAGCGGGGGGGGGGGCGTTCTTGGCGCATGGTCCGGTCCGTGCGCCGCGGTCCGTCATGTGGCGATGACGCACAGTTGTAATTTACGAATCGTCAAAAGTCATTTTGATTACAATTTTCAGGGATTAAGAATAATTTAGCTTATAACACTTACCTGTCCACAACAGCAGTGTCGCTGGCGAACATCTGTTCCTCATTGTCAGACAAACATGAAGCTGGTCCGCTTGTTATGACTTGTGGCTCTGGTCATGCGACCCGGTCAGACCATGATTCCATTATTGCAGTTTTGCGCTTCCATGATTGCGGTTTTGGTGAACAATTTTTCAAAACAAATAAGAACAGTAGTAAGAAAAAAAGACTGGCTAACGCTACCGTCACACACAGCAGCTTACACAAAACAGATTTTACGCACGGGACACACGCTTTCAATCGTCGAACTTCTCTGCTTCAATTGGCTCACTGTATTCGCAGCCGTTGGTAGGTGGGTCCTTCTTGCTAGGTTTTCAGTCATTGGTTCTTCAAGGTTTCAGAAACCCAATTCAAGGCTCTTATTAGTCGAATGAGAGGTCAATCAAATCTAAACCAATCGAAGCACTCCTTTGGCTTTCTGTTCGCGGCTGTGTCTGTAGTGGAAAAACAGAAATGCAGCTTTTTTTTTTTTTCAGTGCACACTAGGATGCACAGTGTGCGTCCTACTGTGCACGAGGGCGCACTAGTACGCAGAGACGTGACCGCCCGCGGTATCCCGGAGTGCAAGAGGTTAAACAACTGCAACCCAGATGACTTTGTGTTCTTAGTTGGTGATTTTAATTGCACTGCAGATGATTCAATGGACAGAAACCATATAGAACCTCACCCAGCCACTAAAAGCCTTTTAATAGAAGTTACTAAGACTCATTATCTGGTAGATGTTTGGAGGTCTCACCATAATATGGATAGACAGTACACATGGTCAAGTATTAGAGATGGTCTCATTTCTCTTGCAAGATTGGATCGTTTTTATTGTTTTAAACATCAAAGGAATATTTTTACAAACTGTTCTATTGTACCTGCTTGTTTTACTGATCATTCTTTGGTATTATGTCAAGTTTTTATTAGTAATTTTAAGTATCAAAGTGCCTTTTGGCATTTTAACAGTTCCTTGCTTCTGGACAACTATTTTAAAAAAAAGTTTTAGGTTCTTATGGAGGAATTTTAGAGAGTGGTGTCTTGAGTTTGGCTCTTTATAGCAATGGTGGGAATGTGGGAAGGTGGAAATAAGAATTTTTTGTCAACAATACACTCTCAATGTCACTCGGGACATAACCAGATTAATAAAAGACCTAGAGAGTGATATTGTAGCGCTTCAGTCTTTGTTAGGCTCTACAGGAAATTGAGGATACTTTGAAGTCCTCAAAGCAAAAAAGAAAGTTCTTACGGACCTGCTGGGCACCAGGGCTCAGGGAGCCCTCGTCAGATCCAGGTTCCAGAGTGTAAACCAGATGGATGCCCCCTCAAAGTTTTTTTTTTGGACTGGAGAAGAAAAATGGGCAGAGCAGGTGCATTCACGCTCTACGGTCAGCATCCGGACAGGAGCTGAGGAAGCCTGGTGACATCAGGAAACGTGCTGTGGAGTTTTATTCAGACCTGCATAAGTCTGAGTATGTTGAAAATGAACAATTGTTAGCTTCCTTTTGTGATGGACTTCCCCAAGTTTCTGAAGACTTTAATCTGTTATTGGGGGAGCCCCTACACCTTGAAGAGTTGAATGAATGAATGAATGAAAAGGTTTATTGTCAATACTACCATACGTGCAATACATACAGGAGAATTGAAATTTGACTTGACATTGGGCGCGCTTCTGTAAGCGCATCCCATAGCCGCGGCAGCCCGAAGGTGCCAGTCGAACAGGAGGGTAAAGAGGGCAAGGGTCAGGGTCAGGGAAAACACAATAGGCAGAGAGAAAAAAACATAGTTATCAGAATAACGCTCGTATAAACTCACATAAGCTCATATAAGCTCAAATGAGCCAGATTATGATCACACAGAAAAAAACCCTCTATGCACAATTAGCAGACAATAGATCACACATTACAGCAGAGAGAGCAGTGAGTGAATGTGTACATCAGTGTGAGTGAATCAGTCGTGTATGTTGAATGCAGAGTGAGTGTCATTATCAGTTACTGGTGGACAGCAAAAATCCTCTTCAGCAGATGTTATGTCTTAGTGTCTGAAGCTTAGAAAAGCATGTCCTTGTGAGATCAACTCTCAGTGCATGGCAGGTGGAAATTTCTGAGCCAGTCACATGGCGCTGTCCTTGAGAGTTCAGATTACTGTACGCCAGATGTTTATGAAGAAGAGAAATCAGCCAAAATATTTCTACTGCTTATCTTCATCCAGGAGGAGTGAGAGCTGAGGGGCGCCGAAAACAAGGTCGAATAGCACAGTCGCTCAGAGAAAAAACTTTTCATATCTTATGCGTTCAGTGCTCCATAATTTCCATCATTGCCAGGCTTTAAAATCATTTCCTGAAGAGCTCCCAGCGTCATCGAGATGTTGCCAATCTTTCTATTCAGTTCGCCATTAGCTGCTATTAGAGTCCTCCCCAGCTGGTCAAATTGGTGAAAGACCTTTGTTGGGTCAGCATTTTGATAAGCTCTGTCCATCTTCTTCAGTTTTCGATACACCAGGACTATCCCAAAGCCGATCAGTAGAAGTCCTGAGATCGTGAAGCCGAATAGGTAGATGTCTTCCACATCTTCAATCGAAAGGTCGCACAGACACATAAGTTTCCAATTGTATGTGTCTCTCACATAACCCGCAGCAGCAGTACCTGCAGGACAGGTGGGCTCCCCCGGGCCCGATTTCCTCGTTGAAAAGACAGTGTCAATTGTGTTCAAGGCCCAGCTTACTAAATCCATAATTTTCCGTTTGGATCAAGAATCAGCCAGTAGAAGAGTGACACAGACACAGACAGTAGCAAGCTGGGATTCAGTCAGGGAGGGAGAAGGAGGGAGCAGGAGGAGAGGAGGGAAAAGCATCTGCTGTCTCTGAAGGTTCTCTCTTGTCCACCGCTTTGCAGAGTACGGAGAATGGGAAAGCTCCTGGGATTGACAAACTTCCTGTTGATTTCTTCAAGGCCTTCAGGCATGATATGGGTGGAGACCTGCTGGAAGGTTTGAATGAAAGTCTGACTAGAGCATTCCTACCTATCAGTTGCAGGAGGGCTGTAATCACTTTACTCCCCAAAAAAGGCAATCTAATGGAGATTAAGAACTGGCGCCCTGTTTCCCTGCTCTGTACAGACTATAAAATTTTCTCCAAAACCCTGGCCAACAGACTGAGAGACATTATGGACCATTATGGACCACCACGACCAGACCTACTGTGTGTCCTTTTGGTCATTCTTGACAACGTGTCTTTAATTTGAGATATTTTGGCCATCTCTACTTCATTGGACACGGACCTAGGTTTGATTTCACTGGACCAAGAAAAAGCATTTAAACGGGTTGAGCTCCCTTACCTCTGGAAAATTTTGGAGCGGTTTGGCCTCAACCCTGGTCTTATAGCTATGGTCAAGGTTTTGTACCCGGTCATTGAGAGTGTGTTGAAAATTAATGGAGGATTGAGTGCCCCTTTTAAAGTATTGAGGGGAATAAGGCAAGGCTATGCTCTGTCAGGCATGTTGTATGCCATTTTCATTGAACCCATGCTGTGTAAGATGCGGTCCACCATGGAGGGGCATCTTCAGCGAAGATTTGGTCCAAGAGTGAAGCTGTTTTAACCTGTCTGCCCTTTTATCAGAACATTTTTAAAATATGGAGTTTGTTTGCATGGAAGAGACTGGAACCCCCTCTCTCTCACTGCACTGGCTATTGGAGGAACCCCTGATCTTCAGAGCTAGATTGGAACTCCAGGTGAGGTCCCTACCTGCCCTGACACACATCTTGGTTTCCTCTGGCAGTACTACACTGTGTAGGGTAATAGATGCAGCAGGACCAGAGCGGGACAATGTTCTGGCAACTTCTGAAGTTCTTGGCATTAAGTCTGCATGCCTTGTGAGCAAAGTTTTGGAGTTGTGGCGGCTCAGATTGACAGCTGAGGAGAAGAAGATGGTGAGATGGTGATAAATGCACAAGTCTTTACTCAGCAAAGATTAAACTGTTTTATTACTATTGTGTGAAGGCTTTTAATAGAAGACAGTTAAACGACAGAGCGGACATGGTGTGGAGGAAGAGACTGAACTTCACAGACAATGTCAGGCCCGTGTGGAGGGTCCTTTACAAATCCCCTCTACATAAAAGAGCAGGTGATCTCCAGTGGAGGATTCTGCATGGAGCTGTGGCTGTCAGAATCAGAATCAGAATCAGAATCAGAATCAGATTTATTGCCATTGTTCATGTAGTACACAAACTAGGAATTTGTCTCGGTGCCATGCTGCAACATTAAAAACATGATGAGATAAAGAGATAAACTAAAAAACTAAAGGACTAAAAATGTGCAATAAGTGTAGAAAAATAAGTAATAATAATAGTAATAATAATAATAGTAATAATGAGTAATACTAGTCAAGGCAGTTTTAAATAAATTAGCAAGTAGCAGATAATATGGGGTACCACAGTGCAGTTGATAATGCAACAGAAAAACAGTGATGAATGTCATGAGTCTGGTTGAGCTGCTGTACATGGTACACGAGAGTTAATAAGTCACTTAATGTTCAGCAGTCTGATGGCAGAGGGGAAAAAGCTATTCATGTGCCGGGAGGTTTTAGTCCGAATGGACCGAAGTCTTCTACCTGAGGGGAGGGGGGCAAACAGTACGTGACCAGGGTGTGAAGGATCGGCTATGATCCGGCCAGCACGCCTCCGGGTCCTGGAGATGTACAGGTCCTGGAGAGATGGGAGCTTGCAGCCGATCACCTTCTCAGCAGTGCGGACGACGCGCTGCAGCCTTAGTCTGTCCCTGGCAGTGGCTCCTGCATACCACAAAGTTATGGAGGAGGTGAGGATGGACTCGATGATGGCCGTGTAGAACTGCACTAACATCTTGGTGGGTAGCTTGAGCTTCCTCAGCTGCCGCAGAAAGAACATCCTCTGCTGGGCCTTTTTGATGAAGGAGCTGATGGTTGGCTCCCATTTGAGGTCCCGGGTGATGGTGGTGCCCAAGAAGCGGAAGGAATCTGCGATGGTGATGGGAGAGCCTGTGATGGTGAGGGGGGGCAGGGGGGTTGTGACTTTCCTGAAGTCCACAATCATCTCCGCTGTCTTCAGAGCGTTCAGCTGCAGGTTGTTGTGGCTGCACCAGGACACCAGCTGGGCCACCTCTTTCCTGTCAACTCTTTTATTTCCCGCATCAATCCTAGAACAAGTAAAGACTGCTCTTTCTGTGGGTCAACTGAAACCGTTTTTCATTCTTTTGTTGAGTGCCCTAGACTGAAACCACTGTTCATGCTTTGGAGCAACATTTTTAGGAGTTTTGATGTAATGTGGTCCAGCATGATTTTTATATTTGGTGCTGGATACAAACGGGTCGATGCAATGAAATGGCAGCTCTTAAATTTTTTATCTGGTCAAGCAAAGTTTGCCATTTACATGAGCAAGAACAGGGAGCAGGTCAAGAGGTTCCAATGTTGTTCACTTCTATGGTTAGAGCCCAAATTCAGATGGAGTTTAAATTTGACAAAGCTATGGACAATTTCAAGGATTTCAACTCCAAGTGGCGTTTTAGGAATATAATCTGTTCTGTGTCAGAAAATGAGATCATCTTTCTCTCTCTCTCTCTCTCTACTGTCACAGAACTGGATCTTTGAATAGGTGGACTGCAGGGACTGCTCTGTGTTGTGTGGGGGCGGAACGTTTCAGTTTGCACTTTTTCCAATGTGACACACTTGGAGGAATGATGTTGGTGTGCTTACATTTTTTTTTGAAGTGTGCAATAAAGGCTTTTTTCAAAGTCAAGTCTCTCTCTCTCTCTCTCTTTTGCGCGAGTGGTTTCGGGCTTTGGGTGAACGATTCTCTTTTGGTCTGTTCATTTACGGTCCGAAGTACAAAGTGGCAAGGAAGGCTGCCCACACTTTGATGAACTTCCTATCTGGGACTGCTAAGCTTGCCATCTGGCTGACAAGGGAAAATCGGGCAAGCAATGCTGGCAATGTGGATCCTGTGTCCGCTTTCAAGGTCTTGTTGACAGTCAGACTCCGGGTAGAGTTCTCTTACTATCAAATGGTAGACAATCTGGAGGCGTTCATCAATAGATGGGCTGTAGGGAATGTTTTGTGTTCAGTGGGTCAGGGGGATGAGTTATGTTTGCACTTTTGAGATGTGACACGCTTGGACACCTGATATTGGTCTTTCTGCAATTTTGAAATGTGCAATAAAGCCTTTTTTTAAAAGTCAAAAGTCTCTCTCTCTCTCTCTCTCTCTCTCTCTCTCTGAGTGGGCGTGGTCGTGAGTGCGAGCTGAGAGCGTGTGACAGCGTGAGTGATTTATCTCAAACTTTTCTCTATCTTTTTGTGTTTAAGGGTTTTTTTTTCTGCTAAATAATCTTAATTTTTGTTGTTTTCTGTAGCTGGGGTGGGGTAGGCGTTCTGGGAGGGGGGTTTCTGCTGCCAGCTCTGCTGGTCAGCATGGTTTTGGAGCGAGGTTCCGGGTTCGAGAAGCTGACACGCCGGCATGCTGTCAAACTGACAACGGCTGTCAGCTGCTCAGTGGAGGAGTGTAGTCTGGCTGTGGGGGAGCTGGTCGGTTATGAAAGCATTAAATCAGCTTCTAGAATGAATAGTGCCATGGTAATCTTCCTCGATAGTGTGGAAAAAGTTAACCAGGTAGTGGAGAGCGGGGTTGTGATTAAAGACACACTGGTTCCTGTTCTGTCTCTGGTAAATCCCGCAAAGAGAATTACGATCTAAAATGTCCCACCATTTTTAAAGAATGAGCTGTTGGAGAAGGAGCTGTCGAGACACGGGCAGCTTTTGTCCCCCATTAAGCACATCCCTCTCGGTTGTAAGTCCCCGCGTTTAAAGCATGTCATGTCATTTAGGCGACAGGTGCTCATGATTTTAAAGAATAGCGAGGAAAGCCTCAACCTCGTATTTAAATACCGGATTGACGGCTTTGATTACACCATCCACATCACCTCCGATAATATGAAGTGTTTCGGCTGCGGAATGGAGGGACACTTGATTCGATCGTGCCCTCAGGGAGTGGGGGGTGATCACTCGGGAGAGGCCGCTAGTGGGGCCTCGGGGCCGTCTGGTGACGGAGCGGCTTTGCCGCCCTCTGAGGCTGATGGCGCTGCCGCGCCGTCGGGCGTTTCGGCCAGAGCCGCGGGGCCGTCTGGCGGCGGCGCTTCGGCCGAGGCCGCGAGGCCGTCTGGTGGCTGGACGGCTTCGCCGCCCTCCGCAACCGGCCTGTCGATCATAAATGAAACAGCAACAAAAGTTAAAGCACATCGCAGGGCTGCTGCACAGACCAACATTGCGGACAAGGGTGATATTACCGAGAGGGATCACGCTGAGGGTCAGACAGATGAGCCAAATGAGGCCCAGGTAGATGGTGGGACCAGAAAGATGAATATAAAAGCACAGCACAGGGTGAGCGAGAAGCAGGAAGAGACAGCTACCAGGGTGGCTGAGTCAGTGTTGGAGGATGAGGATGACATTGAATTAGATGAAGAGTTATGTAAAATCTTCCTCGATCTAAAACGCTTTGTTGACTCTGCTCGGGTCCACATGAAAAATAGGGGAGAGCTTGAGCAGGAAAGTTTTACTGATCAGGAGGTCTACAGACTAAAGATAAGATAAGCATAAGATAAGCCTTTATTAGTCCCACAACGGGGAAATTCCAGGATTGCAACAGCACAGGGATAGCAACACTCAGAGCAACAATCAGAAGGCAAGAAAAAAAACAAACAAAAAAAAAAAAACAAGCAAGCAAGAGCAGCTAATATACATATGTACGTATTACTATAAAATATATATATATACACACACACACACAGACACACAGTGCAGAGCATTGTAGCTGGATGGAATAAATATATGAATATATGAACACACAGTGCAGAGCATTGTAGCTAGATGGAATAAATATGTAAATATATAAACACCCACAGTACGGAGCATTGCAGCTAGGTGGAATAAATATGCAAGTATATAAACACACACAGTGCGGAGCAATGTAGCTAGATGGAATAATATGTAGATATATAAATATATAAACACACCCAGTGCTGAGCATTGTAGCTAGATGGAATAAATATGTAAATATATAAACACACACAGTGCAGAGCATTGTTGCTAGATGGAATGAAACAGCATAACCGTCTACTTAGTTATCCTACATGGTATGATTATGTGCCCATACATATTCTCACCCTCCATAGCGACCGGTAAGTTCCTAGTTGTATGCCGGAGGGGACCATTGTGTAAGTCTATTGCATCTTTTGCATTCAAAAAACTATTAGTTTGTTACGTCTTTTTGCTATCTCTGCGAGCAGCCCTGCTTAGGTTGTACAGTCTGACAGCCGTTGGTAGGAAGGACCTACGAAACCTCTCGGTTGTGCACCTGGGATGATGTAGTCTGCTGCTAAATGAGCTCCTCAGTGCATTCAGTATGTCCTGCATAGGGTGGAACTCGGACTCCAGCAGAGATGACAGTTTAGCCACCGTCCTTCTCTCTCCTATCTCCTCCATCGGATCAAGGCGCTGCCCCAGGACAGAGCTAGCTTTCTTAATCAGTTTGTTCAGTCTCTTCCTATCGGCTGCAGTAATGCCACTGCCCCAGCAGACCACTCCAAAAGTGATGGCTGATGCCACCACCGTGTCATAGAATGACTTCAGCAGCGCCCCTTGTACACCAAAAGACCTGAGTCTCCTCAGCAGGAACTAAAAAAGCTTGTACTAAAAGTTAAGAACCAAATTGCCCAGGATGACTAGTCTTTTATCGCTCATTCTTTCTTTTCTGTTTTTGTATTGGCTTTGCCCTCTTATATACATGTGTAGTTTTAATTTTGGCACACTCAACATCAATGGAGCAAGAGAAATGTCTAAGCAAGCGTGTGTTTTTACTCTTGCAGAATGCAAGAAAATTAATGTTCTGTTTGTTCAGGAGACTCGTAGTTCTGAGGACAATGCTGCTGACTGGAGGAGGGAATTTCAAGGGGAAATTTTTCTCAGTCATAAAAGCAGCAACAGTGGTGGAGTGGGTATTTTATTTTCTCGAGATTTTATTCCACTTTCTTATGACATTGATGAGATAATTGCAGGCCACATTTTAAAAGTTCGAGCTGTTTTTGAGAATGTGAAAGTTGTTTTTATAAATGTGTATGCTCCAACCGTAGGCACAGAAAGATTGGCCTTTTTAAATATTTTAGATGACACAATCAAAAATTGCAGTAATGATGACTTTTTATTTGTGGGAGGTGATTTTAATTGTACAGAAAATCCTCTTATGGATAGGAATCACACAGAGCCACATGCTGCATCCAAGAGAGTTTTAAAAGGTCTCATAGAAGCTCATGATCTGTGTGATGTGTGGAGAAATTTTCATAGCAAGGCTAGACAATACACATGGAGCCATAGAAAGGACAATATTCTGTCCTTAGCTAGACTGGATAGGGTTTACAGTTTTAAGCACCATTTTAGCATTTTTAAAAGTGCTTTTATAGTCCCTGTTGGCTTCACAGATCATTCCCTGGTTCAGTGTTGTGTTTTTATCAAGAATATAAAGTGCAGTAGTGCATACTGGCATTTTAACACGTCACTTTTATCGGATAACAGTTTTAAAACTGCTTTTATGTTTTTTTTGGAGTAATTTTAAATTAACAAAATCAAATTTTAGTTCTTTGCAGCAGTGGTGGGATGTAGGGAAGAGCCAAATAAAGAATCTGTGCCTACAGTATACTCGCAATGTCTCTGGAGACTTGGCCAGGTCTGTCAGGGACCTGGAGAGAGAAGTAGTGGAGCTGCAGTCTTTGGCAGGCTCCACAGGAGAAAGAGGACATTTTGAGGCCCTCAATGGCAAAAAGTCTGTTTTAACTGACCTACTGGGTGTGGCTGCCAGGGGCGCTGTGGTACGCAGTAGGTTCCAGAACATCGCACTAATGGATGCTCCGTCTCATTTTTTCTTTGGTTTGGAGAGGAAGAATGGTCAGAGGAGGATGATCCACTCTCTTTGCTCCGAGGACGGGCAGCCGATCCATGAGTCTGCGGAGATCTGTCGCTTTGCAGTTGCTTTCTACAAGGATCTCTTTAAGAAAGAATTTGTTGAGAATCCACATGCACTGAGTCATTTTTTGACGGACTTGCCAAAGGTGATGGCTAGCGTGAATGCAGAGCTGGAGAGCGGGATCACTCTGCAAGAATTAGCAGTGGCTGTCCAGTCTCTTCAGTGTGGAAAAGCCCCAGGGATAGATGGTCTACCATTGGAGTTCTACAAGGCGTTCTGGTCTGAGATCCGTGAGGACTTGCTGGAAGTACTGTCTGACAGTCTGCGGAAGGGTCACCTGCCCCTAAGTTGTAGGAGAGCAGTCCTCACCCTCCTTCCAAAGAAAGGCGACTTGAAAGACATTAAAAACTGGTGTCCGGTGGCCCTCCTCTGTACTGACTACAAAATTCTCTCCAAAGTGTTGGCTACCAGACTGAGGAAGGCGATGGAGCAGGTCATACATGTAGACCAGACCTACTGTGTACCTGGTAGGTTGGTTACAGACAACATTTTTTTTAATTCGTGATGTTTTGGACCTCTCCAGCTCATTGGTCAAAGAACTTGGTCTTATTTCAATAGACCAAGAAAAGGCGTTTGACCGAGTTGAACATCCATACCTTTGGCAGACATTAGAGGCCTTTGGTTTCAGCTCAGGGTTCATCGCCAAGATCCAGGCTTTGTATAGAGACATTGAGAGTATTCTTAAGATTAATGGTGGTTTGAGTGCTCCTTTCAAAGTTGAGAGGGGTGTCCGACAGGGCTGCCCCCTCTCAGGTATGCTGTACTCTCTTGCCATTGAGCCCCTCCTTTGTAAACTAAGGCAAGGCCTCACTGGTTTTAAAGTCCCCAACTCTGACTCGGTTTTTAAAGTGTCTGCCTATGCTGATGACGTTGTTGTTTTTACAAGAAATCAAAATGATGTTGACTACTTTTTAAGAACTGTCAATCTTTTTGGTGAGTGCTCCTCAGCGAGAGTGAATTGGGGTAAGAGTGAAGCTGTTGTGGTGGGGGGGGAGACCACAAAAAATTGCCCTACCTAGTGGCTTCTCGTGGACACAAGGTGGTTTTAAATATCTTGGTGTGTTCTTAGGAAATCAGACTTTTACTGGGAAAAATTGGGAGTGTTTTTTAGAAAAAGTTGAAGGAAGACTGAAAAAATGGAAATGGATTCTGCCAAACTTGTCCTTCAGAGGTCGTGTTTTAATCATCAACAATTTGATTGCTTCGATGCTGTGGCATCGACTGTCTTGTCTGGACCCTCCACCCAATTTGCTGGCCAGAGTGCAGTCTATAGTCGTGGACTTTTTCTGGGACCGTCTTCACTGGGTTCCACAGAGCATCCTGTTTTTACCGAGGGAAGAAGGTGGTCAAGGGCTCATCCATCTGGCCAGCAGGGGGGCTGTCTTCCGCCTGCAGTTCATTCAGCGACTGCTGAGTGGCCCCCTCGACCTTGTGTGGAGACCTATTGCCAGGGCTGTCCTGGCTCGCTGTGGAGGGCTTGGACTAGAGGAGTCGCTGTTTTTAATGGACTTAAGGAGCCAAAAACTCCCAGAACTTCCCCAGTTTTACCAAAGTGCTTTTAAAATCTGGGGACTTTTTAAAAAGAACTCTCCCCAGGCTTCCTTGTCACCTTTCTGGCTTTTAAAGGAACCACTTGTGTTCGGGACCCGTTTTGATGTGGGCAATGCTTTAGGACCTTCTGTTTTAAAAAAGTTCATTTCTGCAAAGGTCACAACGCTGGGACACTTGGTAAATTTATGTGGTCCTAACTTGGACAATGCTGTTGCCCTGTGCTCGGCTCTTGGCGTTTCTTCAGTCAGAACTATAGTGAATTTGCTGAAAGATTGGAGAGACTGCCTGTCTGCAGAAGAACACTCTGCTATTGTTTTACACTGCAAAAACTCTGTGCGAACTTCTGATGAGCCTTTTCCTTTTAGTGTTTTATCTCCTGATTTTAAAGATGGCACTGGTGTGTTTTTAAACTCTGAACACATTAACATTTGTGACTCTCCGGGTAAAAAAATGTATGGACTCTTGGTGAAAATTCTAAATGTGAATAAGTTAAAAGGTCGAGCTGATACACCATGGAGGAAACACTTGGGCTTGGGTTCAGAGGTGAGGCCTGCCTGGAGAGCACTCTATAAACCACCATTAACTAAGAAGGTTGGAGACCTACAGTGGCGAGTTTTACATGGTGCTGTGGCTGTAAATGCTTTTATCTCCATTTTAAACCCAAGTGTTGTTGAGGTTTGTCCTTTTTGTCCTCAGAAAGAAACTGTGTTTCATTGTTTTCTGGACTGTAACAGACTGCATTTGTTGTTTGTTTTTTGGGGGAAGCTGTTTTATCTGTTTGGAGAAGTCTTTTCCCTGCAGATTTTTATCTTGGGCTTTCCATATAGGCAGAGAACTAAGAAAAAGAGTGAACTTTTAAATTTCATCCTGGGTCAGGCTAAAATGGCTATCTATGTTAGTAGGAAAAGAAAAATTGAACAAATACTGGATTGTAATGTAAAAGACATGCTGGTTGGCATGATTAAGGCTCGAATAATGATTGATTACAATTACTATCATCTGATGCAGAATGTTGAAACCTTTGAGGCTATGTGGTGCTTTAAGCACATCCTGTGTTGTGTTAAGGAGGGGAAAATTACCTATGGTATAATCCTGATGTAAAAAGCAAGTTTTTTGTTTTAGTTTTCCTGGTTTGGTTACTTGTGTCTTTGATTTCTTGTCAGTGAGACATTTTTCTTTTCCATTGCTTCTTTTAGTTGTTTTAGTTGTTGTGTTTTTCTGTTGAATTTGTGACAATAAAGGTGTGTTGAAAAATCAAAAAAAAATCTCTCTCTCTCTCTCTCTTTCTCTCATCTGTCTCCATCTTTGACTCAGAAAAGCTGGTCTCCTTGGTTTCATCATAGCGACTGTGTCTGTAGAAAATGTGAAGTAGGACACCTGTTTGAGTAGATTCCACTGAGAAATGAACCTCTGGGACATGAACTCCTTTCATCATTGTGACGTCAGCTGAAGGTCTTTCTGCACATCAGCACACACCCCAAACCACTGTGCACGTGTTTCTGCTGCATCATGGGCTGTTGGGCTCAGAAACAAGTGTCTAAACTGAGGGTGTCCAACCTGTGGTTCATGATCACAGGGGCCATGTGAGGCTGTCAGCTTGGGATGTTGACTGAATTAAATGTGAACACGTGGGAGCCCAAAGATGCTGGGATAGGCTCCAGCCCCCCCATGACCCGACAAGGATTAAGTGGAAGAAGATGGATGGATGTGGGATGAAAGTCTAGGAAGTTCCCTGATGAAGAGCTAGAATATTGGTCACTGTCCTGGAACAGCTGATGTCACAGCTCCCTCTACTGGGCATTTCAGATTCAAGGTTCAAGATTCAAAGGCTTTATTATCATGTGCACAGTTAAGAAATGCTACATTTCCTGAGCAATGAAATTCTTACTCTGCTCTCCGAACCAATGCCAAGTTAAAAGGTGCAGAAACAGCAGTTCTAATAGGTCATGACACACTAAGACAGAAACTCAATCCTGATACTAATGGATGCTAAGACACACACACCAACACACAGTCAGGCAGTAGTGGAATGGAACTGAAAATTCACTGGATGACTAAAGTGATAGTGGTATATTGATATCTGAGGTGGTGTGAACCTGAGATGGCATGAACCTGTGTACAGTGTGCAAATTTAATTTAATTTGATTTAATTCAGAATCAGAATCAGATTTATTGCCATTGTTCATGTAGTACACAAACTAGGAATTTGTCTCGGTGCCATGCTGCAACATTAAAAACATGATGAGATAAAGAGATAAACTAAAAAACTAAAAGACTAAAAACATGCAATAAGTGTAGAATAATAAGTAATAATAATAATAAGTAATAATAATAAGTAATAATAATAATAATAATAATAATAATAATAATAATAATAATAATAATAATAATAATAATAATAATGAGTAATACTAGTCAAGGCAGTTTTAAATAAATTAGCAAGTAGCAGATAATATGGGGTACCACAGTGCAGTTGATAATGCAACAGAAAAACAGTGATGAATGTCATGAGTCTGGTTGAGCTGCTGTACATAGTGCACGAGAGTCAATAAGTCACTTAGTGTTCAGCAGTCTGATGGCAGAGGGGAAGAAGCTGTTCATGTGACGGGAGGTTTTAGTCTGAATGGACCGAAGTCTTCTACCTGAGGGGAGGGGGGCAAACAGTACATGACCAGGGTGCGAAGGATCGGCTATGATCCGGCCTGCACGCCTTCGGGTCCTGGAGATGTACAGGTCCTGGAGAGATGGGAGCTTGCAGCCGATCACCTTCTCAGCAGTGCGCACAACGAGCTGCAGCCTTAGTCTGTCCCTGGCAGTGGCTCCTGCATACCACACAGTTATGGAGGAGGTGAGGATGGACTCAATGATGGCCGTGTAGAACTGCACTAACATCTTGGTGGGTAGCTTGAGCTTCCTCAGCTGCCGCAGAAAGAACATCCTCTGCTGGGCCTTTTTGATGAGGGAGCTGATGGTTGGCTCCCACTTGAGGTCCCGGGTGATGGTGGTGCCCAAGAAGCGGAAGGAATCTGCAATGGTGATGGGAGAGCCTGTGATGGTGAGGGGGGGGGCAGGGGGGTTGTGACTTTCCTGAAGTCCACAATCATCTCCGCTGTCTTCAGAGCATTCAGCTGCAGGTTGTTGTGGCTGCACCAGGACACCAGCTGGGCCACCTCTTTCCTGTAGACGGACTCGTCGCCGTTGGAGATGAGCCCGATGAGGGTGGTGTCGTCCGCAAACTTGATCAGCTTAACAGACTGGTGGGAGGAGGTGCAGGAGTTGGTATAAAGGGAGAAGAGTAGGCGGGAAAGTACACAGCCCTGAGGTGATCTGATGCTGATGCTAACAGAGTCCAAGACAGACTTACCCAGCCGCACATGCTGCCTCCGGTCCGTCAGGAAGTCGGTGATCCACCTGCAGAGGGAGTCAGGCACGTTGAGCAGGGACAGCTTGTCCTGGAGCAGAGCGGGGCGGATGGTGTTGAATGCAGAGCTGAAGTCCACAAACAGGATCCTGGCATAGGTTCCCGGGGAGTCCAGGTGCTGCAGGATGGAGTGGAGGGCCAGGTTGACTGCGTCGTCCACAGACCTGTTGGCACGGTAGGCAAACTGCAGCGGGTCCAGGAGGGGAGTGGTGATGGACTTGAGGTGAGACAGGACCAGGTGCTCAAAGGACTTCATGACTACAGAGGTGAGCGCTACAGGTCTGTAGTTGTTAAGTCCAGTAATCCGTGGCTTCTTGGGGACAGGGATGATGGTGGAGGATTTGAGGCAGGTCGGCACGTGGCATAGCTTAAGGGAGGTGTTAAAAATGTCTGTGAAGACAGGAGCCAGCTCTTTCGCACAGTGTCTCAGGGTGGAGGGAGACACGCCGTCCGGACCGGGGGTCTTGTGCGGGTTCAGTCTGGAGAACTGTCTGTGCACGTCCTGCTCACTGATGACAAGGGCAGGGGGGGAGGAGGAGGAGGGGGGACCTCTTTTGATGAATTAGGGGCCGAGGAGGCAGCGGAGCTGGGTGGAGTGGGTGAGTTGGACACAGCTGACGAGGTGTCAAAACGGGCGTAATGTTGGGACAGTTTTTGACAAAGGGCTTTGTCATCCTGACCTTTAGAAGCCTGAGGCCGATAGTTGGTGATTTGCCTCAGTCCTCTCCACACAGAAGCAGAGTCATTAGCAGTGAACTGCTGCTGGAGTCTCTCAGAATACACAGATTTAGCTCTCCTCAGCTCTCTGTTGAACCGATATTTGACCTCTCTGTAGCAGTCCCTGTCTCCACTTTTCAGCGCTGCTTCCTTCTCCTTCCTGATCTGTCTGAGCTTGGCAGTGAACCAGGGCTTATCATTAGAGTACCTCACCCTGGTGCGCGATGGAAGAATGCTCTCCTCACAAAAGTTGATATATGAGTTCACAGTGTCTGTGTACTCATTAAGATCATGAGTGGCTCCTTTAAACATGTCCCAGTCAGTTATTTCCATGCATGTGTTCAGATTCTCTCCAGCTTCACTGGTCAATTTCTTCGTGGTGGTCACAACAGGTTTAGTGAGCTTCAGTCTCTGTCTGTATTTGGGAATGAGGTGGACCATCACGTGATCAGATAGTCCGAGCGCAGCACGGGGAACAGTGCAATACGCGTCCTTAACTGTAGTGTAACAGTGATCCAGCGTGTTCTCTCCTCTGGTGGGGCATTTAATAAACTGTACCGGGAGAGTTCGTGGCTCAGGTTGCTTCAGTTAAAGTTCGCCAACCACAATAACCAGAGAGTCTGGAAAAGTCCGCTCCGCATGTAGGACGTGATCTGCGAGCGTGCACTGAGCCTCGCGCGCGTCCGCGTCGGGAGGGGTGTACACAGTGATCAAAACGAATGATG
Organism: Pholidichthys leucotaenia; assembly: GCA_020510985.1. Classification (NCBI taxonomy): domain Eukaryota; kingdom Metazoa; phylum Chordata; class Actinopteri; order Cichliformes; family Pholidichthyidae; genus Pholidichthys; species Pholidichthys leucotaenia. The sequence continues at coordinate 2,846,834 of CM035841.1, read as the reverse complement.
CGAACTCCCGCAGGGAATAAAATGGCTTGCAGTTAACAGAGAGAAATTCTAGATCGGTAGAACAGTGTTGTGAAATCACCGTTACATCAGAGCACCAGCTGCTGTTAATGTAGAAGCACACTCCTCCTCCAATAGACTTACCGGAGAGCTCTGTGACACGATCAGCATGAAACAGCTGAAATCCCTCGAGGCTGATCGCGCTGTCCGGTATGTTCCCTTTAAGCCAGGTCTCAGAGAAACAGATGACAGACGAGGAAGCGAGGTCCTTAAATCGCATCAGCAGTCTTAATTCTTCTACCTTGTTCAAGAGAGAATTGGCATTGGATAGAAATATGCCAGGCAAGGATGTTCGCGTGCCTCTCCTTCGCAGCTGAGCGAGAATCCCCCCTTGCTTTCCTCTTTTTCGCCGTCTTACTCTTTGAGCCAAACAATGAATCAGATCGGTGGCAGGAGCTAAAAAAACTGGGAGAAGGTCTGTAGGAGTGAGAGTCCTGATATTTAATAGCTCTTCACGGGTGTAAGAGCTGGCAGACACACAATCGACGAACAGAAACAAACAAATTAAACAAATTAAAGGGCAGCGAAACACCATGGCGACCACTGTGGGCGCCATCTTGGAAAAAAAAATGAGCAATTCAAATGAGCGATTGAAATGAGCATTGTGCAACAAGCAGAGTATAATTACAAATTATCTGATAATTAGCAGCAGAGATGATATGGACATCAGACAGGTGATGCTATACCTACTGTACAGGTGAGCAGTGTGCAAATTTAGCAGCCGGTGTGTGAGTTCCTATATGCAAAGGATATGTTTAAGGAGCTGATATAACAGGATTTCATTTAATTATCAGTTAAAGATTTAGTTTCCATAAAGAAGCACTTCTGAAATGCTAAAAGAACACGATTAACATGTTTTTGTTTTTTCCAAAGGGAAAACTCTAAAGCAGGAACTCCAACATGTGGCACACCTGCCAGCAGTGGCACACAGAGGGACTGAGTCACAGCACGGCTGTGGGGGCTGTTTCCTGCTCTTGTGGACTTTGGTTGTACGGTGGGTGGGGCCCTGTCTTGGTTTTTGGTGGTTTCTGGTGATGGGGACTCTCTGCTGCTGCAGCTGGTTTTCTGGCTTTGGGTGGGGCTGCTTCTGGTTTCCTCTTTGAACAGGGTTGGGGGGCGGGGTTCAGATGCAGGCTGATTGTTTGGTGGCTTGGGGACGCTGTTGTTTCATGTGGAATCAGGTGGAGTGTTTGGTTTCTGCATGCATGGGGGGATAGCTGCTGGCATTTTAGAGACAAAACAGAGACAAGCTAGAAAAGCACTCACAGAGCGCATACCTCCACCAAATCTCCTTCCGTTTCTCATGGATCACCTCCAAAATGTAATGGGTTTGTGTGTAGGCCTATAGCCACTTGTGGTGAAAACAGCATCAAAGTCTGTCCTTCAGTTTTGGAGTATTGTTGCTAACACACTGTGAGAAGTTAAGAGCCTTGGCTGAGGTATGCATTCTCAGATCATCACCAAAATCTAGCCATCTGTTCCCCGTGCCATTTCACACCTATTCTGAAAATTTCATCAAAATCCGTTTATAACTTTTTGAGTTATGTGGGTAACAGACAGACAAACAAACAAGACAGACAAACAAACCCCGGTAAAAACATAACCTCCTTGGCGGAGGTAATAAACCAATCAGAATAATTGGGAAGTTACTACACTTAACTTTTCACGTCTGATCTTCAGTTTCAAGTTCACTTCAAAAATAACCTGGATTAACAACTGCATTTACTGTCTAACAATTACAGCTTCTTATTTTACACTTAGATTTTTACTGTTTTAGATTTTTACTGTTTTAGAGTTTTACTGTTTTAGAGTTAGATTTTCCTTGTCAAGCGGTGGGCTGGGCCCATATCCTCGCCTTAGTTTCTAGTTCCTTGTCACCAGGACATGGCTTCAGCCCACGTTCTCACCTTGAGTTTTGTTGTTGCATGTATTTCTGTGTTTATTCTTGGTTATAATCGTGATCATCACGGTCTTAGTTTTGTGTGGTTATTTTCCATTCATGGTCCTTAGTTTTCATTATGTTATCATTTTCCCTGTTTCAACTTTAGTTTATGGTCATTAGGTTTATTATTATGATCTTGGTTTCTGTTGTAGTGTTCCTGCCCTGTCTCTTGTTCTGTATTTGTTGTGTTGTTATCATTTATATTCTTATCATGGTCGTGTCCCCCATGGTCCTTTGTTCATCTTTCATGTGTATCCTCTGTTCTTGGTTACCCTTTTGCCTCAGTACCTCTTTTCTCCCGTGCCTGTAGCCACTTCCCTGCTGTCTCTGTTTGCCCTTGATTGTTCCCACCTGTTCTGTGTTGTGTGATTACCCGTTTTGTTATACAGCAGGGAAAATAAGTATTGAACACTTTATCATTTTTCTCCTTAAACCTATTTCTGATGGAGCCATTGACCTGAGATTTTAACCAGATTGCAGATGCTGCAGAACTGCTGCAGATGCTGCAGATGTTGTTTGATGAACATCATGCAAACAGTTTTTTAGTGTTTAGTAGGAGACATGAGTTATTCAGCCAGTCATGGAGTTGGGTCATCGCTGTTATTACAAACTCAAACATTTTCTTTAAAGGGGAGGAGCTGCAACTAGTCGAGGAATTTCAGTATCTCGATGTGATTTTAGACTCCTCATTAACCTTTAAATAACACATCAAAAAATCTCAAACATAATCAAATTCAATCTAAGAAATTTTAAACAAATTAGACCATCGCTGACAGTTAATGTGACCAAAATGTTTCTGCATGCAATGATCTTCTCACACATCGATCACTGTTTTACCAACTGGTCACTCACTGGTGTAACAATTATCAAAGCCACTGAATCTTTATACAAAAAAAGCCATAACAATCTTTGATAAGAAAGATCCCACATATCATTGTTGTCACATTTACAAGAAATACATTCTTCTGTCTTTTGAAAATTATAAAACTCTCAAATTTGCCTGTTCAATTTATAAAATATTAAATGGCTATGCACCACGGCCCCCAAGAGAATATGTTAAAGTGAGAACTGTCACCGGTACAACCACCAGAAAAATCACTAGAGGAGACTGTGAGGTCCCCCACAGGCGCACCACATTTGCTCAATCTGTGCTATCAGTGAGGGGCACCAAGATGTGGAATGACATACCACCTGCAATCAGAGAACGCACCACACTGGACAAGTATGGTTAAGACACATTGTAAAAATTGGCATTTAAACAACCAAAACTGTACCCATAACTAGTGGTTGTTCTGATGCATATACATATATGAGCCCATGCGTCACACACATATGCCCCTCCTCTTGTTTGTTGCTGTTGTTTGTTGTTTCTCTGAGGTGCTTGGGTGCATGTGTGTATACGCATCAGGTTACTTTATTTGTACCCATAGGTAGATTTGTGCATACACAGCACTTCACTCCTATGACATTTAAATGTTTTGTTTGTCGCACCTGAACTCTTGAACTTTAGCATATCCACTTTGTACAGTTTCATTGCAGTTGTTCTTCTCATGTATAATTGTTTTTTTGTGTGTTTTTGTGACCTGTCAGGGGACTACAGATGCAAATTGGCAGTATTACTAAATCTGGCATACTTATATTCATTTGTATAAATGTTCAAAAATATGTAATTGAAGCGGCATGAAATAAAGCAGCGTTGGTGAAGGTTTTAAGTAGAGTTTATTAAATCATACCGCGATCACGAGCTCCGCCCGGCGCCGTGCATGTGCGCCGGGAGCGAGCCCAGAGGCTCTCCAGCAAAGAGACACAAGAGTGAGTGTGTCAACAGCAGTTGCAGGAATGAGAGAGAGGAAGAGTTACAGAATCGTGCAGCATATATACCCAGTTACAACAATACATGAAAGAACCTTCACAGCAGTTGGTATGGGTATTGATCTCAGACTCTAGGTCACAGTAAGGACAGGACGCATGAACACAATGCATGAATGGCACATTACATCTCAGTAGTGCAGCGGAAAAAACCAGGAGTAGCGAGCTGTCTGTCCTTAGTCTGTTGCGGGGTTTTTTCCAAACCCGCCACACTGATCCCCCCCCAGAGGGCTCGGCAGGGGGCCGAGACCTTGATAGTGTAGCTTGGCAGCGAGCAGGAAAAGCTCTGTGCAGGCGAAGGTGGAGGGGGGTGGGTGGGTGGTAAATGCCGGCCGGGGACGGTGGAATCGTCCGGGCCGCACAAAAATTGCTTGCTGCTCCGCGATGTCGAGGGGCTGTCCCGTTGAACGTGCGGAGGTCGCAAGAAGAAAAATTAGTCTCTGACTCCTCTCGCGGCCATGAAGAAACAGGAGCGGCGAGGCTGTGTAGCGGCTGTAAGAAAAAAAAAGAAACAAAAGCAGAGGGACGTGGCGTGTTGACTTTAGGTGCGGGCACAGACCTAAAGCCTTCGGGAAAAGCTGATGGCTGAATCCCTTTGTGCGCCGTGGCTTAGACCGTTAGATAATCCTGTGAGCGAGCTGCGTGCTTGCTTCGGGTGTGCGAGCAGCCCTGAAGGTTCTGTGTGCAGCGGCAGAGGACGATGGCGGTCTGAAGAGCCGTATTTGTCCCGTTCGTGGTGCGCCATCCTGGTTTCTCCCCGGTGTGTGTGCCGGGGTTCCATGTGTGGATGGGCCACTGGGAAGGTGAGTCAGGGTCAAGAATCTTGGTGGAGATCAGCGCAGACGGCGCCGATAATATCCAAGTTGAGCTGTGGCTGCAGATTGGCCATGGTGCGTTGGAGCGGTGAGAGTGAATAGACGATCTTTGTCCCTTGGGCTCGTGCAGATGCGTTGGAGCGGTGAGAGGAAGTAGACGATCTTTGTCTTGCTCGGCCATGGTGCATTCAGGTCCACGCGCTGCGTTCTCCGCCGGCCCTGGAGGTCGCCGTCGTGGAGAGAGGATGAGGTGTGTGCGCTCTCGTGTGGAGGAGCTGTGAGAGCGGCCGGTCCCAGCGTGTTTTTTAGCGTCGGGTCACCAGCGTAACTGTCCAGACCAGAAGGTTGCGTCGCACAAAACGTGTGCTTTCTATCGGGGTCACCAGTGCGGTGGCATGAAATAAAGCAGCATGGTGAAGGTTTTAAACAGGTTTATTAAATCATACCGCCATCATGAGCTCCGCCCGGCGCCGTGCATATGCGCCGGGAGCGAGCCCAGAGGCTCTCCAGCAAAGAGACACAAGAGTGAGTGTGTCAGCAGCAGTTGCAGGAATGAGAGAGAGGAAGAGTTACAGAATCGTGCAGCATATATACCCAGTTACAACAATACATGAAAGAACCTTCACAGCAGTTGGTATGGGTATTGATCTCAGACTCTAGGTCACAGTAAGGACAGGACGCATGAACACAATGCATGAATGGCACATTAACATCACAATGCATGAATGGCACATTACATCTCAGTAGTGCAGCGGAAAAAACCAGGAGTAGCGAGCTGTCTGTCCTTAGTCTGTTGTGGGGGTTTTTCCAAACCCGCCACATAATGTCCCTTTTAAATAAACATTAAACTTAAACTTAATCCATACATACAAAGAAATCAAGGCAACTGTCTTCACAAAACAAGTTTTATTTAGTAAAGTGGAATGACACAGGCAAAAGTATAGAAAACATGAAGAAAAAGAGATGCAAAAAGGCATAGAAAGCCAAGAAACCAGCTGAAATCCATAAGAATTTAAGAAACCATCCCATCCCCCATCCGTGCAAATTAATTTTAGCTTGTTAAATCCTGACTGATAGCCTTTACAAAGGTCTGTGAATATCAGATTGTCACGCCACAAAGAAGTCGTGATGGGTAGAAGCAAACGGCTCTCTCTAGACCAGTGGTCCCCAAACTACAGCCCGCGGGCCGCATACGGCCCGCCTCCACATTTGGCCTGGCCCCCTGAACAATACCAGAGACGCATTATGATTTTTTTTTTCAGTCTGGCAACGCGATCGAGACTAATACCCGCATAGAACGTGACATTCTATTCCACCCTTCAACAGCAATTCTAACTTGCTGCCTGCTCCGGTCGCCTCTCTCTCTACTCACCCGCACACTTCACACACACAGTCCGCTCCGCGGGGCCATTCACACGGGGGCGTGCCTCGGCTGCGCGCACGCACTCACTCACGTTCACGCACTGAGGTGCCCTATCTAAACACGTGAACCAGACACATCCTGCAACACTAGACTCACCCCTGTCAAACGGAATAATGGCGAAAAGGTTAGGCAAAAAGTTAGGCAAGAGAAAAATTGATTCAGAATGCAAGGTATTTAACCTGCACTGGACAAACGATTATTTTTTTGTTCAATGCAAAGAAAAGGCTGTTTGTCTCATCTGTCAAGAGGCTGTGGCGGTATTCAAAGAATACAATCTATGAATCGACACTATGAATCCCGTCACAAAGACAAGTATGGTAGCTCGCGAGGCCAAATGCGAGCAGACAGACTCTCCAAGCTAAAAAGTGGACTGTTAGCTCAGCAGAATACATTTGTACGCCACGCTCAGCTGAAGCAGTCATCCGTTCAGGCCAGCTTTGGGGTTGCTCAGCTGACAGCAAGCAGCAGTAAACCTGTCACTGATGGAGAATTTGTCAAGAAATGTTGGAATGCTGTCATGGAGGAGGTGTGTCCTGAGAAGAATAATGTCTTTAATGCCGTGAGTCTGTCGGCGAGTACAATCACCAGCCGCACTGAAGAAATCGGGGGTAATGTATATGCCCAGCTGCAGCAGAAGATGAAAGAATTTGACTTTTTTTCATTAGCGCTGGATGAGAGCACAGACGTGCAGGACACAGCGCAGCTGCTCATTTTTATCCGTGGAGTTAGTGCAAACTTTGAAATGTGCGAAGAGCTGGCAACCCTCCACAGTCTCACAGGGACGACGACGGGGAGGATATTTTCGGCAAAGTATAGGTAAGAGTTTAAGGAAGAGATTCTACTCTGACAACTAAGCTGAACTTTTCCCTGTTAAGATTGTGCACGGCACAACAGAAAGTTAATGTACCATGTGTAGTGGAGCTGAAATAACGAGGCGGCTTTGAATTAAAAACAGGGTTTTTAATGAATAGCTCCTCTATCAAATCTCATCAGGTGCAGAGCTTAGCAGAAGGCAAGAGAGCGATCTCTGCTTCGCTCGCTGGTTAAATACAAGTACACATGGCACCACTCATTGAAACAGCTGACATCAGAGTCCACTCATTGAAAAAGGTAACATCTCCCTGTTATCTTAATCCCCATTGTCCTGCCATCCCCTCTCCTTGTCTTGGGAGGTGATGGGAACTCCCCCTCTCGCTCCAGGGGGTAAAGGTGTCGAGTCCATCTCCACTGCCGCGTCTTGGGAGGTCCATTGTCTTTAACCCGGCGCGGGGGATGTTCTGTCCTTTCTAGGTGTGAAGCTCCTCACATATGCTGTCACAAAACATTTCCACTTGTTCTAACATATGTAGATATGGGATATAAGAGTCATATATACCACAGGCCCCCCAAACACTAGGAAAGGACATAGAAAGAATTACAGTCTAAGATAACAACTATGAAATACTACGTGTTACAACTGTTGCTACCGGAGAATTTTTCTAGCAGCTATGCTCCTAAGAAAGTTCAGTGGTAAACATAACAGCATAGTGAAATCATAAGTAGCCTTAAACTGTTGTAGCACAATTAGTGGATAATTGCGGGGTGATTGGTATCAGTCCTTGTGCTGTCTGGTCTTAATCCTTCTCCCAAAACTGCTGTAGGTTGGCTTAGGTGTCCCGCTGGGACCTTCTCGTGGTGAATCTGCATTGTGGGAAGGAAAGAGATTATTTGTTCCCTGCCTGGGGGCTGAGACTTTTCTTCTGGGGGGTCTACCACGCCGAGGCGCTCGTGCCACCTGTATAGGCTCGTCTCTCAGCAAGAAGGCAGGTTTGAGTCTGTCAACACTGACCACTTCCTTTCTGTCCCCATAATCAAGCACAAAGTGCTTGTCACCATTTTCCAGCACTCTGAACGGGCCATCATAAACTGGGCGTAACGTTGGTTTAATAGCTTCATTCTTAACAAAAACGAACTCAGCGCTTTTCAAAGTTTGAGGAAGAAAAACTCGTGGAAAAGAGTGATGCGCTGGACCGTGGAGGGAAACCGGTCCACTGCTGCCTAAAAACCTTGGGACAGGAAAGTGTCCTGGTTCTGGGTTCTCTGGTAAAAATTCTCCTGGGAGTCTGATAGGCTGGGCGAAAACTAATTCTGCAGGAGAAGCGTCTAAATCCTCTTTAGGTGCTGCTCGCAACCCTAATAAAACCCAGGGAAGTTTATTAACCCAATTTGTGTCCGTTAGTGAGGCCCTGAGGGCAGCCTTTAAGGACCTGTGAAAACGCTCGCATAACCCATTAGCCTGAGGGTGATAAGCGGTGGTGCGATGAATTGTTGTCCCTAAACTGTTAGACATGGCCGACCAGAGCTCTGAGATAAACTGAGGCCCTCTGTCTGACGTGATGTCTGATGGAACACCGAAATGTGCCACCCAGTTTGCTAGAAAAACGCGAGCGACTTCCTCCGCTGTGGTTGACGCTAGAGGGACTGCCTCTGGCCAGCGCGTGGTGCGGTCTATCATAGTTAGCAGGTGTGTGAAACCTTGGGAGGAAGGTAGCGGCCCCACGAGGTCGACGTGAATGTGGTCGAATCTTCTAGCAGGGATTGGAAAAGGCTCCAGAGGGGCCTTTGTGTGTCTGTGTATTTTGGCGCGTTGACAAGGAATGCAAGTTTTTGCCCATTCTCTTACATTTTTGCGCAGGCCTGACCAAACAAACTTTTCAGCAACCATTTTGACCGAGGCGCGCACACCTGGGTGCGCGAGGGAGTGAATTGCGTCGAAAATACGGCGGTGCCAAGCAGTTGGTACTAACGGGCGAGGTCGGCCGGTTGAAACGTCGCATATTAGGGGAGGCACGCCGTCGCGCAAGTTTTTTTTCTCCAGCCTTAACCCTGTTGGTCCGGACAGGAGCGCGCGCACGTCTGCATCACTGCTTTGTTCTTCCGCCATGGCTACATAATCTATCCCATCCTGGATAGGTGCTGCGTATGTGTGTGCGTTAGTGAAGAGTTCCGCTGCTGAGCCGGTGTAATCTGTCTCCTCGTGCTCTGGCGGTGTCACAGCGCGAGAGAGACAGTCAGCTACTACGTTAAGTTTGCCTGCTATGTGTCGAATGTCTGTGGTGAACTCTGAAATCGTGGCTAGCTGTCTTTGTTGTCTGCCTGACCATGGTTCTGAAATTTTGGCCATAGCAAAAGTGAGCGGCTTATGGTCCATGAAAGCCATGAAACTCCGCCCTTCTAACCAAAACTGGAAGTGGCGGATGGACAAATGAAGCGCCAGCAGCTCTCTGTCAAAAGTGCTGTATTTACGTTCAGTTGGGTTTAGCGATTTGCTAAAAAATGCTAAAGGTTGCCAGACCCCCTTGACAAGTTGTTCTACAACTGCCCCTACGGCCAAGTCTGAAGCATCTGTGGTCAGAGCAATGCGGGCTGAGGGGTCTGGGTGGACTAACATTGTGGCGTTAGCTAGGGCGCTTTTTACTTCCGCGAAAGCGCGTTCGCGCTCCGGGGTCCATTCGACTGCGTTGGAAGCTTTCTTTTTTCTGAGCGCGTCATATAGGGGTTGCATGAGCTGAGCTGCGTGGGGAAGAAAACGGTTGTAAAAATTAACCATCCCCAAAAATTCCTGTAGCGACTTAACCGTTTGAGGCCATGGAAAACTTTCTATCGCAAGAACTTTGTCTGGAAGCGGAATTGCCCCTGCCGGGGAGACCTTATGTCCCAAAAAATCAATTTGTGATACGCCGAATTTGCATTTGGCTGGATTGATTATAAGTCCGTGCTCTTCCAGCCTCTGAAAAACGGTAGTGAGGTGCTGTTCGTGTTCTTCCTCGGATGAACTGGCTACCAGCATGTCATCGAGGTAGACAAAAATAAAGGGTAGGTCGCGTAGGACTGCGTCCATCATCCGTTGAAAAGTTTGAGCCGCGCCTTTGAGGCCGAATGGCATTCTTAGGAATTCAAAAAGGCCGAAAGGGGTTATAACCGCTGTTTTAGGAATATCTTCAGCTCGGACTGGGACCTGGTGATAACTGCGGACTAAGTCTATTTTTGAAAAAATGCGCGCACCTGCTAAATGCAATGAAAAATCCTGAATGTGAGGAATGGGGTAGCGGTCATGCGCTGTAGTGTTGTTTAGCCTGCGGTAATCTCCGCACGGTCTCCAAGAACCGTTGGATTTCGGGACCATATGAAGTGGTGAAGCCCAAGGGCTCTTTGAACGTCGGCAAATGCCTAATTTTTCAAGAGCTGCAAATTCATCCTTTGCTATGTTGAGCTTGGCCGCGTCTAAGCGGCGAGCTTTGGCAAAAACGGGAGGTCCTTTTGTTGGAATGAAGTGTTTAACTCCGTGTTTGGCTACAGTGGCTGAGAATTTGGGGGTTGTGAGTGCTGGAAATTGGGTGAGGAGTTGCTCAAACTTACCTCCCGCCGTGGTGACGTTGGCCTGCACAGGTGGTGGAGAAACTCGAGCTGAGCATGGAATAGAAGCAAAAGAGAGTGCATTAACTAGACGTCTATTTGCAAGATCCACTAATAACCCGTGTGCACACAGAAAATCTGCGCCTAACAAATTAAAACTCACCGCTGCTACGACAAATGTCCATTTGTAGCTGCGGCCGTGGATAAGGAGGTGCAGGCTCTTTTCCCCGAACGTGTCGATGTCAGAGCCATTGGCTGCCACTGCTCTGTTGCCCCGGGTGCCCATGGCTCGATCTGCGTGGGAGGGCATGATGAAACTCAGCTGAGCTCCCGTGTCGATGAGGAACTGCTTGCCTGTGTATCCATCCGTCACGTATAACAGCTGATTCTTTACGCCGAGGACCGCTGCTGTTAATGGCCCTCGGCTTTGGCGTTTCCCGACCTCGTAAACTTGCAGGGGGGAACACATTTGCGGGCTTTCTCTGCGAAGCGGTGGTGATAATAGCAGACGTCGTTCTGCTTGTTGTGCTTGGGCCGCGCCGCTGTCACCGTGGGTTGAGTCTCTCCAAGGCTCGGGGTGTCAGTTCTCAGATCTGCGGATGCCGCTGTGGGTGCCCGCTCTCTGCAGGCGTTGACGAGCCGGTAAGCCTCGTTGGCCAGTGTGCGGAAGTCTTGATGATTTCTGCACTTCATACCCGCTAGTGTCCCTCTCAAATGTGGTGGTAGAGTGCTGAGGAAAATGTACTGGAAAAGGAAATTATCATTGTCCTCCTCCTTGAGCTGTAGCAAATCCTCCATGAGGGTCCTTGGATTGCCCCCTATGTGGCTGTAGACCGCCAGGATCTTTTCGGCTCTTTCCTCCGCTGACGGGACATAATTCGCCATGATGGTAGCCTTGAGAGTTTCATATTTGTCCCGGGTTGGTGGTTGCTGGACCAAGCTCCGCACACACTTCGAAGTTGCGGAGTCGAGCTTGGAGATGATGTGATAAAATTTGGTATCTTCTGCTGTGATACCCGCCAGTATAAACTGGGCTTCGGCTTGCTGGAACCAAGATGCAGGGTCTTCTCTCCAGAAGTCTGGTAGCTTGACAGCGACGGCGTTCGTGCACACCATCATTGTCGTGTTCGCCGGGTGAGAATGCGTTTCTAAGGCTCTCACGGCGGTGCTGGAGCTCGGTTGAGCTCTCTCAGTGCCCTCTGCCGCGGGGAACAGCTGTCTGCTTGTTCCCTCGTCTGCATCATCGCTGGCGTGTGCCAGAGCCACCATGGATGAGCAGCTTGAAGAACGCCTCCGGTCCATATTCTCGCGTTAGGGTCACCAGTGTAGTGGAGCTGAAATAACGAGGCGGCTTTGAATTAAAAACAGGGTTTTTAATGAATAGCTCCTCTATCAAATCTCATCAGGTGCAGAGCTTAACAGAAGGCAAGAGAGCGATCTCTGCTTCGCTCGCTGGTTAAATACAAGTACACACTGCACCACTCAATGAAACAGCTGACGTCAGAGTCCACTCATTGAAAAAGGTAACATCTCCCTGTTATCTAAATCCCCATTGTCCTGCCATCCCCTCTCCTTGTCTTGGGAGGTGATGGGAACTCCCCCTCTCGCTCCAGGGGGTAAAGGTGTCGAGTCCGTCTCCACTGCCGCGTCTTGGGAGGTCCATTGTCTTTAACCCGGCGCGGGGGATGTTCTGTCCTTTCTAGTGTGAAGCTCCTAAGAGCAGCTAATATACATATGTACATATTACTATAAAATATATATATACACACACACACACACAGACACACAGTGCAGAGCATTGTAGCTGGATGGAATAAATATATGAATATATGAACACACAGTGCAGAGCATTGTAGCTAGATGGAATAAATATGTAAATATATAAACACCCACAGTACGGAGCATTGCAGCTAGGTGGAATAAATATGCAAGTATATAAACACACACAATGCGGAGCAATGTAGCTAGATGGAGTAATATGTAGATATATAAAAACACAGTGCGGAGCATTGTAGCTAGATGGAATACGTATATAGATATACTATAAATATAAACACACCCAGTGCTGAGCATTGTAGCTAGATGGAATAAATCGTCGTCGTCGGCCTCCGTCGGTCTATGATGACCATGGAAGAGAATCCTAAACGTCTACTCTGCTGGAACAGCACCGCCTGTGGCTGAACAGGCCGATGCGCGAATGACAGTCCCTGTCACACAGGTCACACTTGTGGGTGGTCTCCGTGCTGCTGGGTCTGTGGTGGTTCTTCCTGCGGGTCCTTTTTTCATCTGCTGCAGCAGTCAGTCTCTCTTCACCCGCCTTGAGCTGTCTGGTCAGGGTGCCTCTCCATTTGGAGCGGTCCGTTGCAAGGTCCTCCCAGCGCTCTGTGTTGATATCCAGGGCCTTCATGTCTCTCTTGCAGACATCTCTAAAGCGCAGCTGTGGGCGGCCAACGTCTCTCCTGCCAGTTGCCAGTTCTCCATAGAGGACGTCTTTGGGGATTCTGCCATCCTCCATACGGTGAACGTGGCCTAGCCAGCGGAGCCTGCGCTGCCTTAGTAGAGTGAACATGGAGGGAAGGCCGGCGCGGGACAGAACTTCTGTGTTGGGCACTTTGTCCTGCCAGGATATGTCCAGGATGTGGCGAATGCAGCGCAAGTGGAAGGAGTTCAGTCTCTTTTCCTGCCGGGCGTATGTTGTCCACGTCTCACTCCCATAGAGCAGTGTGCTGATGATGCAGGCGTTGTACACTGCCATCTTCGTCTTGACAGAGAGTTTGGGATTCTCCCACACTCGTGTGGTGAGGCGAGCGAGTGTGAAGGCTGATTTTCCAATCCTCTTGTTGATCTCTGTATCAAGGGAGAGGTTGTTGCTGATCGTGGACCCCAGGTACGTGAACTGATTCACGACCTCCAGCTTGTAGTCATCAATGGTGATGGTTGGTGGTGCTTCCGTGCCTTGCGCCAAGACGTTAGTCTTCTTCAGGCTGATGGTAAGCCCGAAGTCCTTGCATGCCTGGGAGAAGTGGTCCATCAGGGTCTGAAGCTCCTGCTGTGTGTGGGTTGCGACTGCAGCATCGTCTGCGAACAGCATGTCTCTGATTAGAGCCTTGCGTACTTTGGTTCTGGCTTTCAGGCGGGCGAGGTTGAAAAGCCTGCCGTCAGATCTTGTGTGCAGGTAGATTCCCTCTGTTGCTGTGCTGAAGGCATGCCTCAGGAGCATAGCAAAGAAAATCCCAAAGAGGGTTGGCGCAAGTACACAGCCCTGTTTCACTCCACTGCGTATGTTGAATGGCTCTGAGACGTTGCCATCGTGCTGCACTATCCCCTGCATGTTGGTGTGAAACGATTCGATGAGGCTTTGCAACTTTGGTGGGCATCCTATCTTTGGCAGGATCTTGAAAAGGCCCTCTCTGCTGACCAGATCGAACGCTTTGGTGAGGTCGATGAAGGCGACGTACAGAGGCATGTTCTGTTCTCTGCATTTCTCCTGGAGTTGGCGGATGGAGAATATCATGTCTACCGTCGATCGCTCAGCGCGGAAGCCACACTGAGACTCGGGGTAGACACGTTCGGCAAGCTTCTGTAGACGAACGAGAACAACTCGTGCGTAGACTTTGCCAACAACGCTGAGGAGGGAAATGCCCCTGTAGTTGCTGCAGTCGCTTCTCTCCCCTTTGTTTTTGTAGAGGGTGATGATCTTGGCGTCCCTCATGTCCTGTGGTACGGCACCTTCCTTCCAGCACTGGCAGAGGACGTCATGCAATGGCAGCAGTAGGGCGGTCTTGCAGTGCTTGATCAGGTCAGGGGGTATGCCGTCGTTGCTGGGTGCCTTGCCAGCGGCCAAGCTATCAATGGCCTTGCTGAGTTCGTCGATGGTTGGCTCGGCGTCAAGTTCGTCCATGGATGGCAGGCAGTCGATGGCATCAAGGGCTGACGGTGTCACGGTGTTCTGTCTAGAGTAGAGGTCGGAGTAGTGTTCCACCCATCTCTCCATCTGTTTGTTCTTCTCTGTGATCATCTCCCCAGTGGAAGATTTGAGGGGGGCCGTCTTGCTCTGAGCCGGACCAAGTGCTTTCTTGATGCCATCGTACATACCATGGATGTTCCCTGTTATGGCAGCAGTTTGAATGTCTTGGCTGAGCTGAGTCCAGTACTCGTTGGCACAGCGCTGAGCAGTCTGCTGAACTTTGCTTCTCGCAGCCCTGAGAATCTGGAGATTCTTCTCGTTTGGGTACTTCTTGTACTCAGCAAGTGCTGAGCGCTTGGCTTCAATGACGGGGGTCATCTCGGTCAACTTGGCATCAAACCAGTCCTGTGACTTCGAGGTCTTCCTCCCAAAGGTAGCCAAGGCTGTGCGGTAGATGGTGTTTCGCAGCTCTTCCCACTTCTGCTTTGCAGATTCTCCTCCTTGTGGTACACCAAGTTCCTTCTCAAAGGTGGAGGCAAACTGCTCAACAAGTTCTGGTTGGGCCATCTTGCTGGTGTCAATCCATGCCTTTCCAGGTTGTCTAGCACAATGGAATTTCTTCAGCTGCAGCTTGACCTTGCAACACACCAATGAATGGTCTGTGTCGCAATCTGCACTCTGGAACGAACGGGTGATCAGCACGTTCTTCAGTGAGGTGCGCCTGGTCAGGATCAAGTCTAGCTGGTGCCAGTGCTTTGAGCGCAGATGTTGCCAGGAAACCTTGTGTTGGGGCTTGGTCTTGAAGAACGAGTTTGTGATGCACAGATCGTGATATGTGCAGAACTCGAGCAGCCGCTGTCCGTTGTCGTTCATTCTGCCCACGCCAAAAGGTCCAAGACAGGAGGGCCAGGAGTCGTGGTCAGCACCCACTCTGGCATTGAAGTCTCCAAGGAGAATGAGTTGTTCAGAGTTGGGGATGATCCTGACAGTTGTTGCGAGATTCTCGTAGAACTCGTCTTTTGCCTCTGGTGTGGCTGTCTGTGTTGGGGCATACACACTGATGAGGGTGACTGGGCCTTCAGTGGTGTTGAGGCGGAGGGTGAGGAGTCATGCAGAGCCAGTGCTGCCCGGTTCCACCATCTTCAGCAAAGTGTTCTTCACTGCGAAGCCAACTCCGTGTTCCCTGTGTTCGTCACTGCCCTTTCCCTGCCAGTAGAACGTGTAGTCCTTCTCTCTCAGTGTGCCTGCATCAGCTAACCGTGTTTCCTGGAGAGTGGCGATATCCACTCCCAGTCTCTTCAGCTCATTATTGATGACGGCAGTCTTCCTGGTGTTGTTGATGTCCTTTAGGTTAGCAGCGAGTCCTGTCATCATAGTGCGGGCGTTCCAAGTTCCCAGTTTTAGAGTTGGTCTCTTTTGTTTTATTGTCTTGCCTGGTGCGAAGGTTCTCAGCCTGCTGTTTGGATTTCTCCTTATCCCCATGCACCCAATGAGGAAAGCAAGCTGTGGCGGGACAACACCTTATTGGCTGGGGGCTGCCCAGCTTGAGGCGGGCGGCAGCTGTCCAGTGAGATCTGATGATCCCTCCCACCGTCGGGAACAACCCCTGGCGCCACGCTCTACACCAATTGAGCAGTGGCTTATAACCGGTAACTGTCATTCCCCGTGTTTTGTCTACGCCAAAGGCGAAGCTGGAGTGTCCTCTCCAGTGATCCGGTGTTCTACCTTCCAGCGTTGGGCGTTTGTAGGATTCAAGCCTGGGCAGGAAGATATGGAGGACAAGATGTTGCCCATGCAGCATGTCCCCCCTCTCCACGTCACTGATGAATCCAAAGGAACAGCAGGGCTGCTACAGTTTGGCACCAGCGCCATTGCAGGAGCTGCCAGAACGATGTTGAGCACAACATAGAACTGCCTTAGGGGCTCCGACTCCGGATTTTTCCTCAGGGTTGACTCCCGAAGCCTTTCCCGTGACCGGGTATGCCGCAAGGCAGCAGAGGTTTGAAATCAGGGTTTACCTTCCCCTAGATGGGCTACCTTCCCAGGTTGACGAGCCACCATCTACCCGAAGCATCTGGTTTTAAGGCGCCAGAGATCCGCCCTCGCCCCTTCTCCTATTAATAAAAGCAGTTCCGCCGGGCTTAGAGACTAAACCACACGGGCAGGCTAGGAGTTGGACTTAGTTGTCAGAGGCTTTTCGAGACGCACGCCATAAGGAGCATTTTATGAGCACTGGGAGCTTAACCCCAGTGCCACTCCTGGCTATGACAACCTTGGAACCTTGGATGGAATAAATATGTAAATATATAAACACACACAGTGCAGAGCATTGTTGCTAGATGGGATGAAACAGCATAACCGTCTACTTAGTTATCCTACATGGTATGATTATGTGCCCATACATATTCTCACCCTCCATAGCGACCGGTATGTTCCTAGTTGTATGCAGGAGAGGACCATTGTGTAAGTCTATTGCATCTTTTGCATTCAAAAAACTATTAGTTTGTTACGTCTTTTTGCTATCTCTGCGAGCAGCCCTGCTTAGGTTGTACAGTCTGACAGCCGTTGGTAGGAAGGACCTACGAAACCTCTCGGTTGTGCACCTGGGATGATGTAGTCTGCTGCTAAATGAGCTCCTCAGTGCATCCAGTATGTCCTGCATAGGGTGGAACTCGGACTCCAGCAGAGATGACAGTTTAGCCACCGTCCTTCTCTCTCCTATCTCCTCCATTGGATCAAGGCGCTGCCCCAGGACAGAGCTAGCTTTCTTAATCAGTTTGTTCAGTCTCTTCCTATCGGCTGCAGTAATGCCACTGCCCCAGCAGACCACTCCAAAAGTAATGGCTGATGCCACCACCGTGTCATAGAATGACTTCAGCAGCGCCCCTTGTACACCAAAAGACCTGAGTCTCCTCAGCAGGAACAGCCTGCGCTGTCCCTTCTTGTAGAGTGCGTCAGTATTGTGTGACCAGTCTAGTTTATTGTTCAGATGAACACCCAGGTACTTATAGGATGTCACCATCTCGATGTCTGTTCCCTGTATATTTACTAGTGCTGTGAGGGGCTGCCCATGCCTGCGGCAGTCCACCACCAGCTCCTTAGTTTTCCTTGCGTTGATCTGGAGGCAGTTCCGATGGCACCAGTCCACGAAGTCCTGGATAAGCCCTCTGTACTCAGCTTCATCTCCGTTGGAGATGAGACCAACGATCGCAGAGTCATCAGAGAACTTCTGTAGATGGCAATGTGTTGTGTTGTGTGAGAAGTCCGCAGTATAAAGAGTGAACAGGAAGGGAGCCAGCACCGTTCCCTGGGGGGCCCCCGTGCTACTGATGATCGTGTCGGAAACACAGTCCCGGGTTCTCACAAACTGAGGCCGGTTCGTGAGGTAGTCCAGGATCCATGATGACAGGTGCTGGTCCACCCCTGCGCGCAGCAGCTTGTCCTTCAGGATCATCGGTTGGATGGTGTTGAAAGCACTGGAGAAGTCAAAGAACATGATCCTCACCGCATTCCCGGGCTTCTCCAGGTGGGACAGAGAACGGTGAAGGAGGAAGATCACCGCATCCTCCACCCCAATGCCATGCTGGTAGGCGAACTGGAGTGGATCCATCGCTGGTTCCACCAGGGGGCGGAGATGAGCAAGGAGCAGTCTCTCCAGGGTCTTCATCAAGTGGGACGTCAAGGCCACCGGTCTGTAGCTGTTCAGGTCTTTGGGGTGGGAAGTTTTTGGTACAGGTACCACACAAGATGTTTTCCACAGCTGTGGTACCCTCCCCAGTTTCAGGCTCATGTTGAAGATATACGTCAGATATACATGGATGTAGCTCTGATGGACTCGCCCTCCCAGTACTTTTTTGGACTGGAGGGGAAAAATGGACAGAGGAAACTCATTCACTCCTTGTTGGACGATGACGGGAGAACAATCTCCACAGCAGCAGAGATCAGGAAATACGCTGCTAGCTTTTACAGTGACTTGTTTAGAGCAGAGTGGAGGGAAGACACGTCACTGGGCCAGGTCTTCCTTGATGGTCTTCCAGCGCTCTCAGAGGACCTTGTTGCCGGCTTGGATGCTCCACTGTCTCTGTCTGAGCTGTATACGGCGCTAATGAGCCTCCAGAATGGAAAGTCACCAGGCATAGATGGTCTCTCTGTGGACTTTTTTAAGGAATTCTGGCCCCTGCTTGGTCCAGACCTGCTGGAGGTTCTCCAAGATAGCTTGAAAAGGGGGACCCTACCCACGACCTGCAGGAGGGCCATCATCACACTGTTGCCGAAAAAAGGGGACCTCCAGAGCCTAAAGAACTGGAGGCCAGTCTCTCTGCTCTGCACGGACTATAAGATTCTTTCGAAAGCTCTGGCCTGAAGACTGAGAAAGGTGATGAGCGAGCTCATTCATGTAGACCAGACTTACTGTGTGCCTGGCAGGCTGATTAGTGACAATGTCACTTTAATTCGGGATGTTTTGGAGGTCTCTGGTTCATTGGCGGTGGAAACTGGTTTGATTTCAATTGACCAGGAAAAGGCGTTTGACCGGGTTGAACACCAATATTTATGGACAGTTTTAACAGCTTTTGGGTTCAGCCCAGGCTTCATAGCCAGGATACGGGTCTTGTACAGTGACATTGAGAGTGTGCTGAAGATAAATGGGGGCCTGTCTGCCCCTTTAAAAGTCCAGAGGGGGGTTCGGCAGGGCTGCCCTCTCTCAGGGATGCTGTACTCCCTTGCCATAGAGCCTTTGCTTCACTGCCTGAGAAGGGATCTATCAGGAGTTACTTTTCCTGGCTGTGACACCACGTTCAAGCTGTCGGCCTATGCAGATGATGTAGTCATTCTGCTAAACAAGCAGAGTGACATTGACGTTCTGGTTAGGAGTGTCAATCTTTTTGGCCAATTTTCCTCTGCAAAAATAAACTGGGGAAAAAGTGAGGCTCTGATGGTGGGGGAGAAACTAGAAAATCAGCTTACGCTGCCTGGTGGGTTGATTTGGAAAAAAGGAGGTTTTAAGTATCTTGGTGTCTTTATTGGAAATCAGCAGTTTGAGCAAAAAAATTGGGATGGGGTCATAGAGAAAATTAACGGGAGACTAAACAAGTGGAAGTGGCTAATGCCAAGAATATCTTTTAGAGGAAGAGTGCTCATTTTAAATAATCTTGTTTCCTCAGCCCTGTGGCACCGCCTCATGTGCATGGACCCCCCTGCTGGTTTGTTGTCCAAAATTCAGTCTGTTTTGGTGGACTTTTTTTGGGGGGGTGGACTCCACTGGGTTCCTCAAGCCCTGTTATTTCTTCCCAAAGAGGAGGGGGGGCAAGGAGGGATTCATTTAGCTAGTAGAGGTGCTGCTTTTAGACTGACTTTCATACAGAGACTGCTGACGGGCCCCCAGGACCTGGTATGGAGGCCTTTGGCCTGTGTTATTTTACAGAGTCCTTGGGCTTGGGCTAGACCTCCCTGTGTTTTTAATGGATTTTAAGAACTCTAATGCACTGTCTTTACCCAGTTTTTACCGCAGTCTCTTTTCAGTGTGGACTCTTTTTAAAAAACAGAGAGGGCCATGCGATTCCCTCTACTGGTTGTTGAGGGAGCCGCTGGTTTTTGGTGGTCGCCTTGGTGTCCTGCCGAGAGTTGGAAGGACCTTCCTTGATAGGCTGTGTTCCAGGAACGTTCTCACTCTGAAGCAAGTGGTGGAACTGGCTGGTCCTGGCCTCAACAACGCCTCAGCTTTAGCAGCTCATCTTAGTGTCAGGTCAAATTGTTTCATCGATGGTCTTCTTGCACACTGGAAACAGGAGCTTCATGGACTTGAGCGCTCCCTACTCTTGGACTTTAGCAATGGCACGCTGCAGCCGGAAAGCACGGACCCCTTTCCCTCTCTCACGCTCTATATGGACTTTGACGTCGCTCCTTGCTCCTTACTGGCATTCTGTGCTCCCACTGGTGTGGACTTTGGAGGATCCAGTGGTAAGGCACTCTACAGACTGGTGGTGATGGCACTCAACAAGGACAGATTGAACACCTGTGTGGACACTCCTTGGAGAGCCTATTTTAGACTAGGAAAAGGGCATCGGCCTGCCTGGAGGGCTCTTTATAAAGCCCCTCTCCCTAAGAGGCATGGAGACTTACAGTGGAGGGTCCTGCATGGTATTATAGCAGTCAATGCTTTTCTTTCTGTGATTAACAGCAGTGTCAGTGATCAGTGTGTTTTTTGTTCCTCTAGGGAGACAGTTTTTCATTGTTTTATTGAATATCAGCACCTGAGTGGTCTCTTTGAACTTCTCACAGAACTTTTTCACATTTTTAAGGAAGTTTTCTCTAAGCAGGTTTTCATTTGTGGTTTTATGTACAATCGTCGTTTTAAGCAGAAGTGTCAACTACTGAACTTTGTTTTAGGGCAGGCAGAGTTGGCTATTTATGTAAGCCGGAGAAGAAAACTTGAAAATGTTGAGAATGATGTTGATGTCAAAATTTTATTTGTGAGGCTACTTAAAGCCAGAATCAGGCTGGACTTTCAGTTTTTTATGGGGAATGGGGATGTGGAAGGTTTCAGGACCCTCTGGTCCCTGGAGAATGTCCTCTGTTCAGTTCGTGATGGACAGCTTTTTTGGGGGCGTTTTTTGGGGGAATAATTTTCTGTGTAATATAGCATGACATAGAAATTGTATTGAATGATGGACAAGTGTGTTTATTAAAGATCTTTTAAAAATCAAAAAATCTCTCTCTCTCTCTCTCTCTCTCTCTCTCTCTCTCTCTCTCTCTCTCTCTCTCTCTCGTGCGCATGCGTGGGCGTTTGTGGGAGCAGGTGTGTGGAGTGGTGTCGAGTGAGTACTTTAAACTTTGTATTTTCTAACTTTTTCTCTATCTTGTGTGTTTGAGGTGTGTGTGTTTAATATAGTGGGTTGAGTGTGTGTGTGCTGGGGTGTGAGTGCTGGAGTGAGTGTGTTGGGGAACGGTAGCTTCTGCTGCCGGTTTTTCCCGGCCGGCATCATGCCGGTGATTGATGGTGGTGTGGAGTTTGAGCGCTTAACCCGGCGTCATGGTGTGAGAATCCTCCCGACAGTTCCCTGTTCTGTGGAGGAGGCCAGCCATGGCAGCATAAAATCAGCACGAGGATGAACAGCGCAATTGTGATCTTTCTGGATTCGACTGAAAAAGCTGATCAGGTGGTGGCACAGGAGTGGTCATAGTGACACTTTTACTCCCGTTTTACCGCTGGCGAATCCGTCTAGGAGGATCACCATCTCAAACGCTCCTCTTTCGTTTAAAAATGATCAGCTGATTAGAGAGTTGTCCCGTTTTGGCCAGGTTGTGTCCCCTATCAGAATGGTCTCTCTGGTAGTAAATCACCCCTGCTGAAGCATGTTTAATGTCACAGGAGGCAGTGTTTTCATGGTGTTGAAAGACAGCTCTGCTGAACTGAACGCGTCTTTTAATTTCAGGATTGACGGCTTTAGCTACTTGTGTGTTTGCCAACATCTGAAACCATGAAGTGTTTTGCGTGTGGCGCAGAAGGCCATCTTATTAGGTCATGTCCTGAAAAGGCGAACACAAAGAGCACTGGCGGTAAGAACGGTGACGCCGCTGTTTCTGGTGGTCCGGAGGGTAGCGCTACATGTGGTGCGGCGATGCCGCTGCGGCGCCCGCTTCTGCTGGGGCGGTCGCGGCCGCGACTGCGGCGCGTCCGCATCCGCGTCCGCGTCCGCTTCCTACTTCTGCGGGGGCGTCCGCGTCCGCGTCCGCTTGTGCTGGGGCGGCCGCGGCCGCCTCTGCTGGGGTGGCCGCGGCGGGCGCGGGAGTTGCCCCCCCAAACAGTGATGGTGGGGAATTTCTGTCTGGCGGCAGCGCTGATCATTGTGACGAGCCTGTCGCCCCGGGTAAACAGGTGGAGGTGTAAGTAAAAGTGCAGTTAAACGAAGGAACGTAAATGAACAGACTTTGCAGGCGGGGGAGGAGCGGTTGAGGCTGTAGGGGACACACAGAGCAAACACTGCATGACAAAACGTTGCAGTTCATGAAGAAATGCAGAATGTAGTTTTGCTGAAGAGGATCCTTTTAAAGCTGCACAAAAAAGAAAAAGTGCTGAAAACTTACAGAGCTCTGCTAAATCTAGTAGGGTTGGGAAGTTAGATTTACTAGATGAAGCGTCTCTGACGAAAGTGGAGCTGAGTCTGAAATGATGCAGACGCAGACGCAGGAGGAGCAAAGCTCCTATTGTTTTTTCCAAAATTAGGCAATTTTCTCCAGTGACCAAGGGGAGCAGAGCTGTGAAAGTGGAAAATTACTTTCCAGATCTGGAGTTATTTGTGGCATCAGCTCGCAAGCTGATGAAACTGAATGATGGGAATGAGACTTTTACTGATCAGGAAATTTTTCGTTTAAAGAAACTGGTTGTCAAACTGAAATCACAAATTACTAACAGTCATGTTGACTCTTAGTTTGTTTCTTCCTGTATGCTATGTGTGTGTTTTTTTACTGTACCCTATTTTTATCCTTTTAATGCCCACCTTAGAATTGGCACTCTCAATATTAATGGGGCCAGGGATGATGTAAAAAGGGCCTCTTTATACAAGCTTTTTAATTAAAGAAACTTGACGTGCTGATGGTCCAGGAGACTCACAGCACTGTGGACATTGAGAGCCATTGGAGAAAAGAGTGGGATGGCTGCATTTTTTTAGCCACAAATCCAGTAGCAGGGGGGGTGGCTGGTACTTTTTCTCTAGGGGTTGTGTGCCTGTCTCTTATGAGGTAGAAGAGTGGTGAGAGGTCATTTCCTCTTATTAAAGGTACAGTTTGAAAACGTGAACTTCGTTTTTATAAACGTGTATGTGCCAACACAGAGAGCAGAGAGGATCAGGTCCTTTGACGTGCTTTCGGATACGGTTAAGTCCTGTGATCCAAATAGTTTTTTATTTCTGGGGGGTGATTTTAACTGTACATTAAACCACAGACTAGACAGGAACCATCAGGAGCCTCACCCTGCTTCTGCCAATAGGCTGAGAGAACTATGAAAACACATGAAATGGCCGATGTGTGGAGATCACATCATGGGGACCAGAGGCAGTACACCTGAGCCATGTCAAAGATAACCTTTTATCTATGGCTAAGTCCAGAGGGGGGTTCGGCAGGGCTGCCCTCTCTCAGGGATGCTGTACTCCCTCGCCATAGAGCCTTTGCTTCACTGCCTGAGAAGGGCTCTATCAGGAGTTACTTTTCCTGGCTGTGACACCACGTTCAAGCTGTCGGCCTATGCAGATGATGTAGTCATTCTGCTAAACAAGCAGAGTGACATTGACGTTCTGGTTAGGAGTGTCAATCTTTTTGGCCAACTTTCCTCTGCAAAGATAAACTGGGGAAAAAGCGAGGCTCTGATGGTGGGGGAGAAACTAGAAAATCAGCTTACGCTGCCGGGTGGGTTGATTTGGAAAAAAGGAGGTTTTAAGTATCTTGGTGTCTTTATTGGAAATCAGCAGTTTGAGCAAAAAAATTGGGATGGGGTCATAGAGAAGATTAACGGGAGACTAAACAAGTGGAAGTGGCTAATGCCGAGAATATCTTTTAGAGGAAGAGTGCTCATTTTAAATAATCTTGTTTCCTCATCCCTGTGGCACCGCCTCATGTGCATGGACCCCCCTGCTGGTTTGTTGTCCAAAATTCAGTCTGTTTTGGTGGACTTTTTTTGGGGGGGTGGACTCCACTGGGTTCCTCAAGCCCTGTTATTTCTTCCCAAAGAGGAGGGGGGGCAAGGAGTGATTCATTTAGCTAGTAGAGGTGCTGCTTTTAGACTGACTTTCATACAGAGACTGCTGACGGGCCCCCAGGACCTGGTATGGAGGCCTTTGGCCTGTGTTATTTTACAGAGAGTCCTTGGGCTTGGGCTAGACCTCCCTGTGTTTTTAATGGATTTTAAGAACTCTAATGCACTGTCTTTACCCAGTTTTTACCGCAGTCTCTTTTCAGTGTGGACTCTTTTTAAAAAACAAAGAGGGCCATGCGATTCCCTCTACTGGTTGTTGAGGGAGCCGCTGGTTTTTGGTGGTCGCCTTGGTGTCCTGCCGGGAGTTGGAAGGACCTTCCTTGATAGGCTGTGTTCCAGGAACATTCTCACTCTGAAGCAAGTGGTGGAACTGGCTGGTCCTGGCCTCAACAACGCCTCAGCTTTAGCAGCTCATCTTGGTGTCAGGTCGATTCGTTTCATCGATGGTCTTCTTGCACACTGGAAACAGGAGCTTCATGGACTTGAGCGCTCCCTACTCTTGGACTTTAGCAATGGCACGCTGCAGCCAGAAAGCACTGACCCCTTTCCCTCTCTCACGCTCTATATGGACTTTGACGTCGCTCCTTGCTCCTTACTGGCATTCTGTGCTCCCACTGGTGTGGACTTTGGAGGAGCCAGTGGTAAGGCACTCTACAGACTGGTGGTGATGGCACTCAACAAGGACCGATTGAACACCTGTGTGGACACTCCTTGGAGAGCCTATTTTAAACTAGGAAAAGGGCATCGGCCTGCCTGGAGGGCTCTTTACAAAGCCCCTCTCCCTAAGAGGCATGGAGACTTACAGTGGAGGGTCCTGCATGGTATTATAGCTGTCAATGCTTTTGTTTCTGTGATTAACAGCAGTGTTAGTGATCAGTGTGTTTTTTGTTCCTCTAGGGAGACTGTTTTTCATTGTTTTATTGAATGTCAGCGCCTGAGTGGCCTCTTTGAACTTCTCACAAAACTTTTTCATTTTTTTAAGGAAGTTTTCTCTAAGCAGGTTTTCATTTGTGGTTTTATGTACAATCGTCGTTTTAAGCAGAAGTGTCAACTACTGAACTTTGTTTTAGGACAGGCAAAGTTGGCTATCTATGTAAGCCGGAGAAGAAAACTTGAAAATGTTGAGAATGATGTTGATGCCAAAATTTTATTTGTGAGGCTACTTAAAGCCAGAATCAGGCTGGACTTTCAGTTTTTTATGGGGAATGGGGATGTGGAAGGTTTCAGGACCCTCTGGTCCCTGGAGAATGTCCTCTGTTCAGTTCATGATGGACAGCTTTTTTTTGGGCGTTTTTTGGGGGATTAATTTTCTGTGTAACATAGCATGATATAGAAATTGTATTGACTGATGGACAAGTGTGTTTATTAAAGATCTTTTAAAAATCAAATCTCTCTCTCTCTCTCTCTCTCTCTCTCTCTCTCTCTCTCTCTCTCTTTCTGAGTGGGTGTGGTCGTGAGTGCGAGCTGAGAGCGTGTGACAGCGTGAGTGATTTATCTCAAATTTTTCTCTGTCTTTTTGTGTTAAAGGGTTTTTTTCTGCTAAATAATCTTAATTTTTGTTGTTTTCTGTAGCTGGGGTGGGGTAGGCGTTTTGGGAGGGGGGTTTCTGCTGCCAGCTCTGCTGGTCAGCATGGTTTTGGAGCGAGGCTCCGGTTTTGAGCAGCTGACACGCCGGCATGCTGTCAAACTGACACCGGCTGTCAGCTGCTCAGTGGAGGAGTGTAGTCTGGCTGTGGGGGAGCTGGTCGGTTATGAAAGCGTTAGATCAGCTTCGAGAATGAATAGTGCCATGGTGATTTTCCTCGATAGTGTGGAAAAAGTTAACCGGGTAGTGGAGAACGGGGTTGTGATTAAAGACACACTGGTTCCTGTTCTGTCTCTGGTGAATCCTGCGAAGAGAATTACCATCTCAAATGTCCCACCATTTTTAAAGAATGAGCTGTTGGAGAAGGAGCTGTCGAGACACGGGCAGCTTTTGTCCCCGATTAAGCACATCCCTCT
Source organism: Pholidichthys leucotaenia (assembly GCA_020510985.1). NCBI lineage: Eukaryota > Metazoa > Chordata > Actinopteri > Cichliformes > Pholidichthyidae > Pholidichthys > Pholidichthys leucotaenia. The sequence continues at coordinate 2,820,677 of CM035841.1, read as the reverse complement.
CGGTTGTAAGTCCCCGCGTTTAAAGCATGTCATGTCTTTTAGGCGACAGGTGCTCATGATTTTAAAGAATAGCGAGGAAAGCCTCAACCTCGTATTTAAATACCGGATTGACGGCTTTGATTACACCATCCACGTCACCTCCGATAATATGAAGTGTTTTGGCTGCGGAATGGAGGGACATTTGATTCGATCATGCCCTCAGGGAGTGGGGGGTGATCACTCGGGGGAGGCCGCTAGTGCGGCCTCGGGGCCGTCTGGTGGCGGAGCAGCTTTGCCGTCCTCCGAGGCTGACGGCGCTGCCGCGCCGTCGGGCGTTTCAACCAGAGCCATGGGGCCGTCTGGCGGCGGCGCTTCAGCCGAGGCCACGAGGCTGTCTGGCGGCGGGGCGGCTTCGCTGCACTCCACAGCCGGCCTGTCGGTCATAACTGAAACAGCAACAAAAGTTAAAGCACATCGCGGGGCTGCTGCACAGACCAACATTCAATTCAATTCAATTCAATTTTATTTATATAGCGCCATTTCACAACAACAGTCATCTCATAGCACTATCAACTGTAGGGAGGACCCCCACAGTTGCAGAAAGACCCCAGCAATCAGGCGATCCCCTGTGAGCAAGCACTTGGCGACGGTGGAGAGGAAAAACTCCCTTTTAACAGGAAGAAACCTCCAGCAGAACCAGGCTCAGGGAGGGGCAGTCATCTGCTGCGACTGGCTGGGGGGTGAGGGGATAGAGAAGAAGAAAAGAACAGACATGTAGAGAGCAAACAGCACGATGGGGACTCAATCTATGGGAGAGAACAAACAAATGTTAATGACCAGCAAAAAAAAAATATTTCATAGAGAGTGAGGAAAGGAGTGAGGCCCAGTGCATTACTGGAGGTCCCCCGGCTGACTAAACCTATTAGCAGCATAACTAAGGGAGGGTTCAGAAAACACATGATCCCTCCCTAATTGTAGGCTATATCAAAAAGGTAGGTTTTAGCCCTATTCTTAAAAACAGAGATCGAGTCTGACTCCCGAATCCAGATTGGCAGCTGATTCCACAGGAGAGGAGCTTGATAACTGAAGGCTCTGCCTCCCATTGTACTTTTGGAGATTCTAGGTATTACAAGTAAACCTGCATTTTGGGAGCGTAGTGCTCTGTTAGGATGATACGGTAGTATCAGATCTTTTAAATAAAAAGGAGCCTGATTGTTTAGAGCTTTGTAAGTCAGAAGAAGGATTTTAAACTTAATTCTAAACTCTATGGGAAGCCAATGAAGGGAGGCCAGAACCGGAGAGATATGATCTCTCTTTCTAGTACCTGTTAAAACTCTTGCTGCAGCATTTTGGATCAGCTGAAGACTTTTTAAAGATGTTTTAGGACAACCTGATAATAAAGAATTACAATAATCTAATCTCGAGCTAACAAAAGCGTGGATCAGCTTCTCAGCATCACTCTGAGACAAGATGCTCCTAATCTTGGCAATATTACGCAAATGATAGAAGGCAGTCTTAGAAACAAATTTAATATGTGAATTGAAGGACAAATCCTGATCAAAAATAACTCCAAGGTTCCTCACAGAGCTATTAAGAGAAAGAGTAACTGCATCCAAACTGAAAGTTTGATTTGGAAAGGAATTTCTAAGGTTTTTTGGACCAACAAGAATGACTTCAGTCTTATCTGAATTTAATAGCAGGAAATTACAAGTCATCCAAACTTTGATTTCCTTAAGACAGGCTTCTAACTTGGCTAATTGATTAGTATCATCTGGCTTCATTGACAGGTATAATTGTGTGTCATCTGCATAACAGTGAAAATGTATACAGTGCTTTCTAATAATGTTGCCTAACGGAAGCATATATAAACTAAAAAGAGTAGGGCCAAGCACAGATCCCTGTGGAACTCCATGACTAAGCTTTGAGCTGAGAGAAAACTCATCATTTACATGAACAAACTGGAACCTATCAGATAAATAAGATCTAAACCACTGCAACGAAGTTCCATTAAGTCCAACATAGTGTTCTAATCTATCAAGTAGAATATTATGATCAATAGTATCAAAAGCTGCACTAAGATCTAAAAGGACAAGTACAGAAACTAGTCCATTATCAGATGCAATGAGGAGGTCGTTAGTGACCTTCACCAAGGCTGTTTCAGTGCTATGATGGATTCTAAACCCAGATTGAAACTCCTCAAATAAACCATTTCCCTGCAGGTGGTCAAATAATTGCATAGCAACAACTCTTTCTAAGATTTTTGAAATGAAAGGGAGATTAGAGATTGGTCTATAGTTAGCTAAAGCTCCTGGATCTAGCGTTGGCTTTTTGAGTAAGGGTTTAATTACAGCCGTTTTAAAAGCCTGCGGTACATGGCCTAAAGTTAATGAAGAATTGATTATATGAAGAATAAAGCTACCAATAAGTGGGAAGACTTCTTTAAATAACCTGGTAGGAATAGGGTCTAAAAGACAAGTTGAAGGTTTGGATGAGGAAACTATTTTGTCTAACTCACAAAGGTCGATTGGAGTAAACTCATCAAGACAGACATCAATAGAAGGAGTTGTAGTAGTTACAGTATTTAAGTTAACTGTGGGAAGAATCTGATTGATTTTATCTCTGATGGATGAAATTTTATTATTGAAAAAGTTCATAAAGTCCTGACTAGTAAGCTCTAAGGGGATGCTAGGATTGACAGAGTCCTGACTCTTTGTCAACCTGGCTACAGTACTGAAAAGAAACCTGGGATTATTCTTGTTCTCTTCTATTAATGCAGAGTAATAACTCGTTCTAGCTTTTCTAAGAGATTTTTTATAAATTAAAAGATGATTTCTCCAAGCTAAATAGATTTCATCTAAATTAGTAGAGCGCCATTTTCTTTCTAATTGACGAGTCTTCTGTTTTAAGCTACGAGTTTCTGTGTTGAACCAAGGAGTTAAAAATCTCTGATTAGACTTTTTCTTTTTTAAGGGGGCCACCAAGTCTAGAGCCTGATGTAGAGAAGCTGAAACACTATCCACCATGTTATCAATTACAGAAGGAGCAAGCTGTCTATAGCTTATTTCCGTTGTGTTGACACATGGCATAGAGGAAACAATCTGCATAAATTTGGAAACAGCATCATCTGAGAGGCATCTACTGTGATAATATTTTTCTTTAGGAGCCAAATAGTCAGAAATAGTAAAATCAAAGGTTAACAGACAATGGTCTGACAGTACAGGGTTATGAGGAGACACTACCAGATTTTCTATTTCTATGCCATATGTCAGAACAAGGTCCAATGTATGGTGGAGGTAATGAGTAGAATTTCCTACTTTCTGAGAAAACCCAATCGAGTCTAATATTGAATTAAAAGCCACATTAAGGCAGTCACTATCTACATCCACATGTATATTAAAGTCCCCTACTATAATTATTCTATCAGATTTCAGCACTAAATCAGCTAAGAAATCAGGAAATTCGGATAAAAATTCTGAATAGGTTGATGGGGGACGATAAACTATGGCAAATAAAATTGGGTTTAACCTGGAATTGCTAAAGTGCCCAATACTGAGGACCAGGCCCTCAAAGGAATTATAACATGTTTTTTGCTTTACATTAACTAGTAATTTGGAATGGTAAATTGCTGCTACTCCTCCTCCATGACCAGAACTTCTGGGATTTTGACAGTTTAAATAACCAGAGGGAGTTGATTCATTTAAACCAACATAATCCTCTTGTCCTAACCAAGTCTCTGTAAGGGAAATTAAATCAATCTGATGATCAATTAACAGATCATGGACTAACAGAGACTTGGGAGTTAGAGACCTAATATTTAATAAACCACATTTAATTTTTAAATTATGAGGAGGAACAGAGGCCAAATCATTCAATTTAGAGGCTTTATGTTTAATTTGAGTTTTACCAATATTTTGCTTTATCACTTTGGGATGCTTATACATTATATTTTTATTTACTTTGGAGGGAGCAGACAACGATTCTCTGATGGGGAAGACAGGGGCTAAGCTGAGGGGTGGCGGATGAAGAGGAGCTGCAGAGAGGCGTGTAAGACTGCGACTCTGCTTCCTGGTCCCAACTCTGAGTAGTCAGGGTTTTGGAAATTTGGATAAAAAAGATGCCAGATTGTTAGATAAATGAGAAGCACCATCCAAAGTGGGATGAATGCTGTCTCGTCTCATAAGACCAGGTTTTCCCCAAAAAGAGCTCCAATTGTCAATGTAGCCCACGTCATTTTTAGGACACCACACAGACAGCCAGCGGTTCAAGGATGACGAGCGACTAAACATGTCATCACTGGTCAGATTGGGGAGGGGCCCAGAGAATACTACAGTGGCAGACATCGTTTTTGCAAAGTCACACACCGATTCTACATTAAGTTTCGTGCTTTCCGACTGCCGGAGACGGATGTCATTAATGCCGGCGTGAATAACAATTGTGGAATATTTACAGTTACTTTTAGCCAGCATTTTCAAATTTGACTCGATGTCGCCTGCTCTGGCCCCAGGAATGCATGTGACTATGACCGCTGGAGTCTCTAGGTTCACGTTTCTGACTACAGAGTCGCCAATGATCAGAGTTTTTTCCTCAGCGGGTGTGTCGCTGAGCGGGGAAAAACGATTAGAAACGTGAACAGGTTGGTGGTGAACCGGGGCTTTGCGACTAGGCTTCCTTCTCACCGTCACCCACCCAGTCTCCTCGCTGCTGAGGAGAGCCGGGGAACCGCTGACAGTGGGACCTAAGCTAGCTAGCTCCGCTGCAGCTAAGGGGCGTCCGTCGAGATTAACTGGCGCAGACGGTGTTTCAATGCAGCGGAGCCGGGATTCCAAATCAGACAACCTCGCCTCGAGCGCCTCAAAAAGACAACATTTATTACATTTACCGTTATCACTAAAAGAGGCAGAGGTGTAGCTAAACATCTGACAGAGAGAGCACACCAGAGGAGGAGAGGAAAGAGAGCTAGTAGCCATAGCTAGTGGCTCGAGAGCTGGAGAGCAAACCACACAGGCAGACAGCAAAACAGGAAGTGACGATACGTTACCACAAGGAAGTGACGATCTTCCTTGTGGTAACGTATGTCTCACCCTTGTGGACATTGCAGACAAGGGTGAGATTACAGAGAGGGATCACGCTGATGGTCAGACAGAGGAGCCAAATGAGGCCCAGGTAGATGGTGGGACCAGAAAGATGAATATAAAAGCACAGCACAGGGTGAGCGAAAGACAGGAAGAGACAGCTACCAGGGTGGCTGAGTCAGTGTTGGAGGACGAGGATGACATTGAAATAGATGAAGAATTATGTAAAATCTCAATCAAGCAAAAGAAATTGGAAACCAAACAGCAGAAGAACAAAGTAAAAAGGGTTGTCAAAGACAGTTCTGAGGTTTCTCTATCTCAGCCAGATTCTTATGCTGGGTCTGAGATAGAGAGTGATGGTGAAAGTAGTGATGATGGGGCCAGTGGAGGCGGTTACCCCTTCACAAAAATACAGAAGTTTTTGCAGGACACTAAGGGGTCCAGAATGGTTAAAGTTGAAAGCTTCTTCCCCGATCTAAAACGTTTTGTTGACTCTGCTCGGGCCTACATGAAAAATAGGGGAGAGCTTGAGCAGGAAAGTTTCACTGATCAGGAGATCTACAGACTAAAAAAGCTTGTGCTAAAAGTTAAGAACCAAATTGCCCAGGATGATTAGTCTTTTATCGCTCATTCTTTCTTTTCTGTTTTTGTATTGGTTTTACCCTTTTATATGTATGTGCAGTTTTAATTTTGGCACACTCAACATCAATGGGGCAAGAGAAATGTCCAAGCGAGCGTGTGTTTTTACTCTTGCAGAATGCAAGAAAATTAATGTTCTGTTTGTTCAGGAGACTCATAGTTCTGAGGACAATGCTGCTGACTGGAGGAGGGAATTTCGCGGTGAAATTATTCTTAGTCATAAAAGCAGCAACAGTGGTGGAGTGGGTATTTTATTTTCTCGAGATTTTATTCCACTTTCTTATGACATTGATGAGATAATTGCAGGCCACATTTTAAAAGTTCGAGCTGTTTTTGAGAATGTGAAAGTTGTTTTTATAAATGTGTATGCTCCAACCGTAGGCACAGAAAGATTGGCCTTTTTAAATATTTTAGATGACACGATCAAAAATTGCAGTAATGATGACTTTTTATTTGTGGAAGGTGATTTTAATTGTACAGAAAATCCTCTTATGGATAGGAATCACCCAGAGCCACATGCTGCATCCAGAAGAGTTTTAAAAGGTCTCATAGAAGCTCATGATCTGTGTGATGGGTGGAGAAATTTTCATGGCAAGGCTAGACAATACACATGGAGCCATAGAAAGGACAATATTTTGTCCTTAGCTAGACTGGATAGGGTTTACAGTTTTAAGCACCATTTTAGCATTTTTAAAAGTGCTTTTATAGTCCCTGTTGGCTTCACAGATCATTCCCTGGTTCAGTGTTGTGTTTTTATCAAGAATATAAAGTGCAGTAGTGCATACTGGCATTTTAACACGTCACTTTTATCGGATAACAGTTTTAAAACTGCTTTTATGTTTTTTTGGAGTAATTTTAAATTAACAAAATCAAATTTTACTTCCTTGCAGCAGTGGTGGGATGTAGGGAAGAGCCAAATAAAGAATCTGTGCCTACAGTATACTCGCAATGTCTCTGGAGACTTGGCCAGGTCTGTCAGGGACCTGGAGAGAGAAGTAGTGGAGCTGCAGTCTTTGGCAGGCTCCACAGGAGAAAGAGGACATTTTGAGGCCCTCAATGGCAAAAAGTCTGTTTTAACTGACCTACTGGGTGTGGCTGCCAGGGGCGCTGTGGTACGCAGTAGGTTCCAGAACATCGCACTAATGGACGCTCCATCTCATTTTTTCTTTGGTCTGGAGAGGAAGAATGGTCAGAGGATGATCCACTCTCTTAGTTCCGAGGACGGGCGGCCGATCCATGAGTCTGCGGAGATCCGTCGCTTTGCAGTTGCTTTCTACAAGGATCTCTTTAAGAAAGAATTTGTTGAGAATCCACATGCACTGAGTCTTTTTTGACGGACTTGCCAAAGGTGATGGCTAGCGTGAATGCGGAGCTGGAGAGCGGGATCACTCTGCAAGAACTGGCAGTGGCTGTCCAGTCTCTTCAGTGTGGAAAAGCCCCAGGGATAGATGGCCTACCAGCGGAGTTCTACAAGGCGTTCTGGTCTGAGATCTGTGAGGACTTGCTGGAAGTACTGTCTGACAGTCTGCGGAAGGGTCACCTGCCCCTAAGTTGTAGGAGAGCAGTCCTCACCCTCCTTCCAAAAAAAGGCGACTTGAAAGACATTAAGAACTGGCGTCCGGTGGCCCTCCTCTGTACTGACTACAAAATTCTCTCCAAAGTGTTGGCTACCAGACTGAGGAAGGCGATGGAGCAGGTCATACATGTAGACCAGCCCTACTGTGTACCTGGTAGGTTGGTTACAGACAACATTTTTTTAATTCGTGATGTTTTGGACCTCTCCAGCTCATTGGTCAAAGAACTTGGTCTTATTTCAATAGACCAAGAAAAGGCGTTTGACCGAGTTGAACATCCATACCTTTGGCAGACATTAGAGGCCTTTGGTTTCAGCTCAGGGTTCATCGCCATGATCCAGGCTTTGTATAGAGACATTGAGAGTATTCTTAAGATTAATGGTGGTTTGAGTGCTCCTTTCAAAGTTGAGAGGGGTGTCCGACAGGGCTGCCCCCTCTCAGGTATGCTGTACTCTCTTGCCATTGAGCCCCTCCTTTGTAAACCAAGGCAAGGCCTCACTGGTTTTAAAGTCCCCAACTCTGACTCTGTTTTTAAAGTGTCTGCCTATGCTGATGACGTTGTTGTTTTTACAAGAAATCAAAATGATGTAGACTACCTTTTAAGAACTGTCAATCTTTTTGGTGAGTGCTCCTCAGCGAGAGTGAATTGGGGTAAGAGTGAAGCTGTTGTGGTGGGGGGGGAGACCACAAAAAATTGCCCTACCTGGTGGCCTCTCGTGGACACAAGGTGGTTTTAAATATCTTGGTGTGTTCTTAGGGAATCAGACTTTTACTGGGAAAAATTGGGAGTGTTTTTTAGAAAAAGTTGAAGGAAGACTGAAAAAATGGAAATGGATTCTGCCAAACTTGTCCTTCAGAGGTCGTGTTTTAATCATCAACAATTTGATTGCTTCGATGCTGTGGCATCGACTGTCTTGTCTGGACCCTCCACCCAATTTGCTGGCCAGAGTGCCGTCTATAGTCGCGGACTTTTTCTGGGACCGTCTTCACTGGGTTCCACAGAGCATCCTGTTTTTACTGAGGGAAGAAGGTGGTCGAGGGCTCATCCATCTGGCCAGCAGGGGGGCTGTCTTCCGCCTGCAGTTCATTCAGCGACTGCTGAGTGGCCCCCTGGACCTTGTGTGGAGACCTATTGCCAGGGCTGTCCTGGCTCGCTGTGGAGGGCTTGGACTAGAGGAGTCGCTGTTTTTAATGGACTTAAGGAGCCAAAAACTCCCAGAACCTCCCCAGTTTTACCAAAGTGCTTTTAAAATCTGGGGACTTTTTAAAAAGAACTCTCCCCAGGCTTCCTTGTCACCTTTCTGGCTTTTAAAGGAACCACTTGTGTTCGGGACCCGTTTTGATGTGGGCAATGCTTTAGGACCTTCTGTTTTAAAAAAGTTCATTTCTGCAAAGGTCACAATGCTGGGACACTTGGTAAATTTATGTGGTCCTAACTTGGACAATGCTGTTGCCCTGTGCTCGGCTCTTGGCGTTTCTTCAGTCAGAACTATAGTGAATTTGCTGAAAGATTGGAGAGACTGCCTGTCTGCAGAAGAACACTCTGCTATTGTTTTACACTGCAAAAACTCTGTGCGAACTTCTGATGAGCCTTTTCCTTTTAGTGTTTTATCTCCTGATTTTAAAGATGGCACTGGTGTGTTTTTAAACTCTGAACATATTAACATTTGTCACTCTCCGGGTAAAAAAATGTATGGACTCTTGGTGAAAGTTTTAAATGTAAATAAGTTAAAAGGTCGAGCTGATACACCATGGAGGAAACACTTGGGCTTGGGTTCAGAGGTGAGGCCTGCCTGGAGAGCACTCTATAAACCACCATTAACTAAGAAGGTTGGAGACCTACAATGGCGAGTTTTACATGGTGCTGTGGCTGTAAATGCTTTTATCTCCATTTTAAACCCAAATGTTGTTGAGGTTTGTCCTTTTTGTCCTCAGAAAGAGACTGTGTTTCATTGTTTTCTGGACTGTAACAGACTGCATTTGTTGTTTGTTTTTTTGGGGAAGCTGTTTTATCTGTTTGGAGAAGTCTTTTCCCTGCAGATTTTTATCTTGGGCTTTCCATATAGGCAGAGAACTAAGAAAAAGAGTGAACTTTTAAATTTCATCCTGGGTCAGGCTAAAATGGCTATCTATGTTAGTAGGAAAAGAAAAAATTGAACAAATACTGGATTGTAATGTAAAAGACATGCTGGTTGGCATGATTAAGGCTCGAATAATGATTGATTACAATTACTATCATCTGATGCAGAATGTTGAAACCTTTGAGGCTATGTGGTGCTTTAAGCACATCCTGTGTTGTGTTAAGGAGGGGAAAATTACCTATGGTATAATCCTGATGTAAGAAGCAAGTTTTTTGTTTTAGTTTTCCTGGTTTGGTTACTTGTGTCTTTGATTTCTTGTCAGTGAGACATTTTTCTTTTCCATTGCTTCTTTTAGTTGTTTTAGTTGTTGTGTTTTTCTGTTGAATTTGTGACAATAAAGGTGTGTTGAAAAATCAAATCAAATCTCTCCACACCGGCTTGCACTCAGCTGATTAGTTATTGCAGTATTTAAGATCTGAGTTCGCTGCTGTGTATTGTCGGGTGATTGTGGTTTGAACGGAGAATTCCCACCAACTGTCAGCTTGTGTTTTTGTTCCTCGCGTTGTGGTCTGCACGGACGGCCTCAGACTGCTCCAGCTAGTAAGTTATTTTTTCCTATTTTTGCTTTTCAGCCTTCCTGCAGCGTCCTGGGTTTCTTTTGTGCTGTCCAGCTTTCCTGCAGCACTTATTATCCTACTACTGTGCTGTTGAGCGTCCTAGAGGTGTCCCTGTGCTCCCAGTGCTTACCGTTATTGTTTTTGTGGACTGTACATCATTTTGTGCATAATAAAATACACACAACGTTCTCCTGCATTTGGGTTTTAATTCTTCCAGCCTCTAATAGGCAGGAATTCATGACACTCAAAAGTTAGACATCATGCTGCGATTCAAAGGAATTCAGGAACAAATGAGAAACAACGTAACTGAGATATATCAGTCTGGAAAAGGTTATAAAGAAATTTCTAAAGCTTTGGAACTCCAGTGAACCACAGTGAGAGCCATTATCTACAAATGGCAAAAACATGGAACAATGGTGAACTTTCCTAGGAGTGGCTGGCCAACCAAAATTACCCCGACAGCGCAGCAACAACTCATCCAAGAGGTCACAAAAGACCCCAAAGAAACATCCAAAGAACTGCAGGCCTCACTTGCTTCAGTTATGGTCAGTGTTCATGACCCCACCATAAGAAAGAGACTGGGCAAAAATTGCCTGCATGGCAGAGTTCCAAGATGAAAACCATTCCGGAGCAAAAATAACATAATGGCTCATCTCAATTTTGCCAGAAAATATCTTGATGATCCCCAAGACTTTTGGGAAAATACGCTATGGACTGACAAGACAAAAGTTGAACTTTTTGGAAGGTGTGTGTCCCATTACATCTGGCGTAAAAGTAACACAGCATTTCAGAAAAGGAACATCATACCAACAGTAAAATATGGTGGCGGTAGTGTGACGGTCTGGGGCTGTTTTGCTGCTTCAGGACCTGGAAGACTTGCTGTGGTAAATGGAACCAGGAATTCTGCTGTCTACCAAAAAATCCTGAAGGAGAATGTCCGGCCATCTGTTCTTAACCTCAAGCTGAAGCACATTTGGGTTCTGCAGCAGGACAATGATCCAAAACACACCAGCAAGTCCACCTCTGAATGGCATAAGAAAAACAAAATGAAGACTTTGGAGTGGCCAAGTCAAAGTCCTGACCTGAATCTGATTGAGATGCTTTGGCATGACCTTTAAAAGGTGGTTCATGCTCGAAAACCCTCCAATGTGGCTGAATTACAACACTTCTGCAAAGATGAGTTTGCCAAAATTCCTCCACAGTGCTGTAAAAGACTCATTGCCAGTTATCACAAATGTTTGATTGCTGTTGTTGCTGCTAAGGGTGGCTCAACCAGTCACCAGGGTTTAGGAGGCAATCACTTTTTCACACAGGGCCATGTAGGTTTGGATTTTTTTTTTTACCTTTAAGGTAAGGTAAAATCAACTTTATTGTCATTCAATCCATACAGCCAATCATGTACAGTAGAAAAAAATTATGTTTCTCTTATCTACAATGTTAATCACATCTAGAATGAGAGGGGTCGCTGCCATGCAAGGAACTGCCACAAATTTCCCTCCTCTGTTCCATTATTGCTGAGCACCAAGCTGGACGACAGGAAGTCAGGCTTTTAAATGGTCTTCGCCATGACCCGGTTGGGATTTGAACCCCGGCCTCCCTGGTGTTCGGCAGATGCTCTACAAACTAATCCGCCACTCATTTGATTAATAATAGGTCACCCAGGACTTTGGGGAATGGGGGAAAGGAAGGAGACATGGTAATGCGGGTGTCTCAGGCTGGAGAGATGAATACAGGTGCTGTGGCACCTTGGGGGGGGGGGGCGGTTAAAAGATGAGAAGCAGGTTTGGGTGCCAGAGCACCAGGGGAGAGAAAAGTTCTTAAGAAGTGCCTTCACACTTGGAGCTGCAGGTGTGAATGTATTGAGTTGTAATGTATATTATGGTAATGACATATACTTTTGGTGCCAAAGTAGAGAATGTGAAGATGTATTAAATTTTGGCTTTGGCACCCAGAAATGAGTCTTTCTTTGCTGATGGAAGAATAAAGTCTGTGTCTACAAGATCGGGTCTCGTCTTTATCCATTCCCCAACATTGGCAAATCTTTCTTTGGCTTTATATCTCCTTGCGCTCTGCTGCCCTTAGCTGGCTCTTCTCACCTTTAGATAGAGAGATAGATAGATACTTTATTTCGAACAAAAAAAGTATAACAAAAACAAACAAATGACAAATGCAATAAAGTAACAGTATACATTGTTCAAAAGGGAGAAGGAAGAAGTGAACACTTATTAATTCCATCTCCTCTTTTCCATAAATACACCCATGTAAATTTTATACAAATTACCACCTTTAAGACCCCAAGTAAACAATTTACTGTATTTTTTACAAATCAACATTAACACCCATCCATTCTAACATACATTGATGTCCATACATCAAAACCAGCCTCAAACAACACAGATATACACAGTGCTGTCCCACCCACCATTCCATAGTGTCCCATAATGTCCCAGAGTGAACATAATGAATCATACATATAAATACTACCCTTCTAACATATATCCTTTCAGCAAATAGTGTTTATACCTCTTTTTGAATTGATTTCTGTTTGTACATAGTTTCAGTTCCGGCTCCAGACTGTTCCACAAATCCACCCCACAGACAGATATGCACAGACTTTTCTTGGTTGTTCGTATCTTGGGTTTTGTAAAGTTTAAGTCTCCTCTCAAATTATGATCATTGTCTTTTTTTAAATATTTTTTGTATATTAGTTGGGAGTTGATTGTTAATTGCCCTGTACATTACTTGTGCTGTCTTAAATTTAACTAAATCGATGAACTTTATGACATGTGACTTTAAAAACAACAAATTGGTATGGTCTCTATATCCTACATTGTTTATTATCCTTATAGCTCTTTTTTGTAATGTGCATATTGGCTGTAGGTTGGTACTCTAGGTGTTTCCCCAGACTTCTACACAATAGTTAAGATAAGGTAGAAACAGTGAATTGTACAGTAAGACCAATGATTTATAGTCCAAGATGTGTCTTGTCTTCCCCAGTATGCCTATACATTTTGCTAATTTAGCCCGGATGTGACTGATGTGAGGTTTCCAGCAGATTTTATTGTCTAGCGTCACCCCCAGAAACTTATTTTCCTGTACTGTTTCTATTCTGGTATCATCTATCGTTACCATTATTTCATGATTTATTTTATAATTTCCAAACACCATAATCTTTGTTTTTTTAGATTTAGAGATAATTTATTTTTGTTGAACCACTGCGTTAACTTTTTCATTTCAGTTGTGACCACCTCTAAAACCTGCTGCAAATTCTCACCAAGCAAAGGATATTTGTGTCATCCACAAACAAAATAAATTTCAGAATTTTTGATGCTTGGCATATGTCATTTATATACAAAATAAAGAGTTTGGGTCCCAAAACTGACCCCTGGGGCACACCACAAGTGATGTCCATGAAGGGTGATTTGTGCTCACCAATTTGTACAAATTGTCATCTGTTACTTAAATAACTTTCCACCCAACTCAGTCCTACCCCTCTTATCCCATACCTTTCCAGTTTCCTTAGTAGTATTCTGTGGTCAATGGTGTCAAAAGCTTTCTTTAAATCTATAAATACTCCTACAGCAACCTTTTTTTTAATCTATACAACTAGTAATTTCTTCTATAAGTTTGATCAGTGCCAAAGATGTAGATTTATCTGCTCTAAAACCATACTGGCTATCTGTAAGGAGGTTGTGTTTTTCAGTGAAATCATCCAGTCTCCTAGTGAAGATTTTTTCAAGTATTTTGGAGAATTGTGAGAGTAAAGAGACTGGCCTGTAATTTGTGAAGCAATGACTGTCTCCTGTTTTGTATAGAGGTATTACTTTTGCCATTTTCATTTTGTCTGGAAATGTACCAGTTTGAAATGACAGGTTACAGATGTGGGTGAGTGGCTTAACAATTCCCTCAATTACTATTTTCACTATTGTCATGTCAATTTCATTTCACCCTTTTCCCATTACCATGTCTATCTTCTCCCCCACCAACCCCATGTCCTTGTTGGAGTGCCATGACCTATCGCCATTGTCATGACCTAATAATAAACACCTTCACTGAAAAACTGCATTTTGTGTTTACTTGTGTTATCTTTGTGTAATATTTAAATTTGTTTGATGATCTGAAACATTTAAGTTTGACAAACATACAAAAAAAAAAGAGAGAAATCACGAAGGGGGCAAACACTTTCTGACACCACTGGATGTACTGTATATTGCTGTAAGCTCATTTTGTAATAACTTTTAATACTTTATTTAAATTGTTTTACCCATGAAAGACGCAACAGAAGGGAAATGGGGAAAGGAGGTGTGGGGAGGGGGAAAGAAAAGGGAGAGGAACAGTAAAGAAAACAAACAAAACAACAACTACAACAAACAAAAGACAGACTGCTTCTTCGACCGAAGATGTCTCAACACCAGTCTGGTATCTGCACCTGTTAAAGGAGAGGCATGTATGTGTGCATACGTGTGCATGTGTATGAGACCACGTGCAAAATAAGTGTGTGTATGTGAGCTTTTTGTCAGGAAACATACGGGCAGCCGGTCACAGCAACACCCCCCCCCCCCGGAAACCCCGAGCAAGAAGGACAATGCCACCAACCCCCACAGAGCACAAATGTCTGAGGCCAACAAGCCCCAGGAGATCCAGGCATCTGCCCCAGGAGGAATGGCCGAGGGAGGTTGGGCTGCCAGGCAGCTGGCGTGGTAGGCCCACGTCCTTGTACCGGCAAACCCAAGCCCCCCCCCCCCCCCCCCCAGAGGGGCCAATGCCAGCACCCGGGCCCCAGGCACCGGGAGGCTGTCCTCCCCCCCTAGGGGGCGAAGACCAGCCCGCGCCCCCAGCAAAAGCCCCCCCAAGCCAAGCACCCCATACAGTGCCCCCCCCCACCCTAGCACAACTGCCGCACACCCCGGGGACCCCCACGCCCAAAGAATGTGGCACCCCCATCCAGGGGAGCCTATGCAGCCAAGAGGCACTACCACCTCAATCCAGCACCTCCTGACCAGCACACACACCAATTCTCAAGCACTCACACCCTCATACTTTCATACGCACCCACACGCACTCATTCACTCTTGCTTGCCCTCTCCCCACACAATCCAACACTCGTATTCCTGGACCCACCCACTCTCTCCCACTCCTGTACCTGCTCAATCTCGCTCCCACTCCCACTCGCCCTCAGTCACCCGCACACACTCATGTTCACCAATACACGCCCTCTCACTCGTGCTCCGAAGTACTCACATCCATTTGTGCTCTCCCCCACATACTAATCCACACTCATTCACCCTTATTTCATAGGGCAACCACGACGCAGATGCAGCAAGCATGAACGCGCACCAGTTCCCGGCAGCAGCCGGGGAGACCGCCAGCACAGGCTAGCAGCCACCACCCGCCGACCCACCCCAGGTTGGCCATGGCCACAGAAGCAAACCACCACACTCAATGCCCACCCGAGCAGCTAATCAGCGGACGACCGCAGGTGCTCTGAGATGCCACCCGACATGCAATGCGCAACATAAAACCCCACCATCACCATCCCAACAAGGTCAAATTAATCCAACAAGGTCAAATTAGACAATAACTCCTCTGATTATACAGTTCAACATAAGTTATCCGAAATGGGTGATGGCTGAAGCCGCAGCTTATATTGCCCACCCATATTCCATCCAAGAATTCAAAGGAGAAACAAAACAAGAGCGATTATAATTCAGAACAAAGCTAAGACAAAACGTGACAAAAAAAAAACAGGCAACAACACAACACAGGCTGGAAATGTCAATCCTTATGTGATTTTACATGTCATCTTGTATATATGTTTGGAGTATTTCTTCCTTTAGTTTTTGTTTAAATTGTCCAAGCGTTGTAGATGATTTTAATTCAGGTCCAAAATCGTTCCATAATCTGACTCCTTGCACTGAAACACAGTGTTGCTTGGTGGTAGTTCTCACTGAAGGTTTTTGGAATATACATGTTCCTCTGAAATGATATTGTTTCTCCCTTATTTGGAACAACTTTTGGATATTTGCGGGCAGTGATAGACTCATCACTCCCTCACTCTCACTTACTCTCTTATTCAATCACTCTCTCACTCCCTTGCTCATGTCTAATCATTCAGCAGCACCCAGGGATTTTGACAAAATGAGGGGCACTAGGCCCTCCGCCGGGCCCCCAGGGCCCCGGCAGAAAGAGGGCAACAGGGGTGGCATTCAGCATTTTAGAACTTTCAGCAGTTTAGAAATGGTTACAGGCACGTTTCTAAACTGTTGAATCTTGCAGTGAGCGCTATTGGAACCATCATTCAGAAGTGGAAAGAGCATTGTTTTACCATAAACTGGCCATGACCAGGAGCTCCTCACAAGATTTCTGACAGAGGAGTCAAAAGAATTATCAGAAGAGTTATCCAAGAGCTAAAGATCAGTTGTGGAGAGCTCCAGAAAGTCCTGGAGTATTCAGGTTTAGTTTAGTTTAATGTTTATTTGAAAGGAGCATTAGCTACTATTAAGCATTAATACAAATGTAAGTATGCCAGATTTAGCAATACTGCTAATTTGCATCTGTAGTCCCCCGGCAGGTCACAAAAACACACAAAAAACAACAGCAGGTACTGCTTTTTCAAAGAAAACAATAAGTCATGCACTCATCTCTTCTTGCCTTGAGAGAGAGCAGTCGCATTTTTCTTCCCTCCTCTCGTCTGCCTTCCTGACCTATTCCCAGCTTTGCAATGTTGCCTTTTTGTCTGTGTTTAGTCGCTCTTCTTCTGCTGAATGTTAATCTAAACGGAAATTATGGATTTGGAAGCAGCTTAAATGTGCTATTGTCACTATTTTTCAACAAGAATCGGGCCAAGGGGGAGCCCAAGAATTGGAACCTGCGAGGAGACTCATGGACACTGGAATTCATGCGTCTGTGGAAACATTATTGGTTATGATCTCAGGACTTTTATTTTTGGCTGTGAAGTTCCCTGATGCATCAGAAATTGAAGGAAGGACTCGATCTCTGTTTTTAAGAATAGGGCTAAAACCTACCTTTTTGATATAGCCTACAATTAGGGAGGGATCATGTGTTTTCTGAACCCTCCCTTAGTTATGCTGCTAATAGGTTTAGTCAGCCGGGGGACCTCCAGTAATGCACTGGGCCTCACTCCTTTCCTCACTCTCTATGAAATATTTTTTTTTTTGCTGGTCATTAACATTTGTTTGTTCTCTCCCATAGATTGAGTCCCCATCGTGCTGTTTGCTCTCTACATGTCTGTTCTTTTCTTCTTCTCTATCCCCTCACCCCCCAGCCAGTCGCAGCAGATGACTGCCCCTCCCTGAGCCTGGTTCTGCTGGAGGTTTCTTCCTGTTAAAAGGGAGTTTTTCCTCTCCACCGTCGCCAAGTGCTTGCTCACAGGGGATCGCCTGATTGCTGGGGTCTTTCTGCAACTGTGGGGGTCCTCCCTACAGTTGATAGTGCTATGAGATGACTGTTGTTGTGAAATGGCGCTATATAAATAAAGTTGAATTGAATTGAATTGAATTGAAGGTGAGAGAGCTGATCAAAGCGGACCCGGCAACCTCCTTCATCAAATTCGACCAGTTGAGGAGGGCACGAGTAGCTGCAAACGGTGAACTGAATGACAGTGATTCAGTGGAGGAATACATCTGGAGCCCTGTGCTCTCCATGGAAAAAAGTTTAAGCCTGCACATGGAAATTATGAAAGCACAGAATTGCACAGGTGAGGAAAAATTCTATTCTCTGAGTGCACTGTGCTGATTTGATTTGACCTTGTCTTTGGAGCCCCGTATTTACATTCCTCCTGACGAAGATAAGCGGGAAGAGCGGCTCTGCCTGCTAACCCAAACAACGACACAGTTGTTATTGTTCCAGCAGATGAACGCTCAAGGACAGTGCACCATGTGACAATTTACCACCTGCAAGCAAGAGAGAGAGACTCTAGACTGTTTAGATCACATGACTTTAACATCTATCCACTGCCAGGAGGCACCCTCTGCTGTTCACTAGCAATTGACACACCTACACTTGCATTCAACATTACACTACTGACACAATTACTGATATATATTCACAATACACTGACTCTCTCAACTACTGCTTTGTCATTGTGTGATCTATTGTCTGCTAATTGTGCATTTGAGAGTTTTTTTCTTGTAATCAAAATTTTGGTCATAAAATGAGCTCTATTTTAATCAGCAATGCTTTTTTCTCTCTCCTATTGTGTTTTTCCCTATCCTTCCCCCTCTCCCTCCCTCTTCACCCCCCCCCCCCCCATATGACAGGCGCCCTTCATGGCTGCCGCGTCATTGGGATGCGCCTTTCGTGCGCGCCCAATGTCAAGTCAAATTCCTCGTATGTTTACTTGTTTACTTGTAAATGTGCTTGGCAATAAATCTGATTCTGATTCTGATTCTGATTCTGATTCAAGTGACATGAGCTCTATGCCCGCTCATCTCACGAGACTCCATTGTTGAAGCAAAAGCATGTTGAAGCTTGTTTAAAGTTTGCTGCACAACATTTGGGCAAGCCAGATAAATACAGGGAGAATATAGTTTTGTCAGATGAGACCAAAATTGAACTTTTTGGATTCCACAACACAGCATGTTTGGAGGACAAATAGCACTGCACATCAGCCCCAAAACACCATGCAAACAGTGAAGTACGGAGGTGGGAACATCATGGTGTGGGGGTGTTTTTCAGCACATGGTATAGGCAGACTTCATACAATTGAAGGAAAGATGAATGGTCAAATGTACAGAGACATCCTTGATAAGAACCTGTGTCCGTCTGCCAAGATGCTGAAGCTGGAACAAGGGTGGACATTTCAGCAAGACAATGATCCCAAACATGCAGCCAAGGAAACTCTCAACTGGCTCCAGAGAAGGAAAATAAACAGCTAGAATGGCCCAGCCAGTCACCTGACCTGAATCCAATTGAAAATCTTCTTAGTGGCGCTGGAAGGAGTGGTGGCCATACCAGCAGCAACTCTCTCAGGTCTTTTGTGTTTTTATCTGCTATTCTGCTTATAGTGTGTCTCTTTGTAACCAGGGCTCGGTAGGAAGATTCGGATTAATGACTGGATCAAGTTTTGTCTATTTTAGCCTGCTCTTTCTCTTATTTTTTTTCTCTTTTCTCTTCTTCGAGCAATGAAGATCAATGCGGGGGGGCATTGTTTACACACGCGACTAGCTGGGAGCACTGAGGGAGCCAGAGCTGGGAGCGCTGTGGCCACCTCAGCTAAGATGAGGAGGAGGAGGAGGAGGAAGCATAAGCTGGCTGTACCCATGTTCATCACCGGGAACATGTGATCGCTAGGAAACAAAACAGATGAGCTTACAGTGCATGGGCAGGACTCAAAAAGGAATATCGTGAGTGCAGTATCATCTGTTTCACAGATACATGGTTACACTCACAAATCCCGGATGTTAACATAGTGATACCTGGCTTTAAGACTATTCGGGGGGACAGAGATGTGATAAGCAGCGGAAAAAGAGGAGAAGAGGATTGGCACTTCTTGTGAATGAAAGGTGGTGTAATCCTGGACACACTTATGTGAAGGAAAAGTGCTGCAGCCCGGACATTGAACTGCTGGCTGTAAATATGAGACCCCATTATTTGCCAAGAGAAAGGACATGTGTCTGAGTAATTATCATCTACGTTGCTCCGTCAGCTGACGCAGCGGTGGCCTGTTATGTCATTAGCTCCACTACGGCTACAATACTGGAGAAACACCCAGATGCATTTATGGCCATCACAGGTTATTTTAATCATGTCTCACTGGAAAAAAACATTAACAAACTTTCATCAGTTTGTTGACTGTCCCACCAGAGAGAACAAAACACTGGATCTTCTGTATGCCAATGTCAGAGATGCATATAGTGCCACAGCTCTACCCCCATTGGTAAATCAGATCACGTCATGGTCGTGTTAACACCCAAGTACGTTCTCCTTGCGCAAAGGCAGCCTGCTTATACACGGACTGTGAGGAGGTGGACACAGGAGGCTGCTGATGCACTGCAGGACTGCTTCGAGACAGTGGACTGTGGCGTACTCTGTGAACCACATGGGGTGGACATAGACAATACGACTGACTGCATCACAGAATACATTAGATTCTGTGAAGACATAACCATGCCAGCTCAGGCTGTACACTGCTTCTCCAACAACAGACCATGGGTCATGAGTGACCTGAAAGCACTTCTGAACAAAAAGAAGAGAGCTTTTAGGGCCGGAGACAAGGAGAAGATGAGGGGAGAGCAGCATGAGCTGAGAGAGATGCTGAGGAGGTGCAAGGACAATTATAGGAAGAAGTTGGAGGATAAACTCAGGCAAAACAATGCTAAGGATGTGTGGTAGGGAATGAAGCAAATAATTGGGTACAAGGGGAGAGTCAGGCAGACATCTGAGATCCAGGAGAGAGCTGATGAACTGAATCTGTTTTTTAATAGGTTCAACTCGCAGTCTGTCGCACCCACAACACTGCCAGACTCCCATACACCCCTCCCCCACCCTCCTGAGCAGCACCTCTCTCAATCTCCCCCTCATCCCCCTCCTCCTCAGGGGACACCAGGACCCTCCCTCACATCACAGTGATTACAGACCAGGTTAAGAAACAGCTGGAGAGACTCCGTCAGTGGAAGGATGCAGGCCTTGATGGCATCTACGCCAGGATCATGAGGACCTTTGCCAACCAGCTAGCTGCGGTACTGAAAGACCTGTACAACCTGAGCCTGAGTCTGGAGAGAGTACCAGTGCTGTGGAAGACATCCTGCCTTGTTCCTGTCCCCAAGAAGTCATCTCCATTGGACCTGAATGACTATCAACCAGTTGCCCTCACATCTCATGTGATGAAGGTCCTGGAGAGACTGGTCTTATCCCACCTGAGGCCGCAGGTGAAGATGTGGCTGGACCCTCTGCAGTTTGCATATCAGCCCCATTTAGGAGTTGAAGATGCTGTCATCTACCTGCTGCAACGAGCCCATCTGCATCTGGATGGTGGAGGAGACACTGTGACAATCACATTTTTTGATTTCTCCAGTGCCTTTAAGATAAGCCTTTATTAGTCCCACAACGGGGAAATTCCAGGATTGCAACAGCACAGGGATAGCAACACTCAGAGCATCAAAAGAGAGAGGAAGGGGAAAAAAAAACTCGGAATCGAGTTTAACACCATCCAGCCACTGCTGCTGGGTGAGAAGCTTCGAGTGATGGGGTCGGCAGCTCCATGATCTCCTGGATTTCTGACTACCTGACAGGCAGTCCACAGTTTGTTTCGTCTGGGCAGTGTCTTGTCCGACGTGGTGGTTAGTGATACGGGAGCTCCACAGGGGATTGTGCTCTCTCCTTTTCCCTTTGCCTTATACACCACTGACTTTCAGTACAACACAGAGTCATGCCACCTGCAGAAATTCTCTGATGACTCAGCTGTTGTTGGATGTATAAGAGGGGGAGAGGAGGGGGAATACAGGGCACTGGTGGACAGATTTGTGGAGTTGACAGAGCAGAATCACCTGAGGTTGAATGTCAACAAGACCAGACAGATGGTGATTGACTTCAGGAAGAAGAGGATGCCTTCTCAGCAATTGCAGATTAGGGGGGGGGAATGTGAGGATGGTTGAGGACTACAAATATCTGGGTGTCAGGATCAGCAACAGGCTGGACTTGAGATCCAACACCGATGCTGCGCATAAGAAGGGGATGAGCAGACTTTACTTCCTGAGGAAGCTTATATCCTTCAACATGTGCAGCAGGATGCTGGAGCTTTTCTATCAGACCATTGTCACCAGCGGCATTTTCTTTGCTGCTGTTGGGGTAGCAGTATCAGGGCCAGCAACACCAACAGACTTGACAAGATTATGAAGAGGGCTTTCTCTTTAATTGGTCTCAGGCAGGAGACCTTTGAGACAGTGGTGGAGAAGAGGACACTAAATAAACTGCAATTTTTTTTTTCTTGCCTTCTGATTGTTGCTCTGAGTGTTGCTATCCCTGTGCTGTTGCAATCCTGGAATTTCCCCGTTGTGGGACTAATAAAGGCTTATCTTATCTTATCTTATCTTATCCATCATGGACAATCCTGATCACCCCCTCCACCACACACTGGACAGACAGTGGAGTACTTTCTCCAGTAGACTACTACAGCTTCACTGTTGAACAGTTAGATAAAGGAAATCTTTCCTGCCACATGCCATTTCACTGTACAATAATTCATTGATGGTGAATTCTGGTCATAACTATGCTGCCATACTGCACCTTACAGTCTAACTGGTACCCTTTTCACTCTCGTCCTGATAGTCCGGCATTGTGCAGTGGGTATGATTCATGTGTTTATACAGGTCACCATCTATTCAGCTATGATGTACTGTATATAGGCTTTTTAGTAGTGTATAGTTTTTATAGTAGTGTTAGTTTTACTTTCCATGGGTGGGGTCTAAATGGGTTAGGACATGCTGGGGTGGAATGCAGAAATGAGCACCTACATTTCCACTGAAATACACCACTTACAGCACAGCATCTCTCCAATAGCCTCTCCAAACCAAATCCTACTGTCTGGCTTCTCGTGCCGACCGCGTTTTCACTAAATGACAGAGGGTTTCAGCGAGTCTCTGGCGCTATAACCAGGTTGCTCCAGGTAGGTGGGGCTCGTCAGACTTGAGTGTCAGTCCACCTAGGAGATGGACCACTTTGATTTCAAATCTGGGCAGGTGGCGCCCATTAGCCTTGGCTGGCAAACTACTGAGGAGAAGGTAAACTCTGATTCCAAACCTCCGCTGCCTTGCTGCTATACTGTACCTGATTACAGTAAAGGCTTCAGGAGTAAACCTCGAGGATGAATCCGGAGTGGAGCCCTAAGGCGGTTGGCAGCACCGCACTACTTCTGGCAACTCCGGCAGTGGAACTGGTCCCAAACTGTATTCAACATCCTTTCCTTTGGACTCAGCCAGTGACACCAACAGGGGGACACTGACGTTTAGGCAACCCAGTGTCTCCATACTACCTCACCCAGGCTTTTAAGCGTAAACTGTAGAGGCCACTCCAGCGGTGTCACAAGATTCCAGCACAACACGGGACGAGGCAGTTACCGGTTATAAGCTCCAACCAATTGGCATAGGGAGGAGCAACAGGGATCTCGTCCGACAGTGGGAGAAGCCTTCGCAGCTTCATTGGGCAGCAACTGCCCGCCTCAAGCTGTGAAACCCCCAGCCAGTAAGGTGCTGCCCCGCCATGGCTTGCCTTCTCTACTGGGTGCATAGAGCTTAGGGGTCTCTCCCGACAAGCAAGCATCAATCTGCATCAGGCAGTCAAAAGGCAAAACATATGAAGACTCCAGCTCTTCGATTTGCAAGCTGGAACGTTCGTACCATGTGCCCTGGACTTACCGCTGATCTCCAACAAATGGATGACTCTCGCAAGACCGCTATCATCAAAAAGGAACTGGTACGACTTAACATTGATGTTGCCTGCCTTCAGGAAACCCGCCTGGCCGACAGCAGCTCTCTTCGAGAATCAGACTACACTTTTTATTGACAGGGCCTGTCCCAGGACGAGTCCAGGAAGCATGGTGTAGGTTTTTCAGTGAGAAACTTGCTGATTGCCACCAATGAAACCCCTGCAGGAGGGTCCGAAAGAATCCTCGCCCTCCACATGAAGACATCGTCGGGCTTTGTGAACATCTTTTCTGTGTATGCCCGACCCTCAAGTCCACCCCAGAAGCCAAAGATCAGTTCCACGAGGCTCTAGAGGAAGAGCTATCTAGAATCCCCCGCTCTGAAGGTTTATTTTTGCAAGACGACTTCAACGCTCGCGTTGGAGCAGACTGGCAAGTGTGGCCATCCTATCTTGGCCACTTTGACATAGGCAGGATGAACGAGAACGGACAGAGGCTGTTGGAATTCTGTTGTCATCACAGCCTCTGCATTACAAACTCCTACTTCAAGTGTAAAGATCTGTGGAAAATGTCTTGGAGACACCCCTGGTCCCATCACTGACACCAGCTAGATCTTGTCATCACCAGAAGAGAGGACCTCAGCAGTGTTCTTCACACGAGAAGCTATCACAGCACTGACTGTGATACAGATCACTCCCTTGTTGCCAGTAAGGTCAGACTGAAGCCAAGGAAGGTCCACCATGCCAAGACTAAGGGTCGCCCCCGCATCAACACTTGTGGAACTTCCGATCAAGGATCCTTCTGATCAAGGATCAACGATCACACTTTTGCTGACAGCTTTCAGAGAAAACTTGAAGCTCACCTCCAGTCTGATATCCCAGGCAATGTGGATGCCAAATTGAACCACCTTCGCGACGCCATCTATGACTCAGCCATGATCGCATTCGGAAAGAAAGAACGCAATAATGCTGACTGGTTCATGGGTCACTGGGATGAAATGCAGCCAGTCACAGAAGCCAAAAGAGAAGCACTGCTGGCTCACAAGCAGAACCCTTGCCCTGGCACACGTGACGCCCTTCAAGCAGCAAGGAGCAAGGCCCAACAGATTGCCCGCCATGAGCCAATGAATACTGGCAGAACCTGTGCGCCAACATCAAGGTAGCTGCTGATTGCGGATACGCCAAAGGAATGTATGAGGGCATCAAAAGAGCTATCGGCCCCACAAGCATCAAAACAGCACTGCTCAAAGCTAAGACAGGTAAAGCCATCACCGACAAGAGCAAGCAACTCCAGCGTTGGGCCGAGCATTATCTTGAATTGTACTCAACCTAGAACATTGTGACAGACGTTTCCCTCGACGCCTTGCCTGGCCTACCAGTCATGGAGGAGCTTGACGAAATGCCCACTCTGGAAGAGCTCAGAAAAACCATAGACTGCCTTGCCTGTGGCAAGGCTCCAGGGAAAGACGGTATCTCCCCAGAAGTTCTGAAACACGGGAAAACAGCCATCTTACAACCACTATATGATCTCCTCTGCCTTTACTTGGAGCAAGGTTACATTCCCCAAGATAAGAAAGATGCCAACATAGTCACACTGTATAAGAACAAAGGTGACCACAGTGACTGCAACAATTACCACGACATCTCTCTTCTGAACATAGTTGGCAAAGTCTTCGCTCGGGTCACCCTGTTCTGCCTGCAGAGCTTCCCTTTGTGAGTCTATCCTGTGTCCCAGTGTGGCTTCAGAGCCGGAACGTCCACAGTGGATATGATCTTGTCCCTCCGTCAGCTGCAGGAAAAGAGTCGAGAGCAGCAGCAGCCATTGTTCCTTGCGTTCATGGACCTGACCAAAACCTTTGACTTAATTAGTCGAAACGGGCTCTTCCAGATCCTGCAAAAGATTGGTTGTCCCCCAAAGCTCCTTACAATCATCTCTTCCTTCCACATGGACATGCAAACCCTGATCTCTGGTCTGGGGGTCCACAGACACTGGCCGGCCCCCTGACTCCCTGTGTCTTCTGGTCTGGGGGCCCATGAACTTTGGTAAGCCCTCTGACGCATCTTGTTTTACGATTTGCATTCTGCTATTTTTGAGTTAGAATTTTTGCTGTTTTAGAGACATCTTTTTTTTTCTGCCTTTTTTAAGGTTTTATGGCTAAACTGGCAAAATAGGCTAATTTGTTTTTATTATAAATCTGTCATGATCCTGAGCATGGGTGGGTGCCGCGCTCAGTCTCCAGATTGAGTTTTGTCCTTTTCTTTTCATTTGCTTCTTTGTTTATGTTGCCGGGATTATGGTCTGTTGCATTTGGTCTCAGTTTATTTATGAGTTGTTTGTATTCTTAGTTTTTTCTTTATAGTCCTGTCTATTTATTGGGTGTCATTTTGTGGTTATGGAATTATTTGCATCTTCTGTGATTGTATTATCTTCCATCCATCCATCTTCTTCCGCTTAATCCTTTTCCTGTCTGTGCATTTATTTTGATAGCGCTGTTTAGCTTTCAGCTGTCAAACCTGTTATGTCCTAATAATGGGAGACCTGAGCCATGTGGAACCGAGCAACCAACTGACCTTTACTGAGATTCACATTCAGTTAACAAACCCTTACAAAACATGAAAGCACCATAAAGAACGCGCGCGCGCGCACACACACACACACACACACACACACACACACACACACACACACACACACACACACATATAATGGATCCCACCCCCTTTAAAATTTAGCAAGAAAACCCCTTAGAACACATGCAATATAGACAATAGACAGGACAATAAAACTAGTCAGCTAAATTTGCACCTGGGTAGACAGGGTACCCTCCCATGTTGTGCCGGATTACACTGTTGCTCATTCCCAAAATGCATTAGCTAAAGCTACTTTCAGAACAAAATCATTACACCTGTGAGTGCCCAACACACTCATCAGATATGTTCCAACCCACATCAGTCTGCTCTGCCACAGTTCCCAGACCCTGTGCAGGTAACAACTTCCTGAGTCGGCTGAAGTGTCACTGTGACCCATCCAAGAGCTTGAATGTGTCCTGGCCCCACCGCCTCACGATCTGTACTGGCCCCGTCCAGAAAGGCTGCAGTTTATGCGTGCGGTTGGGCTGCTTAATTCACAACCGGTCCGACACATTGAGTCCGTGGGCCTCCACCCTGTGCTTCCTGTCAAAACATCTTCTGCTGTTGGGCGATGACCCGGTCTTGTGGAGGGTCTGTGTTCCCTGGAGGGGAGGTTGTGGAGAGCCTCAGTCGGTCCATGGGCAGGTGGATTTCGTGCCCCACCATGAGTTTCCCCAGGGAGCACTCTGTCGTGGCGTGGGCCATTGCCCTGTAGTGGAGGAGTGTGCTCTGGAGGGCATCAGGGAATGTGAAGCTGTCCACCAAACGGGCTCTCAGACCATTTTTCAAAGTCTTGTTTAAATGCTCCACGCTCCCATTGGCTTGGGGGTGGTAGAAAACGTTTTCGATGTGTTCCATGCCCCTAACACCAAAAAAAACTCCTCAAATCCCCCAAAGGTGAACTGTGGGCCATTGTCTTCAGTGATGGCATCCGGGACCTCCCCCCATCTGGTGAACAGTGATGAAAGGAAACCCTTAACCACATCCATCGTGACTGAATTAGTGGGCAACACCTCTTGCCATTTGGAGAACGGATCATAGACCAGTAGCAAAAAATGGCTGTTTTGGGGTGCCACATGTAGTTCACCACAAATGTCCAATTGGATGTGCTTCCACAGGCCCTCTGGGTAAGGTAATGGTCGCAGGGGTGGGGGTGGGGGTCCGCCGGTCTTTCCACTCGACAAGAATGGGACAGAGTTCTTTACCATAGTCTCAATGTCCTTATTGACACCAGGCCACCAAACTGAATCCCTGTAATGCTGCATCACCCTGTCCACGCCCAGGTGACCCTCATGGAGCATCGCCAGAACTCATGATCTCAGAGACACCGGAATCAATGTGCAGTGTCCCCTTGCCACACACACCCCGTTCCAAAAACTCAGTTCTTCTCTAAACCGGTGAAAAGGCACAAGATCTCCCTGTACTTTCATGGGGCCAGCCCTCCCTGGTGACCGAGCATAGTTGTGACAACGTGGGGTCCCATTCTGACTCCTCCTGGAGCTCCTGGAGGGATACCATGTCCCGGAGGGGTCTGTGCAGCATATTGACCAGATCCGCCTCCGTGGGGTCATCATTGTCCAGTTGTACGGTGTTGGCCGTGGCATGGGACAGGAGATCTGCTACTATGTTCTCTTTTCCAGGACTGAACTGGGTAGTGAAGTTGTAGGCCCTCAGCCGCTCCATCCACCTGTGGATCCATAGGGTCCTGTGTCCAAAGCCTGTCATCTCCAGACGTGTCGTCAGCACCTGGTGGTCCGTTCACAGGGTGAAGTGGCACCCGTAGAGGAAGATGTACCACCGTTCATATGCCCAGATACAAGCAAGCACCTCCTTCTCACCCATGGCATATTTCTGTTCAGCCGCTGAGAGGGACCTCGACGCAAACGCCACTGGGCGCTTGGTACCGTCTTGCACTTAAGACATAATCACCCCCATCGTTGAACCAGATGCATCAGAGGTCACAAAAGTTGGCCATTTTGGATCAAAATGGGCCAACACTGGAGAGGAGGTGAGTGGAGATCTCAGCCTAGCAACTGCCACTGAACAGGCCAGGGTCCACTGCCACGTTGCGTCCTGCTTCAGATGGGTCCGGAGTGGTTCGATAGTCTCTGAATAATGGGGAATAAAATGCCAGTAAAAGTTTACCATGCCTAGGAACGAGGAGATTTGCATAGGGTGTCGTGGGATCAGGGGAGACGCAGGATTGCCTTCATGTCTGAGTGCAGGGGCCTAAGGCCCTCGGCCACCAGCTGGAATCCCACAAGCTCAATGGAGTCCGCCGCAAAAATGCACTTTTCCCCATTCAACGTGACTCCGTGCTCCAGCAGCACCTCCATCACTTGTCTCAAATGACTGTCGTGTTCTTCCCGCGACGTGCCATGGACCACAATATCATCCAGGTACATCACTGCACCCCCAAGGCCGGCCAAAATCATGGACATGATCTTCTGAAAGCAGCTAGGTGCTGAGCTCAGACCAAAAGGCAGGTGGGTGTACCCAAAAATGCCCATGTGGGTAACAAACATCGTCAGGTCCCTTCTGGCTCGGTGAAGGGGCACCTGCAGATAATCCTGGTGGAGATCTAGCTTTGTGAACATCCTTGACCCGCTGAACATTGTGG
The DNA here is from genome assembly GCA_020510985.1 of Pholidichthys leucotaenia. Lineage (NCBI taxonomy): Eukaryota > Metazoa > Chordata > Actinopteri > Cichliformes > Pholidichthyidae > Pholidichthys > Pholidichthys leucotaenia. The sequence continues at coordinate 2,792,084 of CM035841.1, read as the reverse complement.
TGAGGACCTCCATCATGGGGAGCAGATATTTGTCCAGGACAATAGCCGTATTAACCATCCTAAAGTCAATACGCAGCCGGATGCCGCCCGTCTTCTTCTTGGCCACCATGATGTTTAATATCCACGGTGAGGCACCCACTTTCTTGATGATGCCGGCTTTAAGCAGTTTGTTCATTTCCGCTGTGACATTCCCCAGCAGGGCGAGGGGAAGCCACCGTAATGATTGGTTCTTGGGTGTCAAGCTTGGGTTGATGAGCGGCCGGTGGTAGAACACTGTACAGCCAAGGCCCACGACAATGCTGGCCAATGGACATGCCATTCGGGGGACACAGTTAGCACCATTGAGCACGCTGGGGGCGTGATGGAGAATCCTAATTCGCCCAGCAGATCGATTCCCAGAAAGTTGGCCCACTGGCGTGAAACCTGGAAGGTAAATGCGGGAATAATCCTTGACCCACATTTTACTGAGAAGCTGACCGTGCCCGCCATGTCAATTTTAGCATGACCATACCAAAACATTTTGACCATCCCTGCTTTGATGGTTTTGCCCAGGAAAAGTCATTTCAATATGGTCATGCTCAATATGGATTTACCAGCCTGAGTCCACCATAAGCGGCACATGGACCCCGTCTAGCTGCAAGAAGTATCACTTTAACGGCCCCTTCCTGGTGCCCGCCACACACACCTGCGCCATGCATTTGGGCTCCTCAGCTGATGGTTTAATTGTGGTTGTGCAGGCCCTGGCCCAGTGATTAGAATGGCCGCAGTTATGGCACTTTTTTCTTCTGGTAGGGCAAGTGGACGTGCCCGCCTGGTGACAGGGATAGCCACAGCTTCCACACAGACCCTGAGCTCCCTCTCCTGCTGGTGCCATGGTCCGCCGCTTTTTGGGGGTCCGCCCCGAAGGATTAGCTGCGTTACTAGTGGCCTGATGTGGAGTGGAAACTTGGGTGGCTAGGTTCTCTTTAGCTAGCACTTGTAGACCTAGCTGGGCAGCGGACTCAACCTGGCTGGTCAATTCAAACAGTTTCTACAGCATTAAGATGTCCGTAGTTATCGTTAGCTTTCTTTGAGCCATTCATTGCTTGTACCGTGTACTAGCTTGTCCCGAACTAGGTCCTCCTCAATCAGCCCAAAGGCGCACTTTCTTGCTAGGTTACAGAGTTCCATTATGAAACGTTTGGTGGACTCACCAGCTTGTTGTCGGCCGTCAAATAATTTTTATCTTCGCGCTGTAATGTTGGACTGGTCCTTAAAGAAATTATCCATCATTTCCAGACACTCCTTCAAAGAGCCTTTGCCACCCAGTGCGTGAAATATCTGTTGGCCCTCCTCACCGAGGCAGTGAATAAGCAGGCTTCTCCTTCTCTCTTCGTCGGCTCCACCCATTCCAGCCATGGTAATGTACACCTCGAAGGCCTCCCGCCAGTGCCACCATAGTATAGCTGGCTTGCCCGGAGACTCTAAGAATGGAGGTGGTGGTGTAATGCACACTCCCATGGTTTAATCCTCAGTCGCCAAATTGTTAAGTCTTAATAAAGGGAGACCTGAGCCATGTTGAACTGAGCAACCAAATGACCTTTACTGAGATTCACATTCAGTTAACATACCGGCCGTAGCTCGCCTGATGTCGCCACGTTGGCTGCCCAGCTTCAGCTACGGCAAGCTCCAAAGTACAAATCCCTATACAACAAAACCCTGTTTTACGAGCTGCACAGCTGTCACTGATTATGTTCCTGCCTTACTCATGTATCAACACCTGTCATTCATTAATCCTTTGTCCACTCAACTATTTAAGGATACGGCAACGTTTCCCCCATTGCCGTGTCCTACTGTTTGCTTCCTCTGAGCATCAGCCAAGCTCTGAGTGAAAGTATTTTCAGCAGAGGTGAATGGGTGAGTTCTGCCGTGTATTTTCCATGTATTAACACACCTAATAATTATGAATATTAATCACACACATTAGACAATAAGGACAAACAAAGCAGTTAAACTAGAGGAAACAAAAAGAATGAAAACTGAAAATTTACTGGATGACTATAATGGACAATGGTATATTAGTATCAGAGACGATATGAACCTGAGATGACATCAGCCTATGTACAATGTGCAAATGAGCAATGTACAAATTACAAATTAGCACACAGTGTGAGAAATTCTCTGTAATGATAATACCCAGTAGACTGTACATGATAATTTAGCAGCAGAGATGATATGGACTTAAGATGGGGTGAGACTATGTACACTGTACAAGTGAGCAATGTGCAAATTTAGCAGCCAGTGTGTGAGTTCCTATTTTCAAAGCTATTTTTGCAGTTTTTGGGAGTTGTGATTTGTTCTGGAGTCTGATGCCAGTGGGAAAGAAGGAGTTTTTTTTAGTCTGGATGTCCTGTATTTCACGCTTCTGTACCTCTGGCCTGAGGGTAGAAGTGTGAACAGTCTGTGCTGGGGGTGGGTAGGGTCCTGGAGGATGGCGTCAGCACTCCTTTGGATTCTGCGGTGGTAGATGCTCTGCAGAGAGGGGAGTGGAGTCCTGATTATCTTCTTCGCTGTCTTCACCATTCCTTGCAGGCGCTTGGGGTCCAGAGCAGTAGTGCTTCCGTACCACGCCGTGATGCAGTTGGTCAAGATGATCTCGATGATGCAGCTGTAGAAATTGTTGAGGATCCTGGGGGACATGCCAAACTTCTTCAGCCTCCTCAGAAAGTACAGCCACTGTTGAGTTCTCTTAACCATCTCTGTGGTGTTATGTGCCCACGTAAACTTTTCGCTGATGTTGATGCCCAGGTATTTAAAGCTGGTCAGCCTCTCCACCTCAAGCTCCCGGATGAACTGTGGCAGATGGGGTCTCCTCCTCCCCTTCCTCATGTCCACTATCATCTCCTTTGTCTTGTCCGTGTTGAGGGTGAGGTTGTTGTCCTCACACAATGACACCAGGCTGGCCACCTCCCTCCTGTAGGATGCGTCATCACCACCAGTGATGCGTCCTATCACTGCTGTTTCATCCGCCAACTTTAAGATGATATTGTCCTTGTGGGAGGCAACACAGTCATGGGTGAAGAGGCTGTAGAGGATGGGACTGAGAACACAACCCTGTGGGACACCCGTGTTTGTGATGATGCTGGCTGAGGGCCTGTTACCCAACCTGATAAACTGGAGCCATCACAAAAAAAAAAAAAAAAAATCAACTTTATTGTCATTACACATGTATGAATACAAGGTAACGAAACACAGTTTAACATCCAATCAGAAGTGCAAAGGACAGCAGTGCAGTATATACGGTAATTAACAGTATGTGCAATTTAAGCAAATATATGCAAATATATGCAGAAGTGCAGAAAGTTAAAAGTACTGTTATGTGCAAATAATGTGCAATAAGTTAGATGTAGTTATGTAGTTATGCAGTTATGTACAGGTGAGGATGGTAAAAGATGATTGTAAGAGAGTCAGCGGGGAACTAAGTTCAATAACGTGACAGCTGTTGGAAAGAATCAGAATCAGAATCAGAATCAGAATCAGATTTATTGCCATTGTCCATGTAATACACAAACTAGGAATTTGTCTCGGTGCCATGCTGCAACATTAAAAACATAATGAGAAAAAGGGATAAACTAAAAAACTAAAGGACTAGAAACGTGCAATAAGTGTAGAAAAATAAGTAATAATAAGTAATAATAATAATAATACTAGTAATAATGAGTAGTACTAGTCAAGGCAGTTTTAAAAAATTAGCAAGTAGCAGATAATGTGAAGTACCACATAGTGCAGTCAATAATGCAACAGAAAAACAGTGATGAATGACGTGAGTCTGGTTGAGCTGCTGTACATAGTGCACGAGAGTCAAAAGTCACTTAATGTTCAGCAGTCTGATGGCAGAGGGGAAAAAGCTGTTCATGTGCCGGGAGGTTTTAGTCTGAATGGACCGAAGTCTTCTACCTGAGGGGAGGGGGGCAAACAGCACGTGACCAGGATGTGAAGGATCGGCTATGATCCGGCCAGCACGCCTCCGGGTCCTGGAGATGTACAGGTCCTGGAGAGATGGGAGCTCGCAGCCTATCACCTTCTCAGCAGTGCGCACGACGCGCTGCAGCCTTAGTCTGTCCCTGGCAGTGGCTCCTGCATACCACACAGTTATGGAGGAGGTGAGGATGGACTCGATGATGGCTGTGTAGAACTGCACTAACATCTTGGTGGGTAGCTTGAGCTTCCTCAGCTGCCGCAGAAAGAACATCCTCTGCTGGGCCTTTTTGATGAGGGAGCTGATGGTTGGCTCCCATTTGAGGTCTCAGGTGATGGTGGTGCCCAAGAAGCGGAAGGAATCTGCAATGGTGATGGGAGAGCCTGTGATGGTGAGGGGGGGCAGGGGGGATGTGACTTTCCTGAAGTCCACAATCATCTCCGCTGTCTTCAGAGCATTCAGCTGCAGGTTGTTGTGGCTGCACCAGGACACCAGCTGGGCCACCTCTTCCCTGTAGGCGGACTCGTCGCCATTGGAGATGAGCCCGATGAGGGTGGTGTCGTCCGCAAACTTAATCAGCTTAACAGACTGGTGGGAAGAGGTGCAGGAGTTGGTATAAAGGGAGAAGAGTAGGGGGGAAAGTACACAGCCCTGGGGTGATCCAATGCTGATGCTAACAGAGTCTGAGACAGACTTCCCCAGCCGCACATGCTGTCTCCGGTCCGTCAGGAAGTCGGTGATCCACCTGCAGAGGGAGTCAGGCACGTTGAGCAGGGACAGCTTGTCCTGGAGCAGATCGGGGCGGATGGTGTTGAATGCGGAGCTGAAGTCCACAAACAGAATCCTGGCGTAGGTTCCCGGGGAGTCCAGGTGCTGCAGGATGGAGTGGAGGGCCAGGTTGACTGCGTCGTCCACAGACCTGTTAGCATGGTAGGCAAACTGCAGCGGGTCTAGGAGGGGTGTGGTGATGGACTTGAGGTGAGACAGGACCAGGCGCTCAAAGGACTTCATGACTACAGAGGTGAGCGCTACAGGTCTGTAGTCGTTAAGTCCAGTAATCCGTGGCTTCTTGGGGACAGGGATGATGGTGGAGGATTTGAGGCAGGTCGGCACGTGACATTGCTTAAGGGAGGTGTTAAAAATGTCTGTGAAGACAGGAGCCAGCTCTTTCGCACAGTGTCTCAGGGTGGAGGGAGACACACCGTCCGGCCCGGGGGCCTTGCGCGGGTTCAGTCTGGAGAACTGTCTGTGCACGTCCTGCTCACTGATGACAAGGGCAGGGGGGGAGGAGGAGGAGGAGGAGGGGGGGGACCGCTTTAGATGAATTAGGGGCTGAGGAGGCAGTGGAGCTGGGTGGAGTGGGTGAGTTGGACACAGCTGACGAGGTGTCAAAACGGGCATAGTGTTGGGACAGTCTTTGACAAAGGGCTTTGTCATCCTGAACTTTAGAAGCCTGAGGCTGATAGTTGGTGATTTGCCTCAGTCCTCTCCACACAGAAGCCGAGTCATTAGCAGTGAACTGCTGCTGGAGTTTCTCAGAATACACAGATTTAGCTCTCCTCAGCTCTCTGTTAAACCGATATTTGACCTCTCTGTAGCAGTCTCTGTCTCCACTTTTCAACGCTGCTTCCTTCTCCTTCCTGATCCGTCTGAGCTTAGCTGTGAACCAGGGCTTGTTAAGATAAGATAAGATAAGCCTTTATTAGTCCCACAACGGGGAAATTCCAGGATTGCAACAGCACAGGGATAGCAACACTCAGAGCAACAATCAGAAGGCAAGAAAAAAAAAAACAAGCAAGCAAGAGCAGCTAATAAACATATGTACGTATTACTATAAAATATATATATATACACACACACACAGACACACAGTGCAGAGCATTGTAGCTGGATGGAATAATATATGAATATATGAACACACAGTGCAGAGCATTGTAGCTAGATGGAATAAATATGTAAATATATAAACACCCACAGTACGGAGCATTGCAGCTAGGTGGAATAAATATGCAAGTATATAAACACACACAGTGCGGAGCAATGTAGCTAGATGGAATAACATGTAGATATATAAATATATAAACACCCACAGTACGGAGCATTGCAGCTAGACGGAACAAATATGCAAATATATAAACACACACAGTGCAGAGCATTGCCGCTAGATGGAATGAAACAGCATAACCGTCTACCCAGCTATCCTGCATGGTATGATTATGTGCCCATACACACTCTCACCCTCCATAGCGACCGGCATGCTCCTAGTTGTATGCCGGAGAGGACCACTGTGTAAGTCTATTGCATCTTCTGCATTCAAAAAACTATTAGTTTGTTACGTCTTTTTTGCTATCTCTGCGAGCAGCCCTGCTTAGGTTGTACAGTCTGACAGCCGTTGGTAGGAAGGACCTACGAAACCTCTCGGTTGTGCACCTGGGATGATGTAGTCTGCTGCTAAATGAGCTCCTCAGTGCATTCAGTATGTCCTGCATAGGGTGGAACTCGGACTCCAGCAGAGATGACAGTTTAGCCACCGTCCTTCTCTCTCCTATCTCCTCCATCGGATCAAGGCGCTGCCCCAGGACAGAGCTAGCTTTCTTAATCAGTTTGTTCAGTCTCTTCCTATCGGCTGCAGTAATGCCACTGCCCCAGCAGACCACTCCAAAAGTGATGGCTGATGCCACCACCGTGTCATAGAATGACTTCAGCAGCGCCCCTTGTACACCAAAAGACCTGAGTCTCCTCAGCAGGAACAGCCTGCGCTGTCCCTTCTTGTAGAGTGCATCAGTATTGTGTGACCAGTCTAGTTTATTGTTCAGATGAATACCCAGGTACTTATAGGATGTCACCATCTCGATGTCTGTTCCCTGTATATTTACTGGTACTGTGAGGGGCTGCCCATGCCTGCGGCAGTCCACCACCAGCTCCTTAGTTTTCCTCGCGTTGATCTGGAGGCAGTTCCGATGGCACCAGTCCACGAAGTCCTGGATAAGCCCTCTGTACTCAGCTTCATCTCCATTGGAGATGAGGCCAACGATCGCAGAGTCATCAGAGAACTTCTGTAGATGGCAGTGTGTTGTGTTGTGTGAGAAGTCCGCAGTATAAAGAGTGAACAGGAAGGGAGCCAGCACCGTTCCCTGGGGGGCCCCCGTGCTACTGATGATCGTGTCGGACACACAGTCCCGGGTTCTCACAAACTGAGGCCGGTTCGTGAGGTAGTCCAGGATCCATGATGACAGGTGCTGGTCCACCCCTGCGCGCAGCAGCTTGTCCTTCAGGATCATCGGTTGGATGGTGTTGAAAGCACTGGAGAAGTCAAAGAACATGATCCTCACCATATTCCCGGGCTTCTCCAGGTGGGACAGAGAACGGTGAAGGAGGAAGATCACCGCATCCTCCACCCCAATGCCATGCTGGTAGGCGAACTGGAGTGGATCCATCGCTGGTTCCACCAGGGGGCGGAGGTGAGCAAGGAGCAGTCTCTCCAGGGTCTTCATCAAGTGGGACGTCAAGGCCACCGGTCTGTAGCTGTTCAGGTCTTTGGGGTGGGAAGTTTTTGGTACAGGTACCACACAAGATGTTTTCCACAGCTGTGGTACCCTCCCCAGTTTCAGGCTCATGTTGAAGATATACGTCACAATCCCACACAGCTGGTCTGCACAGGACTTGAGGAGCTTTGCGCTGATGCCGTCCGGTCCCGGCGCCTTCCTCGCCTTGATCTTCCTCAGCTCCGTCCTCACCTGGGTCCTGGTCAGGGTCAGGATGGGGGGCTGTGTGTTGGGAGTGGGGGGGTGTTGGTAGAGTGGGGAGTGGGCAGCAGGACTTGATTTCTTTAGAGGCAGCAGTGGTTGTTGTGCAGTCAGGGGGGAGGGCGGTTGGTCAAATCTATTGAAAAACAGATTCAGGTTGTTCGCCCACTCCCTGCCCCCTGTGGCCTGGGGGGAGGTATTCTGGAGCCCCGAGATGGTTTTGAGGTTTCTCCAGACCCCGCTGATGTCGCTCTGTTGCAGCTTGTCCTCCATCTTCTTCCTGAAGCTGTCCTTGCCTTCTCTGATCTTTCTCCTCAGCTCCCTCTGTACGGACTTCAGCATCTCCCTGTTCCCTGACCTGAAGATCCTCTTCTTCTCTCTCAGAAGTGTTTTAATCTCAGGGTTGATCCAGGGTTTGTTGTTTGAGTGACGCCGTGTGACACCGTTATTAGAATATCTTACCCTGGTGCGCGATGGGAGAATGTCCTCCTCACAGAAGTTGATATATGAGTTCACAGTGTCTGTGTACTCATTAAGATCATGTGTGGCTCTTTTAAACATGCCCCAGTCAGTTATTTCCATGCATGTGTTCAGTTTCTCTCCAGCTTCACTGGTCAATTTCTTTGTGGTGGTCACAACAGGTTTAGTGAGTTTCAGTCTTTGTTTGTATGTGGGGATGAGGTGGACCATCACGTGATCAGATAGTCCCAGCGCAGCGCGGGGAACAGCGCGATATGCGTCCTTTACTGAAGTATAACAGTGATCTAGCGTGTTATTTCCTCTGGTTGGACATTTAATAAACTGTTTGTAGCGGGGGAGCTCGTGACTCAGATTGCTCTGGTTAAAATCGCCCACCACGATAACCAGGGAGTCTGGAAAGTTCCGCTCCGTAAGTTGGATGTGATCTGCGAGCACGCGCTGAAACTGTTCCTAAACCTGCTGGTTCTAGTCCGAAGGCTTCTGAAACGTCTTCTGGAGGGGAGAAGCTGGAACAGTCCATGAGCAGGATGGTTGGAGTCCCTAAGAATGCTGCGTGCCCGGCGCAGACATCTTTTCCTGTAGACGTCCTGTAGACGTCCCCCACAAAGTCCAGTAGCCAGTCACAGAGGGTGGGGTGCAGGTCAAGTGGACAGTTTGTCTGTGAGTTTGTGGGGAATGACCGTGTTGAAGGCGGAGCTGTAGTCCACAAAGAGCATTCTAATGTAGGAGTCTTTATCTTTCAGGTGGGAGACAGATGCAGCGCTACAGCAATGGCATCTGAGGTGGATCTGTTGGGCCGGTAGGCGTACTGCAGCGGGTCCAGGGTATCCGGTATGCTGTCCTGAATGAGGGCCAGCACCAATCTCTTGAAGCACTTCATAATGATTGGAGTGAGTGCTACCGGTCTGTAATCATTCAGGAAGGTCAGCGGGCTCTTTTTGGGAAGGGGAACAATGGTTGTGGTTTTGAAGCAGAAGGGGACTGTGTTCTGGTTGAGGGAGAGGTTGAAGATGGATGTGAGAACATCAGTCAGCTCGGCAGCACATGCTCTGAGATCACTGTCCTGTAAAATTGTCCTGTTCATTGACTTGATGTCACATTAGGTCCCGTTAGGTATGATTTAACGCATTATTTGGGTGTTGTGTCCCCTTAGTGATTACAAGAAAGGGCATGTGGCCCTAAATATTAAAATAAAATTGTTTCACTAATTATTTGGGTGTTTGCTGGGCTTTTGGTGTCCCATTTGGTCCCATTCCTTGTATAGTGAAACCCCACATCCTGGTACTCAAAACTCTTTCCCCACTGGGGAAAAAACAAAAAACAAAAAACAAAACCTGATCTATGACACAGGACATGTGGAAAGTCATGTAATTATTATAATAAGAAACTATGAATGAGAACACTTCTAGTGCGTCTATTTTAACTCACAGTGAAGCCAATTTCTATCTAAGTCATGACAGTGCATCATCATGAATATCCATCAAAATCAACTCAAAATGTATAAAACACAACAAATCAAGCTGAAACAAACTATAGGAGCACTTAGTGGCTGGAAGTTAACCAAAAAGACAGTGAAGACAGTATGAACCAGCTTTTTACACTGTCACCGTCTACCATGAGGCCAGAATCAGTTCATTAACGGTTGAAAAGGAAGGTGGTGATTGGGAGGAACGGCCTGCCCGATCTGAACCCGAGTGGTGTTCAGTTATTGGACTTCTGTGCTAACCACAGTTTGTCCATAACGAACACCATGTTTAAGCATAAGGGTGCCCATATGTGCACCTGGCACCAGGACACCCTAGGTCGCAGGTCGATGATCGATTTTGTTATCGTGTCATTAGACCTGTGACCGTATGTCTTGGACACTCGGGTAAAGAGAGATGCAGAGCTGTCAACTGATCACCACCTGGTGTTGAGTTGGATCCGATGGCAGGGGAGGAAGCCATTCAGACCTGGTAGACCCAAACGTATAGTGAGGGTGTGCTGGAAACATCTGGCTGAGACCCCTGTCCGGGAGGTCTTCAACTCCCACCTCCGGAAGAACTTCAACCACATTCCGAAGGAGTCTGGAGACATGGAGTCTGAATGGGCCATGTTCTCATCTCTATTGTTGAAGCGGCGGCCCAGAGCTGTGGCCACAAAGTGGTCGGTGCATCTCGTGGTGGCAACCCCCAAACCAAGTGGTGAATACCAGTGGTGAGGGGGGCCATTAAGCTGAAGAAGGAGTCCTATCAGGCTTGGTTGGCTTGTGGGACTCCCAAAGCAGCTGAGGTGTACCGGCAGGCCAAGCGGAGTGCAGCCCGGGTGGTTGCTGAAGCAAAAACCCCGGTATGGGAGGAGTTCAGTAAGGCCATGGAACAAGACTTTCGGTTGGCCTCAAAGAGATTCTGGCAAACTGTCTGGCGGCTCAGGAGGGGGAAGCAGCTCCCTGTCCACACTGTGTATGGTGCAGATGGGGCGCTGTTGACTTCGACTGGGGATATTGTCGGGCAGTGGAAGGAATACTTTGAGGATCTCCTCAATCCCACTGATACGCCTTCCACAGAGGAAGCAGGACTTATGGACAAGGGGGACGACTCGCCTATCACAGGGGCTGAGGTTGCCAAGGTGGTTAAAAATCTCCTTGGTGACCAGGCCCCAGGGGTGGACGAGATTCGCCCTGAGTATCTCAAGGCCCTGGATGTTGTTGGGCTGTCATGGTTGACACGCCTCTGCAACATTGCATGGAGGTTTTGGGCAGTGCCTTTGGCATGGCAAACCAGGGTTGTGGTTCTTCTTTTCAAAAAAGGAGACCGGAGGGTGTGCTCCAACTTTAGAGGGATCACACTCCTCAGCCTCCCTGGGAAGGTCTATGCCAAGGTACTGGAGAGGAGAGTCCTGCCGTTGGTCGAACCTTGGATTCAGGAGGAGCAATGTGGTTTTCGTCCTGGCTGTAGTACATCGGACCAACTCTTTACCCTCTTGAGAACTCTCAAGGGTTCGTGGGAGTTTGCCCAACCAGTTTGCATGTGTTTTGTGGACTTGGAGAAGGCATTTGACCGCTTCCCTTGTGGTTTTTTGTGGGGCGGGCTTCTGGAGTATGGAGTGTTGGGCTTGTTGTTACGAGCTATTTGGTCTCTGTACGACCATTGTGAGAGTTTGGTTCATATTGCCAACACTTGGTCGGACTCACTCCCAGTGAGAGTTGGACTCTGCCAGGGCTGCCCTTTGTCACCGATCCTGTTCATAATTTTTATGGATTGGATTTCTAGGCGCAGCCAGGGAATGGAGGGTGTCATGCTTGGTGACCACAGGATCTCTTCTCTGTTGTTTGCAGATGATGTTGTCCTGTTGGCTTCATCCATCAATGACCTAGAGCTCTTTTTTTTTTTTAAATACTTATTTTGTACCCGTAGGTAGATTTGTTTTGCAGTCTGGTGACAAGCCACCAGCTGCTGGTTGCTGCGTGCGCAAGTGCCCCATATCTCTAACCTGCATGTTTTTGGCATGTGGGAGGAAACCGGAGAAATCCCGGAGTAAACCCACGCAACACGGGGAGAACATACAAACTCCACACAGATCACTGTTGGCCGGGGGCAGGGATCGAACCCACGATCTCATGATCCCCGCGATCCCCCGGCCGAGGGTAAACTGTGCTGCCGCAGTGCTAACCACTGCGCCACCGTGCAGCACACGGTTAGCTTCCCAGCTCTTGCCGGGACAGTTTGCCGTTTGAGTGTGAAGTTGCTGGGATGAGAATCAGCACCTCCAAGTCCGAGTCCATGGTCCTCAGCCGGAAAAAGGTGGATTGTCCTCTCCCGGTTGGGGACAGGCTCCTACCCCAAGTGAAGGAGTTTAAGTATCTTGGGGTTTTATTCACGAGTGAAGGGAAAATGGAGTGAGAGATTGACAGACAGATCGGAGCAGCATCTGTAGTAATGCGGACGTTTTACTGGTCTGTTGTGGTGAAGAGGGAGCTGAGTTCTAAGGCAAAGCTGTCGATTTACCAGTCAATCTATGTTCCTACTCTCACCTATGGTCACGAGCTTTGGGTAATGACTGAAAGAATGAGATCGCGGATACAAGCGGTTGAAATGAGCTTTCTCTGTAGGATTGCTGGACTCACCCTCAGAGATAGGGTGAGGAGCTCAGTCATCCGGCAGAGGCTCAGAGTAGAACCGCTGCTCCTCCACATTGAAAGGAGTCAGTTGAGGTGGTATGGGCATCTGATTAGGATGCCTCCTGGACGCCTCCCACTTGAGGTGTTTCGGGCACGTCCCACTGGGAGGAGACCCCGGGACAGACCCAGGACTCGGTGGAGAGACTATGTCTCCCAGCTGGTCTGGGAACACCTTGGTATCCTCTCTGAAGAGCTGGAGCAGGTGGCTGGGGAGAGGGAAGTCGGGGCTTCTCTGCTTGAACTGCTGCCTCTGTGACCCAGACCTCCGGAAAAGTGGTAGAAGATGGATGGATGGATGATCAGTCAGGTCAGTCAGAAAAATGATCAAACATCTCTGACTCATTCCTGCTGTTCTCAAAGACATGAAGGTCTCCACATGGTCCACCACATCTGAACCTGCAGCAGCTCTGACATGGCCATGTGGACCTTTAATGCCCTGTGGTCTGTGGAGCAGCAGCCTCACAGAGGAGTCCAGATGTTTCTGAGCTGAGAGAATCGGGTTTAGAAATCTACCTGAGAGACTTTGCACCAATCACAATCAGCTTTACTTTGATGCTTGGTTCTGATTTTTTCCTCAGGAGCTCAGGCTGAAGGAAAACCCGATCTAACAGGTAGAAAACAGAGAAAATCACTAACAAAAAATCAGCTTTGAAGTTTAAATAGGGTTTAATTTTTTCCTTTACTGATGACTCTGATTTTTGTTCAGAACCTGATGATGATGTCAGGTTGGTGGGAGGAGACAGTCGCTGTGGAGGAACAGTGGAGGTGAAACATCTGGGAAAGTGGAGACCAGTGGAAGGTGATGTCTGGCCCCTGAAGACAGCAGCTGTTGTCTGTGAACATCTGGACTGTGGCTCTGCTGTTTCTGTCGAGAAAGAGGAGTCCTCAGGGAGAAATGTGTGGTGGATCCAGCATGATTGTGTTCAGTCTGGATCCTCTCTGAGAGACTGTGTAACATCACCATCATCGTCCTTTTCCTCCATCCAGAATCTCACCTGTTCAGGTAATGATGTGTCTCCTCTTGTGTGTCAGTCCAGTTTCCAGGATTCTCCTTCCTCTCTCACAGTAACAGTCACTGGTTTCCAGTGGGCTGAATGTTATGTCCAAACCTAGGTCGACAATGACGAGACTGGAAGTTCAGCAGAACACACTCTTTATTAACATGCACAGACCCACAGGCTGCCTTCTTCATTGGGGTTTAATGCAGGAAGAGACAGAGTCTCTTCCGCTCCTCCTTTTGATACCTCTCGTGATGCCCTACCAGAAAGGAAGGGCACACCTCGATGTGCCCTTCTCACGTAGTTCTTGTGATAATTGCTCAGCTGCCTCGCACTACATCATTATTTCCATGGCTGTTGTCAGTGTTAGTTCGCCAGTGTAGGTCAGCAGTCTAGCTCTCGCCGAGGAACAGCAGACATGCGCCGCTAACTGATCTCAGACCATCTCCTCCTCCATGGCTCAAAACTGACACTCACCTGCTAGCTGCCGAAGGTCTGCGACAAAGGACTGCACAGACTCCCCTGACCGCTGGCGGCACTGTCTGAATCTGATTCTCTGCACTATGATGTTCTCCGTGGCGTGAAAGTAGTGTGCCATAGCTTCGACCACTTTATCGTAGCTGTCAGTGACCCCCAGAGTGTTCACGATTCTTTGTCCCTCAAACCAGAGGTGATAGACCAGTATCGCCCAAGCACGGGCTTTGCTAATTTCACCAAGGTCCTGAGCCATGACATAATTTTGGAAGCCCGAGTACCCGCTACTCCATGGCACAGGTGGCTCACCTGAGACCTCCAGAAATGGCTGAATTGTAGACATAGTACACTCCATACTTACAAATATTGCCAATTTACTTCAACGCCAAATGTTATCTCTAAATCTAGGTTGACAATAATGAGACTGGAGGTTCAACAGAACACACTCTTTATAAACATGCACAGAACCACAGACTGCCTTCTTCGTTGGGGTCTAACATAGGAAGAGAAAGAGTCTTCTTCTTCTTCTTCTTCTTCTTGGTTACTGGCAGATAGCAAACAACTGAAAGGTGCATACCACCACCTACTGTACAAGAGTATGTAACATTATGTCTGAGCCCGACCCCTAAATTCTGACTTAATCCTGTGTTATTTACAAAAGAGAAAAGAGCCCTTCTCGTGATTCTTAGTGCCTCTCCACCTCCATCTGTTCCCAGAATCCCAGTTAAATTCCATTCCCTACCAGCCTCTCAAACTTCATTTTCCATTATCTTTTATTTCCGTATTTGTGACAGTGTAGTAAGATGTGCTCTTTTCTCTTCCACTCCTCCCTTTTATACCTCTCGTGACGCCCTGCCGGAAAGGGTAGAGCGCCGACTCACTCTAAACCCCGGCTGCCCCGGCCACCATCTTACTAATACTAAATATATACAATAATGATACATATCACTGAACTCTTCATTTTCTTCAAGGTTCAAAGCCTCCATAGACTGCTGACCTTCAGCTGACAGGAAACAGCTGGACAACACTGTCTGTCTCTGTAGACCAATGTGTCCAAATAGCAGCAGCAGATCAGCCATCATTGCTGTGGTGAAGAGAAACTCCAGTTTGACACCAGCTGTCCTACAGCTCTACACTTTCCTTTCATCTTCTTTTCATTGAACATCACTCATTTATTGAACAATCAGAACAAGGGTCCAGCAGCAGTGGATCCACCTTTTTATTGAACTCAATGTTATTTTCAACACATTTATGACCAAATGATTTTTCGAGATAGATAGATAGATAGATAGATAGATGTACTTTATTGATCCCAAATTGGGAAATTACAGTGTAACAGCAGCATGACAGTAGAAAACCAAACAACAGAAGCACACACATGACAGACAAAGGGATTACCCATGGAAAGTAAAAACTAACATGACTATAAAACCTATATACATCATAGCTTCATATATGATGACCCGTATAAACACATGAATCATCCCATTGTACAAATCAGAATCAGAATCAGAATCAACTTTATTGCCAAGTATGCTTACACAAACAAGGAATTTTACTTATCACTAAGGTAAGATAAGATAAGATAAGATAAGATAAGCCTTTATTAGTCCCACAACGGGGAAATTCCAGGATTGCAACAGCACAGGGATAGCAACACTCAGAGCAACAATCAGAAGGCAAGAAAAAAAAAAAAAAAAAGCAAGCAAGAGCAGCTAATAAACATATGTACGTATTACTATAAAATATATATATATACACACACACACAGACACACAGTGCAGAGCATTGTAGCTGGATGGAATAAATATATGAATATATGAACACACAGTGCAGAGCATTGTAGCTAGATGGAATAAATATGTAAATATATAAACACCCACAGTACGGAGCATTGCAGCTAGGTGGAATAAATATGCAAGTATATAAACACACACAGTGCGGAGCAATGTAGCTAGATGGAATAATATGTAGATATATAAATATATAAACACCCACAGTACGGAGCATTGTAGCTAGATGGAATAAATATGCAAATATATAAACACACACAGTGCAGAGCATTGTTGCTAGATGGAATGAAACAGCATAACCGTCTACTTAGTTATCCTACATGGTATGATTATGTGCCCATACATATTCTCACCCTCCATAGCGACCGGTATGTTCCTAGTTGTATGCCGGAGAGGACCATTGTGTAAGTCTATTGCATCTTTTGCATTCAAAAAACTATTAGTTTGTTACGTCTTTTTGCTATCTCTGCGAGCAGCCCTGCTTAGGTTGTACAGTCTGACAGCCGTTGGTAGGAAGGACCTACGAAACCTCTCGGTTGTGCACCTGGGATGATGTAGTCTGCTGCTAAATGAGCTCCTCAGTGCATTCAGTATGTCCTGCATAGGGTGGAACTCGGACTCCAGCAGAGATGACAGTTTAGCCACCGTCCTTCTCTCTCCTATCTCCTCCATCGGATCAAGGCGCTGCCCCAGGACAGAGCTAGCTTTCTTAATCAGTTTGTTCAGTCTCTTCCTATCGGCTGCAGTAATGCCACTGCCCCAGCAGACCACTCCAAAAGTGATGGCTGATGCCACCACCGTGTCATAGAATGACTTCAGCAGCGCCCCTTGTACACCAAAAGACCTGAGTCTCCTCAGCAGGAACAGCCTGCGCTGTCCCTTCTTGTAGAGTGCATCAGTATTGTGTGACCAGTCTAGTTTATTGTTCAGATGAATACCCAGGTACTTATAGGATGTCACCATCTCGATGTCTGTTCCCTGTATATTTACTGGTACTGTGAGGGGCTGCCCATGCCTGCGGCAGTCCACCACCAGCTCCTTAGTTTTCCTCGCGTTGATCTGGAGGCAGTTCCGATGGCACCAGTCCACGAAGTCCTGGATAAGCCCTCTGTACTCAGCTTCATCTCCATTGGAGATGAGGCCAACGATCGCAGAGTCATCAGAGAACTTCTGTAGATGGCAGTGTGTTGTGTTGTGTGAGAAGTCCGCAGTATAAAGAGTGAACAGGAAGGGAGCCAGCACCGTTCCCTGGGGGGGCCCCCGTGCTACTGATGATCGTGTCGGACACACAGTCCCGGGTTCTCACAAACTGAGGCCGGTTCGTGAGGTAGTCCAGGATCCATGATGACAGGTGCTGGTCCACCCCTGCGCGCAGCAGCTTGTCCTTCAGGATCATCGGTTGGATGGTGTTGAAAGCACTGGAGAAGTCAAAGAACATGATCCTCACCATATTCCCGGGCTTCTCCAGGTGGGACAGAGAACGGTGAAGGAGGAAGATCACCGCATCCTCCACCCCAATGCCATGCTGGTAGGCGAACTGGAGTGGATCCATCGCTGGTTCCACCAGGGGGCGGAGGTGAGCAAGGAGCAGTCTCTCCAGGGTCTTCATCAAGTGGGACGTCAAGGCCACCGGTCTGTAGCTGTTCAGGTCTTTGGGGTGGGAAGTTTTTGGTACAGGTACCACACAAGATGTTTTCCACAGCTGTGGTACCCTCCCCAGTTTCAGGCTCATGTTGAAGATATACGTCACAATCCCACACAGCTGGTCTGCACAGGACTTGAGGAGCTTTGCGCTGATGCCGTCCGGTCCCGGCGCCTTCCTCGCCTTGATCTTCCTCAGCTCCGTCCTCACCTGGGTCCTGGTCAGGGTCAGGATGGGGGGCTGTGTGTTGGGAGTGGGGGGGTGTTGGTAGAGTGGGGAGTGGGCAGCAGGACTTGATTTCTTTAGAGGCAGCAGTGGTTGTTGTGCAGTCAGGGGGGAGGGCGGTTGGTCAAATCTATTGAAAAACAGATTCAGGTTGTTCGCCCACTCCCTGCCCCCTGTGGCCTGGGGGGCGGTATTCTGGAGCCCCGAGATGGTTTTGAGGTTTCTCCAGACCCCGCTGATGTCGCTCTGTTGCAGCTTGTCCTCCATCTTCTTCCTGAAGCTGTCCTTGCCTTCTCTGATCTTTCTCCTCAGCTCCCTCTGTACGGACTTCAGCATCTCCCTGTTCCCCGACCTGAAGATCCTCTTCTTCTCTCTCAGAAGTGTTTTTATCTCAGGGTTGATCCAGGGTTTGTTGTTTGAGTGACGCCGTATGGTCTTGGTGGGAACGGATTTGTCCACACAGAAGCTGAGGTAGCCCGTGAAGGTGTGAATGAGGCCATCGATGTCCTCACCATGTGGATCGCAGAGCTGCTTCCAGGCGGTGGCTTCAAAACAGCCCTTTAGGGTGTCCATTGTCTCCTCAGACCATAACTCCACAGTGTGCATGGCCGGAGGTTGTCTGTGCACTAGGGGTTTGTACACCGGCCGGAGATGAACCAAGTTGTGATCCGATCTCCCGAGTGGGGGTAGTTGTGATGAGGTGTACGCCTCCTTAGTGTTTGCGTAGAATAAATCCAGTGTTTTATTGTCTCTAGTGTGGCATGTGACATACTGGGTGAACGTGGGTAGAATGGGAGACAGTGAAACATGGTTGAAATCGCCTGAGATGAGGAGAAGAGCATCTGGGTGTTCTGTCTGCAGCCTGCTGGTTACTGAATGGATGACGTCACGTGCTGTCCCAGCGTTCGCCGTCGGATTTGCATAAACAACAATGCAGATCACGTGTGAGTGTTCTCTCGGGAGATATGTAGGCCTCATGCTAACAGCTAGCAACTCAATGTCTTTGCTGCAGTGTCGTTGTTTAACAGTGATATGTCCCGGTCTGCACCAGTTGTTGTTAACATACATGATCACTCCACCGCCCCTAGCCTTGCCACTGTCTGGTGTTCGGTCAGCTCGTATCATGTGAAAACCCTCCAGCTCAATGTTAGCATCTGCTGCTAGTTCAGTTAGCCACGTCTCAGTAAACAAAAGGAGAGAGCACTCCCGGTATGTGCTATCATAACGGGAGATAGCCGCTAGCTCATCTAACTTTCCCAGTATCGACCGTACATTTCCCATGACAACAGATGGAAGGGAGGGTCTGTACCTTATATTTTTTGTCCTCCGCCTTACTCCAGCCCGGCAGCCGCGGCGTTTTCGCCTCAGTTCACTCGGTATGTCGAGTTTTTCCAATGGGACCGGGTGGCGGTTGAATGCTAGCAGCTGTTCTCTGCTGTATCGTATCCTGCTATAGACAGTGGCTCCGTCCACCGGCTCAGGAGACATTTAGGACGATCTGTGTGTCCGTGATATAAGTGGGGTGAAAAAAAAAGACGGATCAAAAGAGAGAGGAAGGGAAAAAGACTCGGAATCGAGCCGCTGTTGCAAAAGGCAGCCGACTCGTGTGGCGCCGAGAGAAAAAAAAAAAAAAAAAAAAAAAAAAAAAAAAGAAAAAAAGGTGTGCTCATTGTTAAGCGCTCCCTAATGACGCGGCAGCCATACAGGCGCCTCATGCAGTGGGGGGTAAAGAGGGGGAGGGGGAAGGGGGTGACACATTGGGCATAGAGAAAAAACATAGTTATCAAAATATGGCTCGAGTGAGCAAGATTGTGATCACATAGAAAAAAACCCTCTAAGCACACTTAGCAGACAATACAGATCCACACATTAACAAAGCAAGAGAGAGACCAGTGTGTGTATGTCAGTCATATGATATCAGTGTGAGTGCAGTGTGTGAATGAATGAATGAATGAATGAATTTATTTATTTCGGATAGTACATTACAGGTTAAAAGAAACTGTATAATATAACAACAAGGTCAAATTAGACAAAGACTCCTTCTACTATACAATTCCACGTGAGTTATCCGAAATGGGTGATGGCTGAAGCCGCAGCTTATATTGCCCACCCATATTCCATCCAAGAATTCAAAGGAGAAAAAAGAGAAAACAAGACAAGAGCGATTACAATTTAAAACAAGGCTAAGACAAAATATCAGTTATATAGAAGTATCAGTTACTGGTGGACAACAAAAATCGTCTCTTAGGCAACGGCTAGATGATTCTGATTCTGTCTTTAGTGTCCTAAAACATAGATAACATGTCCACAGAGTTCATCTCTCTTCAGTTCATGCCAGATGGTAAAATTCCATGTTAGTCACATGGCTGTCCTTGGAGAGTTCAGATTGTTGCACATCAGCAATTGTTTGGGTTAAAGAGAAGCCAAAACTCCCTTCTGCCTTATCTTTTCTGCTGGAGGAATGATTCTCAAGGACGCCGAATCAAGGCCTGATAGGCACAGTTCACTTAGAGCATAGAAATTTCACCTCTCATGCGATTCTGTGCATCACAATTTACATTCACAGGCTTTAAAATCATTCCCTGGAGAGCACCCAGCGACTCCGAGATGTTTCCCACCTTCCGGCCATTATCAGTGCTCCCCAGCTGGTCGAATTGTTGAAGGAGCTTCGCCGGGTCCGCATTTTGACCAGCTCTTCCAACTTCTTTAATTTCCGATACACCAGGAAAACTCCAAAGCCAAACAACAGAAATCCTGTGATCATAAGCCAAACGGGTAGATGTCTTCCACATCTTCAATAGAATCACACAGACACATGAGTTCCAATTGTTCCATGAGTCTCTCCACTTGGGCTCCCCCTGGCCCGATTTTCTTTTAAAAAAAGTGGTGTCAATTGCATTTAAAGCCCAGCTCAATTCCATAATTGGAAGGACTATCAGGAGCAGAGTGAAATGTGAGGTACCAGTTAGTCTGTAAGGTGCAGTGTGGCAGCATAGCTATGACCAGAATACAACATCATAGTGAGTTATTGTACAGTGAAATTGCATATGGCAGGAAAGATTTCCTGTACCTGGCCGTTCGACAGCGAAGCTGTAATAGTCTACTGGAGAAAGTGCTTCACTGTCTATCTAGTGTGTGGTGGAGGGGGTGATCAGGATTGTCCATGATGGATCGCAGTTTATTTAGTGTTCTCCTCTCCACCACTGTCTCAAAGGTCTCCGGTCTGAGACCAATTACAGAGCCAACCCTCTTGATAATCATGTCAAGTCTGTTGGTGTATCTGGCCCTGATACTGCTACCCCAACTGACAGCAGCAAAGAAGATGGCGCTGGTGACAACGGTCTGGTAGAAAAGCTCCAGCATCCTGCTGCACACTTTGAAGGATCTCAGCTTCCTGAGGAAGCTCCCTAGTGTGTGATATATCTGTTGCAGCTGATGTTAGTGAGGAGAAAATGATTGTAGATGACAATCAACATGGAAGAGTCTGTTAATGGAAATGTGAGAAGTGAACAGGACATTAGTTTATGTCATTAATGCATTTTAACAAGAAAATGATGACAGCAGTTTGATTAAAAATGACATTGATGATCAATGTCATCATTGATCATCATTTTTTTTTTTTTTTTTTTTTTTTTTCTCGGCGCCACACGAGTCGGCTGCCTTTTGCAACAGCGGCTCGATTCCGAGTCTTTTTCCCTTCCTCTCTCTTTTGATCCGTCTTTTTTTTTCACCCCACTTATATCACGGACACACAGATCGTCCTAAATGTCTCCTGAGCCGGTGGACGGAGCCACTGTCTATAGCAGGATACGATACAGCAGAGAACAGCTGCTAGCATTCAACCGCCACCCGGTCCCATTGGAAAAACTCGACATACCGAGAGAACTGAGGCGAAAACGCCGCGGCTGCCGGGCTGGAGTAAGGCGGAGGACAAAAAATATAAGGTACAGACCCTCCCTTCCATCTGTTGTCATGGGAAATGTACGGTCGATAGTGGGAAAGTTAGATGAGCTAGCGGCTATCTCCCGTTATGATAGCACATACCGGGAGTGCTCTCTCCTTTTGTTTACTGAGACGTGGCTAACTGAACTAGCAGCAGATGCTAACATTGAGCTGGAGGGTTTTCACATGATACGAGCTGACCGAACACCAGACAGTGGCAAGGCTAGGGGCGGTGGAGTGATCATGTATGTTAACAACAACTGGTGCAGACCGGGACATATCACTGTTAAACAACGACACTGCAGCAAAGACATTGAGTTGCTAGCTGTTAGCATGAGGCCTACATATCTCCCGAGAGAACACTCACACGTGATCTGCATTGTTGTTTATGCAAATCCGACGGCGAACGCTGGGACAGCACGTGACGTCATCCATTCAGTAACCAGCAGGCTGCAGACAGAACACCCAGATGCTCGTCTCCTCATCTCAGGCGATTTCAACCATGTTTCACTGTCTCCCATTCTACCCACGTTCACCCAGTATGTCACATGCCACACTAGAGACAATAAAACACTGGATTTATTCTACGCAAACACTAAGGAGGCGTACACCTCATCACAACTACCCCCACTCGGGAGATCGGATCACAACTTGGTTCATCTCCGGCCGGTGTACAAACCCCTAGTGCACAGACAACCTCCGGCCATGCACACTGTGGAGTTATGGTCTGAGGAGACAATGGACACCCTAAAGGGCTGTTTTGAAGCCACCGCCTGGAAGCAGCTCTGCGATCCACATGGTGAGGACATCGATGGCCTCATTCACACCTTCACGGGCTACCTCAGCTTCTGTGTGGACAAATCCGTTCCCACCAAGACCATACGGCGTCACTCAAACAACAAACCCTGGATCAACCCTGAGATAAAAACACTTCTGAGAGAGAAGAAGAGGATCTTCAGGTCAGGGAACAGGGAGATGCTGAAGTCCGTACAGAGGGAGCTGAGGAGAAAGATCAGAGAAGGCAAGGACAGCTTCAGGAAGAAGATGGAGGACAAGCTGCAACAGAGCGACATCAGCGGGGTCTGGAGAAACCTCAAAACCATCTCGGGGCTCCAGAATACCTCCCCCCAGGCCACAGGGGGCAGGGAGTGGGCGAACAACCTGAATCTGTTTTTCAATAGATTTGACCAACCGCCCTCCCCCCTGACTGCACAACAACCACTGCTGCCTCTAAAGAAATCAAGTCCTGCTGCCCACTCCCCACTCTACCAACACCCCCCCACTCCCAACACACAGCCCCCCATCCTGACCCTGACCAGGACCCAGGTGAGGACGGAGCTGAGGAAGATCAAGGCGAGGAAGGCGCCGGGACCGGACGGCATCAGCGCAAAGCTCCTCAAGTCCTGTGCAGACCAGCTGTGTGGGATTGTGACGTATATCTTCAACATGAGCCTGAAACTGGGGAGGGTACCACAGCTGTGGAAAACATCTTGTGTGGTACCTGTACCAAAAACTTCCCACCCCAAAGACCTGAACAGCTACAGACCGGTGGCCTTGACGTCCCACTTGATGAAGACCCTGGAGAGACTGCTCCTTGCTCACCTCCGCCCCCTGGTGGAACCAGCGATGGATCCACTCCAGTTCGCCTACCAGCATGGCATTGGGGTGGAGGATGCGGTGATCTTCCTCCTTCACCGTTCTCTGTCCCACCTGGAGAAGCCCGGGAATATGGTGAGGATCATGTTCTTTGACTTCTCCAGTGCTTTCAACACCATCCAACCGATGATCCTGAAGGACAAGCTGCTGCGCGCAGGGGTGGACCAGCACCTGTCATCATGGATCCTGGACTACCTCACGAACCGGCCTCAGTTTGTGAGAACCCAGGACTGTGTGTCCGACACGATCATCAGTAGCACGGGGGCCCCCCAGGGAACGGTGCTGGCTCCCTTCCTGTTCACTCTTTATACTGCGGACTTCTCACACAACACAACACACTGCCATCTACAGAAGTTCTCTGATGACTCTGCGATCGTTGGCCTCATCTCCAATGGAGATGAAGCTGAGTATAGAGGGCTTATCCAGGACTTCGTGGACTGGTGCCATCGGAACTGCCTCCAGATCAACGCGAGGAAAACTAAGGAGCTGGTGGTGGACTGCCGCAGGCATGGGCAGCCCCTCACAGTACCAGTAAATATACAGGGAACAGACATCGAGATGGTGACATCCTATAAGTACCTGGGTATTCATCTGAACAATAAACTAGACTGGTCACACAATACTGATGCACTCTACAAGAAGGGACAGCGCAGGCTGTTCCTGCTGAGGAGACTCAGGTCTTTTGGTGTACAAGGGGCGCTGCTGAAGTCATTCTATGACACGGTGGTGGCATCAGCCATCACTTTTGGAGTGGTCTGCTGGGGCAGTGGCATTACTGCAGCCGATAGGAAGAGACTGAACAAACTGATTAAGAAAGCTAGCTCTGTCCTGGGGCAGCGCCTTGATCCGATGGAGGAGATAGGAGAGAGAAGGACGGTGGCTAAACTGTCATCTCTGCTGGAGTCCGAGTTCCACCCTATGCAGGACATACTGAATGCACTGAGGAGCTCATTTAGCAGCAGACTACATCATCCCAGGTGCACAACCGAGAGGTTTCGTAGGTCCTTCCTACCAACGGCTGTCAGACTGTACAACCTAAGCAGGGCTGCTCGCAGAGATAGCAAAAAGACGTAACAAACTAATAGTTTTTTGAATGCAAAAGATGCAATAGACTTACACAATGGTCCTCTCCGGCATACAACTAGGAACATACCGGTCGCTATGGAGGGTGAGAATATGTATGGGCACATAATCATACCATGTAGGATAACTAAGTAGACGGTTATGCTGTTTCATTCCATCTAGCAACAATGCTCTGCACTGTGTGTGTTTATATATTTGCATATTTATTCCATCTAGCTACAATGCTCCGTACTGTGGGTGTTTATATATTTATATATCTACATATTATTCCATCTAGCTACATTGCTCCGCACTGTGTGTGTTTATATACTTGCATATTTATTCCACCTAGCTGCAATGCTCCGTACTGTGGGTGTTTATATATTTACATATTTATTCCATCTAGCTACAATGCTCTGCACTGTGTGTTCATATATTCATATATTTATTCCATCCAGCCACAATGCTCTGCACTGTGTGTCTGTGTGTGTGTGTATATATATATATTTTATAGTAATACGTACATATGTTTATTAGCTGCTCTTGCTTGCTTGTTTTTTTTTTCTTGCCTTCTGATTGTTGCTCTGAGTGTTGCTATCCCTGTGCTGTTGCAATCCTGGAATTTCCCCGTTGTGGGACTAATAAAGGCTTATCTTATCTTATCTTATCTTAAATAACAGTTTATCTTAGTTTTAATGAAAAGTTTAATCCAGGTCACCTCAGAAATAATATTAGATGAATGAAAATTAAACACAATGAAGCCTCCTTGGTTCCATGTTCAGGGGTGGACTTAGTCCATTTGGGGCCCAAGGCAAAGACAGAAATGGGGCCCTACTTTTTCTTTGTTCTCCACTTTCTTTTCAGGCCTGATTGAAATCCTCCCTGAAACTTCTGGTCCTCAGAAGTCTTCAAATGATGACATCATTCAGGCATCAGGAATTACATCTGTAGAAAAACAAAGAAGTCGAACAAATTGACTGTAGACTCTTGTCTATTATTAAACAACAACAATTCACGTGGAAGATCTGTTGGTTGTTCACACTTACCAGTCCCTCCAGGATTTCACCATATTGGAATCACACTAATTCACACCAAATCGGGCCATCGCCTCATCTTTTGAGCCTCCTTGCAACTTTGTCCAATCACTGCAACTTTCCCACAATTTTGGCCAATCCTCGTCAACTTCCACAAATTTCACCAATCAAATTTGTCTCTGAGTTGCACTCAAACACTCCGTCTAACCAATCAAATGCATTGCTGCATCGTGCTCACTTCTATGTTTACAGTGAGTATTAACGGAACACATCAGCAAAAAACGGAATGTGTGATTTAAAAAAAAAAAACACTTTCCCTGGAGTTTTCCCACACCATCCCTTCCTCCATCTCTACCAGCCCGCTGCTAGACATCTCCCCACGTCTCTGTCTTGACCGTGTGTATGAAGTGCTGGGTTTGTGTTGATAAAAGTCCACCTGCATGAAAAGCACCCCGTTGTGGGAGCATGCGTGAGGAGAGACACCGTCAAACCACAAACAAGTGAGTAAATCTAACACTACAGCCAGTGTTGTACCACTTTAGAGGTAAAATCATTACTACATCTGGTCAATTAGCTTTAAAGCTGCGAATCTCCGGTCTGGACGTGGGCCACCGAACCCCTGGCTAACCCCCAAGGAAAGCCCCTCCTCCCGGTAAAGGAAAGATGAGTATCTGATGAGGCAGGTGTGTGTCAAGGCGTGCAGCAGACTGACAGACAGACAGACAGGTAGGAGTCAGGCAGAGAAAGAGAAAGAATATTCAGTCATTTTTTCAGAAAAAACACAGACTTGGATAGACAATACAGAGCAACAGATTAAATTATTTCTGTTTTCTCTGTGCTCGGGACCGAGTGGTTGGGGACCGCTGTGGTTAGGGAGTTTTCAAATGAAGCTGCTGCCATGATTTCCAAATCTGTAATCTTGATCATGCATTCAGTGCAGTTTAGCTCTTGTAATGGATGGTTATTTTTTCATCCTTTTTATTCAGCTTCTCAGCAAGAGTAGCCTACAGTGTTGGTCATTTGTATGTATGTATAGGCATACTTCCCCAGTATGTATAGGCATACTGGGGAAGACAAGACACATCGTGGACTATAAATCATTGGTCTTATTGTACAATTCACTGTTTTTACCTTATCTTAACTACTGTGTAGAAGTCTGGGGAAACACCTACAAGACCAACCTACAAGCAATATGCACATTACAAAAAAGAGCTATAAGGATAATAAACAATGCAGGATATAGAGACCATACCAATTCGTTGTTCTTAAAGTCACATGTCATAAAGTTCATCGATTTAGTTAAATTTAAGACAGCACAAGTAATGTACAGGGCAATTAACAATCAACTCCCAACTAATATACAAAAATATTTAAAAAAAGAGACAATGATCATAATTTGAGAGGAGACTTAAACTTCACAAAACCCAAGATACGTACAACCAAGAAAAGTCTGTGCATATCTGTCTGTGGGGTGGATTTGTGGAACAGTCTGGAGCCGGAACTGAAACTATGTACAAACAGAAATCATTTTAAAAAGAGGTATAAGCACCATTTGTTGAAAAGATATATGTTAGAAGGGTAGAATTTATATGTACGATTCATTATGTTCACTCTGGGACATTATGGGACACTATGGAATGGTGGGTGGGACAGCACTGTGTGTGTCTGTGTTGTTTGAGACTGGTTTTGAAATATAGACTTCATTGTATGTTAGAATGGACAGGTGTTAATGTTGATCTGAAAAAAATACAGTAAATTGTTTACTTGGGGTATTAAAGGTAGTAATTTGTATAAAATTCACATGGGTGTATCGATGGAAAAGAGGAGTTGGAATTAATAAGTGTTCACTTCTTCCTTCTCCCTTTCGAACAGTGTATACTGTAACTTTATTGCATTTGCTATTTGCTTGTTTTTTGTTATATTTTTTGTGTTCAAAATAAACTATCTATCTATCTATCTATCTATCTATCTATTTTGATGACAAATTTATGAGGAGCTGCTTCATTCTCACTGAATTGTGTTCAAGTCTTTATTTGCTGCTGCACTAAAGACTTTTTCCATAGAGAAGAAGTTTCTGCTGAATTTACAAATCACTGCTTCATAGGAAATTTTGGACAATCCTGTGCTTTTCTTGTGGTGTTATACAGAATATCACTGCAGTAAACTATGGAAAAATTATCTACTTTAAAATTTGTAATTCTTCCCACAACTTTTAATGAAAAAAATCCTTGCAAAACATCACAAGTTTTACCACACCTTTTTTAAAAAGTTCCCACAAATTCAGGCTTTTTGGGCGGCACCAATGATAAAAATATGCCGTGGAATCCTGGCAGGACTGACTGAGCCACATTTGCCAGCAGGGTCCTGTTCATGGTCCGCTGACTGGTCCATTTTGTAGAGGATCTATTGTGCTCCCTCCTCTGTTCAAGGGAGAATATATACTACTCACAAAAAGTTAGGGATATTCAGCTTTCAGGTGAAAGTTATGGAAAATGTAAAATGTTCACGCTACAGTGATATTATATCATGAAAGTAGGGCATTTAAGTAGAAGCATGCAGTGGTGATTTCCTCATCTCAAACAATTTATTGAACCAAAAGCCAACAACAGTGGTGGGTATACCACAACAAAAATGTCAGTGTGTCAAAAACGTGTCATGTGCCCTTGAGCATCAATTACATCTTGACAACGACGTCTCATGCTGTTCACAAGTCGACTTATTGGCATTCCACTCTTCTTGAAGGATTCTACACCATCATCATCCTCATAGCAGTCTGTTGGAGGCAACAATGACTGTTTCATTGACTTCTGATCAGATTCCTTCACACAGCTCTGTCCTTCACCTTTTTTGCCAGGAACTCCTGATCTTGTTAACCCGGGCGACATCCGAGCCGGTATGAATTGCTTTCTGACTGACCATTTCATGAAACTGCTTGCAAAGTACTTGAGCACCGCTAGCTTTTTGCTGGACTAGCAGTACATTCTTGGCAGATAGAGGTATTATCAGTGGCAAGGACAGGCTAAGACAAACTGACTCCAGTATCTGTTGCAGTTGCCATTTGTCTGGAGGCTTATTTCGTTCCATACGCCAGACACAGACTTTTATTGTATTTTGTTTCCCTATTTTGTCTGCTTATGGTCTAGGTTTATCCTATGTTCTGTGTTTGCCCCACTCTCTCTTTCTCGGCACTCCCCACTGGCTGCTCAGCCTGCCGCTGCAGGGAACAGCCTGTAATCAGTATACCTTTAGCAGCTACTCACCTGCCTCCACTCTGTGTCATTAGTTCACTCACGATTTATACTCTGTTAGTTTGTTCACTCATTGTCGTGGCGTTTGTCTGTATTCTGTGTTTATTCGTTTCCTGTTGCTAGTAGTCTTTTCCCTGGACTTGTCACTCTTCCCTAGGAGTGCATTTGGTGCTGTTTCTCCCGGAGCCCAGTCCTGCTCCGTGACTCACTAAGTCTTCTCTTATCCAAGTTCACGTTTTTGTTTCCCTTCGGAGGCCCAGTCTGGCCCGAAGGCGTGACGTGGACTTCCTTCTCTTTGCCTTGTTATGTTTTTCAGTACTGTGGCACTGCAGAGTCATTGACTGTTAGACTGCTTATGTTGGACATTTTGTACCATTGACTCGTTTGTCTAATAAACACACACTTCACCTGCACGTGGGCTCATCTCCTTTCATCCATGCGCTGCATAAAAACATGCACATGACAGCAGTAACTGACCAGATGATAGGTTTGTTTATCTCTGCTCTTTGTATAGTGCATGTCACGATGCACCGACTAGCAAAAGTCTACCACAGACCTTGTGGCAGATGTGCTTATCTGCCAGGATGTCCAGTCTCACCCCGTGCAACTGGGAGTGGTCCACCACAGACCTGCGACCGATATTGTTTTTAGTACAGCCAGGATGCCCAGTTTCACCCTCCAAATCCTCGGAAAGGCGGGGTTGCCAGTTGAGTTGCAGACAGCCCGACTCATGAGACAGGTAGCACCGGTTTTCATGGTTATCCGGTAGCAAGCAAACCAATACCTGACCTGACCAGCAATGACTGGATGAATGATGTTATTCAGGTTGTGGCTTGTCACTCTACCATCACAAGGTGTAGGGCAGTTCTGTATTGAGTAGACACACCTGACCAGACTGTAACATGGTGACAACAGTGGCTGATGAATAGCACTCTCCTTGATGTCTCCAACATTGTTGGCAACCATCATTTCTGCTCAACATGAATCGACTTTCATCAGAGAACAGCACTGAATCCCACTGGTCCCTTGTCCAGCGTAAATGCTCCCTGGCCCATGCAAATGATGACACGTGTGCCTGGTAGTGTGGTCAGGTACTCTTGCAGTTTGTATAGCACGCAGACCACGCTGACGTAAATGTTTTGAAAGGTCTGATATGACACTTGGGTGCCTCTCACCACCCTTAAATGTGCCTGAGTTTAGTGGCATTCATCATCCGGTTCTGCAGGGTACTGTTCACAATGGAGTGGTCATCAGCGTGGGATGTGGCCAAAGGACGTTCATTTCTATGCCTTTGTGTGACTCCTCCAGTCTCTCTGTATCTCTGTTGCAACCTGCCGATGACACTATGTGACACTCAAAGCTCAGTGGCCACTTCCCTCTGACAATATCCTGTTTGAAGCCTCGCAGTTGTGAGGCACTGTTGATCAATTGTTAAGTGTCGTCTTGGTGTCATGATGTCAAAATGTGAACAGCATGATGGAGTGGACTGTTTAAAGATGTGCAGGTTCCCCATGCCATGGGCACTAACACACCCCCATACCATCACAGATGCTGGCTTTGAACTTAAGGCTGATAACAGTCTGGATGGTCCTTTTCCTCTTTAGACTGGAGGACACCATGTCCAGGATTTCCAAACCCAATCTTAAATGTGGACTCATCAGACCACAGCAGACTTTTCCACTTTGCATCAGTCCATCTCAGATGAGCTCAGGCCCAGAACAACCAGCGGTGTTTCTGGGTGTTGTTGATCTCTGGCTTTGGCTTTGATGGTAGAGTTTAACTGGTATTTTCTTGATTTAGTTCTTGGTTTATTTAGCAGGGACAGTGAACATTAATGAAGAGCTTTGTAAGTGTGCCAGAATTAGCCAAAAGGCTATTTTTCATCTGGAGTCCCTGGACAGATGTTACAAGACACCCTAAAAGTAACAGCAAATGAATATAAAATTACAAAAAACAGAAGCAAACTAATAACAGAAACATTGGCATTAATATGAAAACTTATTAGAACATCCTTATGTTCTTGGCTATTGTCACAGAAACATGCAATTAAGACATTTGACATTTAAAACATGCGACAAACAGTAGAAATGCTGCAAGACAATTAGATGAGAAATGTTGGTGTTAGTTAAAACATGAACCAAGTTCAAACCACATCCAGTAACCAGAATGATTAGACACAAGAGGAACCTGCAAACCAGAAGCAGACAAGAACATGTAGATAAGATGAAACCAGGCAACAATGAAGCCTGCATGCAGGCCCAGAAAGACAAAGTGAGACAGCAGCAGGTGGAACCAGAGGAGTTGAGCACAGAAACACTGAGGCTGTTAAAAATGCAGCTGAGTTCTAGTGCTGCACAGCTGATTGTCAGTTCACCATTTCTTTGAAGGAGCTTCAAAGAATTGACGTGAATCCAATTCTCTGATAGATTTGGGGACAGAATTCCATTCTAATGCAGCTTTACCAGAGAATTCAGACTGACTGAAGGTGCTTTTTCTGAGTGCAGTAATGCAGTCCCCTCTGGCTGCACCTCTTGTGACACAGTATTCACTTGTTCTGATGGGAACAAACTCTCTAAGTGGAGGAGACGCCAACATTTATTACAGCAAATGTAATAAATGTTGTCTTTTTGAGGCACTCGAGGTGAGATTGTATGATTTGGAATCCCGGCTCCGCTGCATTGAAACACTGGCTGCGCCAGTTAATCTTGACGGATGTCCCCTAGCTGCAGCAGAGCTCCCTAGCATAGACCCTGTTAGTGGTCCTCCGGTCCTCCTCAGCAGCGAGGAGACTGGGTGGGTGACGGTGAGAAGGAAGCCTAGTCGCAAAGCCCCGGTACACCACCAACCTGTTCACGTTTCTAATCATTTTTCCCCGCTCAGCGACACACCCGCTGAGGAAAAAACTCTGATCATTGGCGACTCTGTAGTCAGAAACGTGAACCTAGAGACTCCAGCGGCCGTAGTCACATGCATTCCTGGGGCCAGAGCAGGCGACATCGAGTCAAATTTGAAAATGCTGGCTAAAAGTAACTGTAAATACTCCACAATTGTTATTCACGCCGGCATTAATGACATCCGTCTCCGGCAGTCGGAAGTCACGAAACTTAATATAGAATCGGTGTGTGACTTTGCCAAAACGATGTCTGCCACTGTAGTATTCTCTGGGCCCCTCCCCAATCTGACCAGTGATGACATGTTTAGCCGCTCGTCATCCTTGAACCGCTGGCTGTCTGTGTGGTGTCCTAAAAATGACGTGGGCTACATTGACAATTGGAGCTCTTTTTGGGGAAAACCTGGTCTTATGAGACGAGACAGCATTCATCCCACTTTGGATGGTGCTTCTCATTTATCTAACAATCTGGCATCTTTTTTATCCAAATTTCCAAAATCTTGACTTCTCTGAGTTGGGACCAGGAAGCAGAGTCGCAGTCTTACACGCCTCTCTGCAGCTCCTCTTCATCCGCCACCCCTCAGCTTAGCTCCTGTCTTCCCCATCAGAGAATCGTTGTCTGCTCCCTCCAAAGTAAATAAAAATATAATATATAAGCATCCCAAAGTGAGGGGACCTGTGGTGGTCGTCTAAACGCATTCAACTTGAAAACATTAGGCAAAGTATTCGTTATTTGGTTAAATAATTATTGCCAGCCATATACCACCAGAGAAATATGCAAATACGACCGCAGGCATGGCCAGCCAATGAAAACTATGCGCGCAGCCATGACACATGCGGATGTGACGTCACCACGTTGCTCCTGAAAAGTCAATACTCTGCCTGTATGAGCGACTAGGGTGCTTTTGTGAGTGTTTTTATTCTATTATGGCTGAATTGTCGGACTCTGAGGAAGAATTCGTCCAACATGGCTCCAGGTTTGAGCCAGAAAGGTCTTCTGAGGGTGAAAGTGACGAAGTGGTCCTCACACACAACGCAATTTTGTCTGAAAGGAGACGTCTATGCCCTGTTCCGAGATTGCGCAATCACTTTAACGCTACGATCTTCTGACAAGGTGAGCTGGGTTTGGGTACACAAAAGAAGTGTTTATCTTTGTTTTTTCGCTTATTATTGAGACATCCAAAGGCTTTACATTCCGCCATGTTGCGATATCCATATCGCATTGTATGTTTTGGTTGTTACAAGAGCGCCAAGTGTCTGCTGCTCTGTATATACTTTTAGCGGCGAAGAAGAGCCCAGCGCCGAATCCCCGGCTGTCTGGCGGCCGTTACGACCTCAGATCAGACGAGATGACCCGCTGAATTTAAGCATTTATTTATTTATTTTCTACTCGTTTTAGTTCTGCATTTAATATGAACCCTGAGTTTGAAATAAACGTTTGAATTGGAATTTGAATATCCCGAAAGCCACTGCTCATCCGGGTACTCCAGGCTCAGCCAATATTGATCCAGATCGCGGTATCCACGCTACAACGTCACAGGAAGCGTCCTGGCAGGCCATGTAGCCACCAGTATGGCTGCGCGCATGTTTTGCTGACATAGCTGAACCAGCACATCAGCAATGGATTTATATCGCATTGCTTTGAACTTGAACTTGAACTTAAACTTGAACTAGAACGTGAGACAGGGGCTCAATATAATATCTTTTTTTTTCACGACCACCACAGGTACGCTTTAAGCAAAATATTGGTAAAACTCAAATTAAACATGAAGCCTCTAAATTGAATGATTTGGCCTCTGTTCCTCCTCATAATTTAAAAATTAAATGTGGTTTATTAAATATTAGGTCTCTAACTCCCAAGTCTCTGTTAGTCCATGATCTGTTAATTGATCATCAGATTGATTTAATTTCCCTTACAGAGACTTGGTTAGGGCAAGAGGATTATGTTGGTTTAAATGAATCAACCCCCTCTGGTTATTTAAACTGTCAAAATCCCAGAAGTTCTGGTCGTGGAGGAGGAGTAGCAACAATTTACCATTCCAAATTACTAGTTAATGTAAAGCAAAAAACATGTTATAATTCCTTTGAGGGCCTGGTCCTCAGTATTGGGCACTTTAGCAATTTTAGGTTAAACCCAATTTTATTTGCCATAGTTTATCATCCCCCATCAACCTACTCAGAGTTTTTATCCGGATTTGCGGAATTCTTTGCTGATTTAGTGCTGAAATCAGATGGAATAATTATAGTAGGGACTTTAATATACATGTGGATGTAGATAGTGACTGTTACGTGTGGCTCTGGGGAGCCACACAATGAGAGCCAAGGGCGAGCCAGTGAGTTGAGATGTTTTATTGAAGACAAGGATGAGGGATAAGGAAAGCACAGATGCTCATACAAAGTAACACTCAAGAGCAGTACAACACCAGAGTTGACAGCTGGCACCGGGCGTAGGGGTACACAGCATGAGAACTCACAGCGGGTAACACTCACGGGTTAAGCAGCCAGACGAGTAGAGAGCTGGCACCGGCATAGGACTCCAATACACAGATACTCATACAAGGTGACACTCCCAAGTGATACAGTAAGGTGAGCAGAGGGCTAGTGCCGGACATGGGGATACAGAGGCACAAATACTCCTTACGGGATAACACTTACGAGTAATGCTGCCAGATGAGTCAAGGACTGGCACCGGACGAAGGGGCCCCAGCCTAGCAGTGCTTAAGTCGCAGCCCCGACTAATCAAAGCTGCTCCTTTTTATCCTCATTAACAGTGCCCCAGCTGATGAGGATTAATTGGCCCCAGCCGTCCCGTAACACTGACAGCTGGGAGCCTGCTGAGACGCTGCCCAATGAGAGGCAGGGATGAGAAGGGGCATGGTCTGAGCGCCGGGACCCGGCGTCTCATCCCATGGTGACAGAGCCTCCCCCTCACAGTTGGGCTCCGAACGACCAGGAACATCCCAGCCCCCACCCCACCCCGCCCCACCCCCACCTAGGGTGGGCGGAAGGGAGGCAGGACCGGAGGGAGAGAAGCAGAGGGAAAGACAAAAAACCAGCGGACCAATATAGAGTAACAGGGCAGAGAGAGAAAGAAAAAAAAACCCCAAATACAATACTCTATATTGCACAAAAAAACCCAGGGCACAGATGGGGAAAACACTAAGTATGGCTACAGATAAAACCCACTACTCAAAACACACAAATGACATGTAGATCGGGGCCAAGAAAGAGAAACAAAACCCACTAAAAAGGTGACAGGAACGAATAAAGCAATTACAGAGTGTGGTTAAGGGGGGACAAAACACACCACTCCATAACGCAAAAAACAAGACTAGGAGCAGGACAAAAAAATGACAAAAACGCTGAGTACGGGTAATAGAAAAAACAATACACAGCGCTATATGGGACAAAATAAGGCAAACACAGAGTACGGTTAGAATCAGAATCAGGTTTATTGCCATTGTTCATGTAGTACACAAACTAGGAATTTGTCTCGGTACAATGCTGCAACATTAAACATGATAAGATAAGAGAAATAAACTATACATGTAATAAAGTGTAGGATAAGATTAAGTGATACTGGTCAACAGTTAAAATATATATTAGCCAGCAGCAGATACTGTGGAGAACTATATAGTGCAGTCGGTAATGCAGGAAGAAAACAGTGATGATTGACATGAGTCTGGTTGAGCTGCTGTACATGGTGCACGAGAGTCACTTAGTGTTCAGCAGTCTAATGGCAGAGGGGAAGAAGCTGTTCATGTGACGGGAGGTTTTAGTCTGGATGGACCGAAGTCTTCTACCAGAGGGGAGGGGGGCAAACAGTACGTGACCAGGGTGTGAGGGATCGGCTATGATCCGGCCAGCACGCCTCCGGGTCCTGGAGATGTACAGATCCTGGAGAGATGGGAGCTTGCAGCCGATCACCTTCTCAGCAGTGTGCACGACGCGCTGCAGCCTTAGTCTGTCCCTGGCAGTGGCTCCTGCGTACCACACGGTTATGGAGGTGGTGAGGATGGACTCGATGATGGCTGTGTAGAACTGCACTAACATCTTGGTGGGTAGCTTGAGCTTCCTCAGCTGCCACAGGAAGAACATCCTCTGCTGGGCTTTTTTGATGAGTGAGCTGATGGTCAGCTCCCATTTGAGGTCCCTGGTGATGGTAGTGCCTAGGAAGCGGAAGGAATCAGCAGTGGTGATGGGAGAGCCTGAGAGGGTGAGAGGGGGCAGAGGAGTAGTGACTTTCCTGAAGTCTACAATCATCTCCACTGTCTTCAGAGCGTTCAGCTGCAGGTTGTTATTGCTGCACCAGGACGCCAGCTGGGCCACCTCTCTCCTGTAGGCGGACTCGTCGCCGTTGGAGATGAGCCCGATGAGGGTGGTGTCGTCCGCAAACTTGATCAACTTGACAGACTGGTGGCTGGAGGTGCAGGAGTTGGTGTAAAGGGAGAAGAGTAGGGGGGAAAGTACACAGCCCTGGGGTGATCCGGTGCTGATGCTAGTATAGTCTGAGACAGTCTTTCCCAGCCGCACATGCTGCCTCTGGTCCGTCAGGAAGTCGATGATCCACCTGCAGAGGGAGTCAGTTGAGAGGAAAACCAAAACACATACTCCATAAAATAACACACCGTCAATGTTCAAGTCGGGACTAGGGAAAGCCCCCCACGAAGACAACAGGAAAGGATGAGGTGATCACAGAGTACGGTTGAAAAGGGAACCAGACACATCACTCCATAATGCACCGGCGAGGCTAAGAATAAGATAAGGATGATGAAAACGCTGAGTACGGATAACAAGAAAAACACGATACACAGCGCTATATATAAAGAGGGTCACCTAGAGGAATAAAGGTGACAGGATTGGAACAGGATAACAATGAGGAAAAATGCTGAGTACGGTTAATAGGAAAAACACAATACACAGCACTAAAAATATATATTCCCCTAAAGGACAAAGAAACTACACCCGAGTGACCTTAATAATAACAAAAAGGTAAGCGACACCCGAGGAGACGGCAGGCAGAGTCCAAAATGGCCGGGATTGTTCCGGTGGTCTCCACGCCCATTGTCCAGTTGGTAAGCCGGGGAAGAGGGAATGTTCGGACGGCCAACTCCAGACCCAGGTCCAAATAAACAAGTCCACCGGTAGCCATGCCAGGCCACCCAGAAGCAAACACAGTTCGTCGGGGGGTTGGACCAGATCGCCGAACCGGAAGTCTTGCAGGTCGGGCAGCCGACCCGCATCACTCAACCACCAGGACCGTTGAGGCGGGCGAAGGGTCAAAGCGGACCCTGGTGGGAGAGGCTCAGGGGAGAGCCGATGACAAGGGCGACGAGCGTCAGGCCGCAGGGAAACAGCCACCTCCTCACTGGACCTGGACAACACTGGAGCAGCACCCACGTCAGACCCCAATTGGGCCTTAGGTGAACCCACGTCGGACACCGCTGGAGCAGGACCCACGTCGGACCCCGACTGGGTCTCGGGCGAACCCACGTCGGACACCGCTGGAGCAGCACCGACGACGGACCCCGACTGGGTCGACACCGCACCAGAACTAACCTCCAATGTTGAACCCGGACCCTCCAGCACCACGAGAGATAGCAGCTCCTCGCCGGCGACCCTGGAGGAAGGCTCAGGAGAGAAAACAGAACCGGGATCAGGGTCACCGGCAGCGCCAGAACCCGGCGAGACGAGCTCGGACACAACGGGCGGCTGCCCCCGGCTCATCTCCCCCAGAGACAGGCTAAAGTGCTAAAAGATATGAAGGGAAAAAGGAAAGGAGAGCACTCGCCTGATCCCGGGTTCTGACACCGTCCAGGACTGCGAAGATCCAGGATCCGTCACCAAGAAGCCACGGATCACTGGACTTAATGACTACAGACCTGTAGCGCTCACCTCTGTAGTCATGAAGTCCTTTGAGCGCCTGGTCCTGTCCCACCTCAAGTCCATCACCACCCCTCTCCTGGACCCGCTGCAGTTTGCCTACCGAGCCAACAGGTCTGTAGACGATGCAGTCAACCTGGCCCTCCACTCCATCCTGCAGCACCTGGACTCCCCGGGAACCTACGCCAGGATCCTGTTTGTGGACTTCAGCTCCGCATTCAACACCATCCGCCCCACTCTGCTCCGGGACAAGCTGTCCCTGCTCAACGTGCCTGACTCCCTCTGCAGGTGGATCATCGACTTCCTGACGGACCGGAGGCAGCATGTGCGGCTGGGAAAGACTGTCTCAGACTATACTAGCATCAGCACCGGATCACCCCAGGGCTGTGTACTTTCCCCCCTACTCTTCTCCCTTTACACCAACTCCTGCACCTCCAGCCACCAGTCTGTCAAGTTGATCAAGTTTGCGGACGACACCACCCTCATCGGGCTCATCTCCAACGGCGACGAGTCCGCCTACAGGAGAGAGGTGGCCCAGCTGGCGTCCTGGTGCAGCAATAACAACCTGCAGCTGAACGCTCTGAAGACAGTGGAGATGATTGTAGACTTCAGGAAAGTCACTACTCCTCTGCCCCCCCTCACCCTCTCAGGCTCTCCCATCACCACTGCTGATTCCTTCCGCTTCCTAGGCACTACCATCACCAGGGACCTCAAATGGGAGCTGACCATCAGCTCACTCATCAAAAAAGCCCAGCAGAGGATGTTCTTCCTGCGGCAGCTGAGGAAGCTCAAGCTACCCACCAAGATGTTAGTGCAGTTCTACACAGCCATCATCGAGTCCATCCTCACCACCTCCATAACCGTGTGGTACGCAGGAGCCACTGCCAGGGACAGACTAAGGCTGCAGCGCGTCGTGCGCACTGCTGAGAAGGTGATCGGCTGCAAGCTCCCATCTCTCCAGGATCTGTACATCTCCAGGACCCGGAGGCGTGCTGGCCGGATCATAGCCGATCCCTCACACCCTGGTCATGTACTGTTTGCCCCCCTCCCCTCTGGTAGAAGACTTCAGTCCATCCAGACTAAAACCTCCCGTCACATGAACAGCTTCTTCCCCTCTGCCATTAGACTGCTGAACACTAAGTGACTCTCGTGCACCATGTACAGCAGCTCAACCAGACTCATGTCAATCATCACTGTTTTCTTCCTGCATTACCGACTGCACTATATAGTTCTCCACAGTATCTGCTGCTGGCTAATATATATTTTAACTGTTGACCAGTATCACTTAATCTTATCCTACACTTTATTACATGTATAGTTTATTTCTCTTATCTTATCATGTTTAATGTTGCAGCATTGTACCGAGACAAATTCCTAGTTTGTGTACTACATGAACAATGGCAATAAACCTGATTCTGATTCTGAGGTCGTTGTCAGGCTCCCACTCAGCTGCATCGGGCCCCGCAGCCGGCACGAT
Source organism: Pholidichthys leucotaenia (assembly GCA_020510985.1). NCBI lineage: Eukaryota > Metazoa > Chordata > Actinopteri > Cichliformes > Pholidichthyidae > Pholidichthys > Pholidichthys leucotaenia. Next base: position 2,753,417 of record CM035841.1, on the reverse strand, counting down.
GGTCAGCGCAGCTTGAGGTTCCTCCAGTGCTGGTAACCACGCCGACGGTCCACGTGGCATGATGACAGGCGAACCTCGTCCCGCTGGACCGAACCGCACCTCCGTGGAGACCCGGGGACGCTTGGTCATCGGCGCAGACTCCACATAGCAGTCGGTCTTCCACCTCCGTCCACAACGTAGCTGCGAAACTGCAGGCCTTCTCCTTGTCCCACAACATTGACCCGGAGTCGGGGACCGCTCGGCAGAGAGAGACACAGAGGATGCAGGATTAAGGACACAGGTTACAGCAGGTGGTGGGAGTTCAGGGCGCTGCGGACCACCTCCAGGAGTATGACAGAGCAAATCACAAAACTGATGTAAATAAACTAGGACTTGCCTGCCTCCTGGAGGTTGGATGGCGCCTGCTGTCGTAGACATTGCTTCTCCCTCTCCCCGCCGGGCGAAAACGGAGGGCCCCCTGGGAAGTCGTCTGGGGACCGCTCGTGTTGTCTCCTGAAGAGTGCTCGCCAGGCCGGGATTCCAGGCACACACAGCAGTCGGGAAGCGCGTCGAGGAGGAGGGGGTGGCAGCCGGGGTGAGCCAGCCCGAATGCCCTGGAGTGACAGCGGGGGAAAGAGGCTCAGGGAACGAGGCTGTGAAATCTCCACGCTGACGAGACAAAGAGGTGACAGCTGCGTGGGGGGAAAGGTCCTGGCGGCAGCCCAGAACTGGATCTGGACGGGGTTCGTGCTGAGGCGACTTGGCGATGTGATGACGGCTATTCCCAGGGGACGAAGCAAGGGGGGAACCCAGGAATCGCCGCTCCTGAGCAGAGACCGAGGCGAGGAAGGCGTTGAACTCGGGAAAGCTTCGTAGCCCTGGACTCCTCTCCACCAATCTCACCACCGCCGCCACATGCCTGATGGTGGTAAATGGGTGCACAGCGGAGCTCGCAACAGCCACTTGGTCCCGGACGTTAACTGCTGTCAGCTGCGGCTCCTTCGGGGGAATCCCGAGTGACGTTGTGCAGAACGGGGGAAGCCCTCTGGGCGGTGTGAACTCCCGGGCTGGAATGGAGACAGGAACGGGATCCTGAAGCGGGGGGCGACATCTCATCCGCTTCGGCTTCCTGCCGGGATTTCAATCCGACCCGCGGAGCTTCTCTCGCCGTGCAGCCATGGCGTCAATCCTTGCACAGACCTCGAGATGGAATGAAGAGCGGAGGTGACTGTCCAGGAGATTCTCAGCACGGCCCAGATGCCAGCATCTCGAGTTGGAGGCGTCGTGCAGGGTGAAGAGCGTCCTGTCGACAGCCCCCGGGATGGACCTCAGCTCGTCGCCCTGGCGTCGGAAGTGACTCCTGGGAGACGGCATGCTAACTGCGCTGACACCCGGACAGGAAGGTACAAGTCCACAACAACTCATGGCCGCCGGCAACTCGTCTGGCTGCGACTTACTGTTACGTGTGGCTCTGGGGAGCCACACAATGAGAGCCAAGGGCAAGCCAGTGAGTTGAGATGTTTTATTGAAGACAAGGGTGAGGGATAAGGAAAGCACAGATGCTCATACAAAGTAACGCTCAAGAGCAGTACAACACCAGAGTTGACAGTTGGCACCGGGCGTAGGGGTACACAGCATGAGAACTCACAGCGGGTAACACTCACGGGTTAAGCAGCCAGACAAGTAGAGAGCTGGCACCGGCATAGGACTCCAATACACAGATACTCATACAAGGTGACACTCCCAAGTGATACAGTAAGGTGAGCAGAGGGCTAGCACCGGACATGGGGGTACAGAGGCACAAATACTCCTTACGGGATAACACTTACGAGTAATGCTGCCAGGTGAGTCAAGGACTGGCACCGGACGAAGGGACTCCAGCCTAGCAGTGCTTAAGTCGCAGCCCCAAATAATCAAAGCTGCTCCTTTTTATCCTCATTAGCAGCGCCCCAGCTGATGAGGATTAATTGGCCCCAGCCGTCCCGTAACACTGACAGCTGGGAGCCTGCTGAGACGCTGCCCAATGAGACGCAGGGATGAGAAGGGGCATGGTCTGAGCGCCGGGACCCGGCGTCTCATCCCATGGTGACAGTGACTGCCTTAATATGGCATTTAATTCAATATTAGACACTATGGGGTTTTCTCAGAAAGTAGGAAATTCTACTCATCTCCACCATACGTTGGACCTTGTTCTGACATATGGCATAGAAATAGAAAATCTTGTAGTGTCTCCTCATAACCCTGTACTGTCAGACCATTGTCTGTTAATGTTTGATTTGACTATTTCTGACTATTTGGCTCCTAAGAAAAAATATTACTACATTAGATGCCGCTCAGATGATGCTGTTACCAAATTTATGCAGATTGTTTTCTCTATGCCATGTGTCAACACGACGGAAATAAGCTATAGACAGCTTGCTTCTTCTGTAATTGATAACGTGGTGGATAGTGTTACAGCTTCTCTGCATCAGACTCTAGACTTGGTTAGTTAGTTAGTTAGTTAATCCCTTCACACCTGAAGGTGTATATGGGCGGCGCCTAGCTCCGTTTCTCTGACCCTAGGCTACACAGCTACTGTAAGTAGTAAAAGCTACAGCGGGGGGTCAGTCCTCTGGTAGCTCTGTGTGTAACTTTACTTTCCCCATTCCATTATGCGGAGCACCATGCTAGAAGGCAGAAAGCACCATTTTTATATGGTCTTTGGTAGACTTGGTGGCCCCCTTAAAAAAGACAAAGTCTAATCAGAGATTTCTAACTCCTTGGTTCAACACAGAAACTCGTAGCTTAAAACAGAAGACTCGTCAATTAGAAAGAAAATGGCGCTCCACTAATTTAGATGAAATCTATTTAGCTTGGAGAAATCATCTTTTAATTTATAAAAAAAATCTCTTAGAAAAGCTAGAACGAGTTATTACTCTGCATTAACAGAAGAGAACAAGAATAATCCCAGGTTTCTTTTCAGCACTGTAGCCAGGCTGACAAAGAGTCAGGACTCTGTCAATCCTAGCATCCCTTAGAGCTTACTAGTCAGGACTTTATGAACTTTTTCAATAATAAAATTTCATCCATCAGAGATAAAATCAATCAGATTCTTCCCACAGTTAACTTAAATACTGTAACTACTACAACTCCTTCAATTGACATCTGTTTGGATGAGTTTACTCCAACTGACCTTTTAGAGTTAGACAAAAAAGTTTCCTCATCCAAGCCTTCAACTTGTCTTTTAGACCCTATTCCTACCAGGTTGTTTAAAGAAGTCTTCCCACTTATTGGAAGCTTTATTCTTCATATAATCAATTCTTCATTAACTTTAGGCCATGTACCGCAGGCTTTTAAAATGGCTGTAATTAAACCCTTACTCAAAAAGCCAACACTAGATCCAGGAGCTTTAGCTAACTATAGACCAATCTCTAATCTCCCTTTCATTTCAAAAATCTTAGAGAGAGTTGTTGCTACGCAATTATTTGATCACTTGCAGGGAAATGGTTTACTTGAAGAGTTTCAATCTGGGTTTAGAATCCATCATGGTACTGAAACAGCCTTAGTGAAGGTCACTAATGACCTCCTGATCACATCTGATAATGGACTGGTTTCTGTACTTGTCCTTTTAACCCTTAATGCGGCTTTTGATGCACAGCTTAGTGCAGCTTTTCCATTATGTCCACTATGTTGGACTTAATGGAACTTCGTTGCAGTGGTTTAGATCTTATTTATCTGATAGGTTCCAGTTTGTTCATGTCATTAATGAGTTTTCTTTCAACTCAAAGCTCAGTCATGGAGTTCCACAGGGATCTGTGCTAGGCCCTACTCTTTTTAGTTTATATATGCTTCCATTAGGCAACATTATTAGAAAGCACTTTATACATTTTCATTGTTATGCAGATGACACACAATTATACCTGTCAGTGAAGCCAGATGATAGTAATCAATTAGCCAAGTTAGATGCCTGTCTTAAGGAAATCAAAGTTTGGATGACTTTTAATTCCCTGCTATTAAATTCAGATAAGACTGAAGTCATTCTTGTTGGTCAAAAAAACCTTAGAACTACCTTTCCAAATCAAACTCTTAGTTTGGATGCGGTTACTCTTTCTCTTAATAGTTCTGTGAGGAATCTTGGAGCTATTTTTGATCACAATCTGTTTTTCAATTCGTATATTAAATTCGTTTCTAAGACTGCCTTCTATCATTTGTGTAATATTACCAAGATTAGGAGCATCTTGTCTCAGAGTGATGCTGAGAAACTGATCCACACTTTTGTTAGCTCTAGATTAGATTATCGTAACTCTTTATTATCAGGTTGTCCTAAAACATCTCTAAAAAGTCTTCAGTTAGTCCAAAATGCTGCTGCAAGAGTTTTAACAGGTACTAGAAAGAGGGATCATATCTCTCAGGTTCTGGCCTCCCTCCACTGGCTTCCCATAGAGTTTAGAATTAAGTTTAAAATCCTTCTTCTCACTTTAAAAGCGCTAAACAATCAGCCCCCTTTTTATTTAAAAGATCTGATATTACTCTATTATCCTAACAGAGCACTATGCTCCCAAAATGCTGGATTGCTTGTAATACCTAGAATCTCCAAAAGTACAATGGGGGGCAGAGCCTGACAGACACTGAGAACGACATAGTTGACATTTTCAGTGACGCGGCAGCGTCAGTGACGCGCCTGTCAGCAGAATGGGAACAGGAAGCAATGGGGGAGAAAAAGGATAAACACAATAGGAGAGAGAAAAAAGCATTGTTTGTCAGAATACAGTTCATATACTGTATATGATCAATATTATGATTACAAGAAAAAAACTCTCAATGCACAAATAGCAGACAATAGAATCATACAATGACACAAAGAGAGCAGTGAATGAGTAATCTTCACATCAGTATAGTGAGTCAGTGTGAGTGAAGGTGTTGAGTGAGGGTGTTGATATCAGTTAAGGACAACAAAGTCTCTTCAGCAGCAGATGTTTTGTCTGGGCCGTCTGGGCAAAGGCGCGTGTCCTTGACACGGCAGATGGAATGGTTTGCCAGACAGCTGGCTGTCCTTGAGAGTCAAATGCTGCTCGCCATGTTATGAAAACAAGTAAAACTGAAGATAATCTGGAGGACTGTGAGCTGAGGGTGTCAAAACAGGTCGAATAGCACTGACTTCAGAGAAAAAACTTTATATTCTCTTACGGATTCAGTGCTCAAATCCTTCATGGCTGGACGTTGAAATTATCATGGACGGCTCTCAGCGTGATCGTGATGTAAGATAAGATAAGATAAGCCTTTATTAGTCCCACAACGGGGAAATTCCAGGATTGCAACAGCACAGGGATAGCAACACTCATGTGTTGTAATGTAATGTAATCCATTTTCCTAGACAGTTCTCCATTAGCCACTGTCAGAGTCCTGCCCAGTTGGTCAATTTGATGAATAAGCCTCGCCGGGTCTGCATTTTGATAGGCTCCATCCATCTTCTTCAATTTGCGGTACACCAGAACAATCCCAGATCCAATCAGTAGAATTCCGATGGCCATTGCTACGAAGAGGTATAAATCTTCAACATCTTCGATAGAGAGATCACACAGGCACAAGAGTTTCCAATTACTTGTGTCCTTCAAATAACCGGCGGCAGCTGTACCTGCGGGGCAAATCGGCTCCCCCAGGCCAGTTTTTCTCGTTGAAAAAACAGTGTCAATTGCATTCAAAGCCCAGCTTATTAAATCCATAATTTTGTTTGATAATCAGCAGTAAAGACACGCAGACAGACAATAGCAAGCTGGGATCCAGTCAGTCAGTTAGGGAAGGAAAGAGATAAGAAGCCGGGGCTGGGAGAAAAAACGTCTGCTCTCTTTGGAGGGCGGAAGTGAAGGGATGAGCACTCATCTCAATTAGATTAGATTATTTGTTTATTTGACAGGGACAGTGCAATAAACATAGACAATTAATCAAATGACAATCAATCTGATGTGATGCACAAAGAGTGTATAGCTATTAGCTAATTTGCAACTCTTGTCCCTGGATGGGGACAAGAGCACATACCCTCCTGATATGAGCCCCACTACTGTTGTGTCATCTGCAAACTTCACTATAATGTTTGTGGGATGAACAACGCCCTGTGGCGAGCCTGTGTTAAGCATGACTGTAAAGGAGGAATGGGGTCCGAGTCTAACAGTCTGTGTTCTGTTTGTTAGGAAGTCCTTAATCCAGCTGCAAGTGTGAGTAGGCAGACCAAGCTGAAGCAATTTGGTGATGAGAATGTTGGGAATAATTGTATTAAATGCCGAGCTATAGTCAACAAACAATATTCTTACATAGCTCCCCTTGTCTTCTAAATGGCTGAATGCCGAGTGGAGAGCTATAGCAATAGCATCTTCAGTGGATCTGCCCCACCTGTAGGCAAACTGGTACAGATCAAAGTCTGGGGGGAGACTAGGCAAAAGATGTTTCAATACGATTTTCTCAAAGCACTTCATAACAATGGGTGTTAATGCTACTGGTCGATAGTCATTCAGACTGCTAATAGTATGTTTTTTTTTGGTACAGGAATAATGACTGCAGATTTTAAACACTGTGGAACAACGGCTGCCTTGAGAGATAAGTTAAAAATGTCAGTCAAAACAGAGCATAGCTGATCTGCACATGCTCTGAGCACCTTTCCTGACACTCCATCGGGACTGATAGCCTTTCTTGGGTGTACTGCTCTCAGTGTCTGTCTCACCGCATGATCCTGCAGGATAAGCACATCAGAGCTGGCATTCAATAACATCTGTGGGTCCGGGCGAGGTGTATTTGTCTCAAACCGTGCAAAAAAGCAGTTCAGTTCTTCTGCCAGTGAGGCCCTGATGCCACTGGAAATGATAAGATAAGATAAGATAAGCCTTTATTAGTCCCACAACGGGGAAATTCCAGGATTGCAACAGCACAGGGATAGCAACACTCAGAGCAACAATCAGAAGGCAAGAAAAAAAAAAAAACAAGCAAGCAAGAGCAGCTAATAAACATATGTACGTATTACTATAAAATATATATATATACACACACACACAGACACACAGTGCAGAGCATTGTAGCTGGATGGAATAATATATGAATATATGAACACACAGTGCAGAGCATTGTAGCTAGATGGAATAAATATGTAAATATATAAACACCCACAGTACGGAGCATTGCAGCTAGGTGGAATAAATATGCAAGTATATAAACACACACAGTGCGGAGCAATGTAGCTAGATGGAATAACATGTAGATATATAAATATATAAACACCCACAGTACGGAGCATTGCAGCTAGACGGAACAAATATGCAAATATATAAACACACACAGTGCAGAGCATTGCCGCTAGATGGAATGAAACAGCATAACCGTCTACCCAGCTATCCTGCATGGTATGATTATGTGCCCATACACACTCTCACCCTCCATAGCGACCGGCATGCTCCTAGTTGTATGCCGGAGAGGACCACTGTGTAAGTCTATTGCATCTTCTGCATTCAAAAAACTATTAGTTTGTTACGTCTTTTTTGCTATCTCTGCGAGCAGCCCTGCTTAGGTTGTACAGTCTGACAGCCGTTGGTAGGAAGGACCTACGAAACCTCTCGGTTGTGCACCTGGGATGATGTAGTCTGCTGCTAAATGAGCTCCTCAGTGCATTCAGTATGTCCTGCATAGGGTGGAACTCGGACTCCAGCAGAGATGACAGTTTAGCCACCGTCCTTCTCTCTCCTATCTCCTCCATCGGATCAAGGCGCTGCCCCAGGACAGAGCTAGCTTTCTTAATCAGTTTGTTCAGTCTCTTCCTATCGGCTGCAGTAATGCCACTGCCCCAGCAGACCACTCCAAAAGTGATGGCTGATGCCACCACCGTGTCATAGAATGACTTCAGCAGCGCCCCTTGTACACCAAAAGACCTGAGTCTCCTCAGCAGGAACAGCCTGCGCTGTCCCTTCTTGTAGAGTGCATCAGTATTGTGTGACCAGTCTAGTTTATTGTTCAGATGAATACCCAGGTACTTATAGGATGTCACCATCTCGATGTCTGTTCCCTGTATATTTACTGGTACTGTGAGGGGCTGCCCATGCCTGCGGCAGTCCACCACCAGCTCCTTAGTTTTCCTCGCGTTGATCTGGAGGCAGTTCCGATGGCACCAGTCCACGAAGTCCTGGATAAGCCCTCTGTACTCAGCTTCATCTCCATTGGAGATGAGGCCAACGATCGCAGAGTCATCAGAGAACTTCTGTAGATGGCAGTGTGTTGTGTTGTGTGAGAAGTCCGCAGTATAAAGAGTGAACAGGAAGGGAGCCAGCACCGTTCCCTGGGGGGCCCCCGTGCTACTGATGATCGTGTCGGACACACAGTCCCGGGTTCTCACAAACTGAGGCCGGTTCGTGAGGTAGTCCAGGATCCATGATGACAGGTGCTGGTCCACCCCTGCGCGCAGCAGCTTGTCCTTCAGGATCATCGGTTGGATGGTGTTGAAAGCACTGGAGAAGTCAAAGAACATGATCCTCACCATATTCCCGGGCTTCTCCAGGTGGGACAGAGAACGGTGAAGGAGGAAGATCACCGCATCCTCCACCCCAATGCCATGCTGGTAGGCGAACTGGAGTGGATCCATCGCTGGTTCCACCAGGGGGCGGAGGTGAGCAAGGAGCAGTCTCTCCAGGGTCTTCATCAAGTGGGACGTCAAGGCCACCGGTCTGTAGCTGTTCAGGTCTTTGGGGTGGGAAGTTTTTGGTACAGGTACCACACAAGATGTTTTCCACAGCTGTGGTACCCTCCCCAGTTTCAGGCTCATGTTGAAGATATACGTCACAATCCCACACAGCTGGTCTGCACAGGACTTGAGGAGCTTTGCGCTGATGCCGTCCGGTCCCGGCGCCTTCCTCGCCTTGATCTTCCTCAGCTCCGTCCTCACCTGGGTCCTGGTCAGGGTCAGGATGGGGGGCTGTGTGTTGGGAGTGGGGGGGTGTTGGTAGAGTGGGGAGTGGGCAGCAGGACTTGATTTCTTTAGAGGCAGCAGTGGTTGTTGTGCAGTCAGGGGGGCGGGCGGTTGGTCAAATCTATTGAAAAACAGATTCAGGTTGTTCGCCCACTCCCTGCCCCCTGTGGCCTGGGGGGAGGTATTCTGGAGCCCCGAGATGGTTTTGAGGTTTCTCCAGACCCCGCTGATGTCGCTCTGTTGCAGCTTGTCCTCCATCTTCTTCCTGAAGCTGTCCTTGCCTTCTCTGATCTTTCTCCTCAGCTCCCTCTGTACGGACTTCAGCATCTCCCTGTTCCCTGACCTGAAGATCCTCTTCTTCTCTCTCAGAAGTGTTTTAATCTCAGGGTTGATCCAGGGTTTGTTGTTTGAGTGACGCCGTATGGTCTTGGTGGGAACGGATTTGTCCACACAGAAGCTGAGGTAGCCCGTGAAGGTGTGAATGAGGCCATCGATGTCCTCACCATGTGGATCGCAGAGCTGCTTCCAGGCGGTGGCTTCAAAACAGCCCTTTAGGGTGTCCATTGTCTCCTCAGACCATAACTCCACAGTGTGCATGGCCGGAGGTTGTCTGTGCACTAGGGGTTTGTACACCGGCCGGAGATGAACCAAGTTGTGATCCGATCTCCCGAGTGGGGGTAGTTGTGATGAGGTGTACGCCTCCTTAGTGTTTGCGTAGAATAAATCCAGTGTTTTATTCAGTGATGCTGCTGCCCTTGTAGTTTGTGATATGGTTAAAGCCTTGCCATACTCGTCTTGAATCATTTTCAGAAAAATGGTCCTCGACTTTCTTCTTATAGGTCTGTTTAGCCTCCTTAATGCCTTTCTTCAGATTAGCCCGGGCGGTGCTATACAGATATGTATCCCCTCACCTGAAGGCTGTATCGCAAGCTCTGAGGAGTGCCTGGACTTCTTTTGTCATCCAAGGATTTTGGTTAGGAAAAACCCTGATGCGTTTTTCCACAGTCACCTGATTAATACAGAAGGTAATGTAGTGTAATACAGTCTGTGTGTACAATTCCAGATCCTCATTCTTGAATAAATCCCATAGAGTGTTTGAAAAACAGTCCTGCAGCTGAGAAAGAGCTCCCTCAGGCCATGTTGTGATGTTCTTTATAGTAGGTCTAGCAGTTCTCCTGAGGGGGGTGTATGCTGGGATGAGGAGCAATGATAGATGGTCTGACAGGCCAAGATGTGGACACGGCACAACTCTGTAAGCAGGCTTCAGGTTCGAATACACCCGAACAAGACAATTCTTTCCCCTAGTGGCACATTTCACATACTGTGTGAAATTAGGCAGCACAGTTTTCAAGCATGCTTGATTAAAATCACCAGCTATAATGTGAACACCCTTGGGATAGGCCTGCTGCTGTTTATTTATTACACTGTACAAATGACTAAGGGCCGCTTTAGTATTTGCATCAGGAGAAATATAGATGGCTGTTATAATAATCATGCTCAGCTCTCTAGGAAGATAAAAAGGCCGACATAAGACTGACATTGTCTCTAGATCAGGAGAACAGTAAGTGTTAATAATACTGCCGTGGTTAGTCCAAGTGTTGTGAAGAAAAATGCAGAGACCGCCTCCTCTTTTTTTACCGGATTCTTCTGTTCGGTCCAATCGGTGAAGTGTGTGCCCTGGCAGCTTTACTGCAGCATCGGTGATCAACGGGTGGAGCCAGCTTTCCGTTAACAACAGCACACAGCAGTCTCTCACAGTTTTATTAGTTGCCAGCTGTAGCTCTAGATCATCCATCTTGTGAATGATGCTTCTGGCGTTGGAGAGAAAAATGCTCTGTAGCGGCAGTCTATGCGGTTGTCTCTTTAGCCTCGCTAGCAGGCCCGACCGGCATCCCCGCTTTTTCTTTCTCTCCCTCCTCCGTTTGCGTCGCTTCCCAGGACCAACAACAATCCATGGTGATCCCGCTGGTCTACAGATAGCCTCCGGTATGTCTTGTGTGTTCTCGAAAACTTCTGTAACAGCAGACTTTTGTTGAAGTCCAATGTTTATCAGCTCAGTACGACTGTACACAAATCCGGCTTCACAAGGTCCAATATCCAAAAACAGCATACATACACACAAAAATATGGAGCAAAGAGCCGCTGCACAACCGCGTGCCGTCATCTTCTCAGCATCACTCTGAGACAAGATGATCCTAATCTTGGCAATATTATGCAAATGATAGAAGGCAGTCTTAGAAACAAGTTTAATATGTTTTAAATTGCATAGATTAGTATTACTCATTCATATTCTACATTTTATTGCATGAATAGTTTTTTATTTTTATCTTTAGTGCTACTCCATGTTTAATGTTGCAGCATTGCACCGAGACAAATTCCTAGTTTGTGTACTACATGAACAATGGCAATAAATCTGATTCTGATTCTGATTCTGAAATATCTGAATTGAAGGACAGATCTTGATCAAAAATAATTCCAAGGTTCCTCACAGAGCTATTAAGAGAAAGAGTAACCGCATCCAAACTGAAAGTTTGATTTGGAAAGGTATTTCTAAGGTTTTTTGGACCAACGAGAATAACTTCAGTCTTATCAGAATTTAATAGCTGGAAATTACAAGTCATCCAAGCTTTGATTTCCTTAAGACAGGCTTCCAACTTGGCTAATTGATTACTATCATCTTGCTTCATTGACAGGTATAATTGTGTATCATCTGCATAACAATGAAAATGTATAAAGTGCTCTCTAATAATGTTGCCTAAAGGAAGCATATATAAACTAAAAAGAGTAGGGCCTAGCACAGATCCCTGTGGAACTCCATGACTGAGCTTTGAGTTGAAAGAAAACTCATTATTGACATGAACAAACTGGAACCTATCAGATAAATAAGATCTAAACCACTGCAACAAAGTTCCATTAAGTCCAACATAGTGTTCTAATCTATCAAGTAGAATATTATGATCGATAGTATCAAAAGCTGCATTAAGGTCTAAAAGGACAAGTACAGAAACCAGTCCATAATCAGATGCGATGAGGAGGTCATTAGTGACCTTCGCTAAGGCTGTTTCAGTGCTATGATGGATTCTAAACCCAGATTGAGACTCTTCAAGTAAACCATTTCCCTGCAGGTGGTCAAATAATTGCGTAGCAACAACTCTTTCGTAGATTTTTGAAATGAAAGGGAGATTAGAGATTGGTCTATAGTTAGCTAAAGCTCCTGGATCTAGTGTTGACTTTTTGAGTAAGGGTTTAATCACAGCCGTTTTAAAAGCCTGTGGTACATGGCCTAAAGTTAATGAAGAATTGATTATATGAAGAATAAAGCTACCAATAAATGGGAAGACTTCTTTAAATAACCTGGTAGGAATAGGGTCTAAAAGACAAGTTGAAGGCTTGGATGAGGAAATTATTTTGTCTAACTCTCAAAGGTCAATTGGAGTAAACTCATCCAAACAGATATCAGTTGAAGGAGTTGTAGTAGTTACTGTATTTAAGTTAACTGTGGGAAGAATCTGATTGATTTTATCTCTGATGGATGAAATTTTATTGCTGAAAAAGTTCATAAAGTCCTGACTAGTAAGCTCTAAGGGAATGCTAGGATTGACAGAGTCTTGACTCTTTGTCAACCTGGCTACAGTACTGAAAAGAAACCTGGGATTATTCTTGTTCTCTTCTATTAATGCAGAATGATAACTCGTTCTAGCTTTTCTAAGAGATTTTTTTATAAATTAAAAGATGATTTCTCCAAGCTAAATAGATTTCATCTAAATTAGTGGAGCGCCATTTTCTTTCTAATTGACGAGTCTTCTGTTTTAGGCTACAAGTTTCTGTGTTGAACCAAGGAGATAGAAATCTCTGATTAGACTTTTTCTTTTTTAAGGGGGCCACCAAGTCTACAGTCTGATGCAGAGAAGCTGTAACACTATTTACCATGCTATCAATTACAGAAGGAGCAAGCTGTCTATAGCTTATTTCCATTGTGTTGACACATGGCATACAGGAAACAATCTGCATAAGTTTGGTAACAGCATCATCTGAGAGGCATCTACAGTAGTAATATTTTTCTTTAGGAGCCAAATAGTCAGAAATAGTAAAATCAAAGGTTAACAGACAATGGTCTGACAGTACAGGGTTATAAGGAGACACTACCAGATTTTCTATTTCTATGCCATATGTCAGAACAAGGTCCAACGTATGGTGGAGATAGTGAGTAGAATTTCCTACTTTCTGAGAAAACCCAATTGAGTCTAATATTGAATTAAATGCCACATTAAGGCAGTCACTATCTACATCTACATGTATATTAAAGTCCCCTACTATAATTATTCCTTCTGATTTCAGCACTAAATCAGCTAAGAAATCAGCAAATTCGGATAATAATTCTGAGTAGGTTGATGGAGGATGATAAACTATGGCAGATAGATAGATAGATAGATAGATAGATAGATAGATAGATACTTTATTTCAAACAAAAAAGTATAACAAAAACAAAACAAATAACAAATGCAATAAAGTAACAGTATACAGTGTTCGAAAGGGAGAAGGAAGAAGTGAACACTTATTAATTCCACCTCCTCTTTTCCATAAATACACCCATGTGAATTATATACAAATTACCACATTTAAGACCTCAAGTAAACAATTTACTGTATTTTGTAAATATCAACATTAACACCCATCCATCCTAACATACATTGATGTCCATACATCAAAACCAGCCTCAAACAACACAGATATACACAATGCTGTCCCACTCACCATTCCATAGTGTCCCAGAGTGAGCATAGGGAATCGTATATATAAATACTACCCTTCTAACATATATCCTTTCAGCAAATAATGTTTATACCTCTTTTTGAATTGAATTCTTTTTGTACATAGTTTCAGTTCCGGCTCAAGACTGTTCCACAAATCCACCCCACAGACAGATATGCACAGACTTTTCTTGGTTGTTTGTATCTTGGGTTTTGTAAAGTTTAAGTCTCCTCTCAAATTATGATCATTGTCTCTTTTTTTAAATATTTTTTGTATATTAGTTGGGAGTTGATTATTAATTGCCCTGTACATTACTTGTGCTGTCTTAAATTTAACTAAATCGATGAACTTTATGACATGTGACTTTAAAAACAACAAATTGGTATGGTCTCGATATCCTACATTGTTTATTATCCTTATAGCTCTTTTTTGTGATGTGCATATTGACTGTAGGTTGGTCTTGTAGGTGTTTCCCCAGACTTCTACACAATAGTTGAGATAAGGTAAAAACAGTGAATTGTACAATAAGAACAATGATTTATAGTCCAAGATGTGTCTTGTCTTCCCCAGTATGCCTATACATTTTGCTAACTTGGCCTGGATGTGACTGATGTGAGGTTTCCAGCAGATTTTATTGTCTAGCGTCACCCCCAGAAACTTATTTTCCTGTACTGTTTCTATTCTGGTATCATCTATCGTTACCATTATTTCATGATTTATTTTATAATTTCCAAACAACATAATCTTTGTTTTTTTTAGATTTAGAGATAATTTATTTTTGTTGAACCACTGCATTAATTTTTTCATTTCAGTTGTGACCACCTCTAAAACCTGCTGCAAATTCTCACCAGTGCAAAGGATATTTGTGTCATCCACAAACAAAATAAATTTCAGAATTTTTGATACTTGGCATATGTCATTTATATACAAAATAAAGAGTTTGGGTCCCAGAACTGACCCCTGGGGCACACCACAAGTGATGTCCATGAAGGGTGATTTGTGCTCACCAATTTGTACAAATTGTTGTCTGTTACTTACATAACTTTCCACCCAACTCAGTCCTACCCCTCTTATCCCATACCTTTCCAGTTTCCTTAGTAGCATTCTGTGGTCAATGGTGTCAAAAGCTTTCTTTAAATCTATAAATACTCCTACAGCAACCTTTTTTTTTTATCTATACAGTACAACTAGTAATTTCTTCTATAAGTTCGATCAGTGCCAAAGATGTAGATTTATCTGCTCTAAAACCATAGTGGCTATCTGTAAGGAGGTTGTGTTTTTCAGTGAAATCATCCAGTCTCTTAGTGAAGATTTTTTCAAGTATTTTGGAGAATTGTGAGAGTAAAGAGTGAAGCGAGGACTGTCTCCTGTTTTGTATAGAGGTATTACTTTTGCTATTTTCATTTTGTCTGGAAATTTACCAGTTTGAAATGACAGGTTACAGATGTGGGTGAGTGGCTTAACAACTCCTTCAATTACTTTATTCACTATTGTCATGTCAATTTCATTCCAGTCCGATGATTTTTTGTTCTTAAATTTACTCACAGTCTCGATAATTTCCTTTTCAGTAGCTGCACCCAAAAAGATTGTGTTTTGATTTCTATCTTCTATTTCATTCACAGAACCACTGTAGTTTGTTTCTGGTGTCACTATTGATTTTGCTAATTCAGGACCAACGTTTACAAAAAATTTATTGAAACCACTGACCACATCTTCCATATTATTTATCAAATTGCCATTTTAAATAAAATATTCTGGATAATTAGCATCCTTAGGACGATTACTAATAATCCCATTGAGTACTTGCCATATTCCTCTTAAGTTATTTTTGTTATCCTCTCATATTCTGTTGTAGTATTCTTTCTTACAGGTCCTCATTATATTAGTAAGCTTGTTTTTATATCTTTTATATTTGATCTCAGCTTCCACCATTCTGCATTTAATGAATTGTTTATATAATGTTTTCTTCTTTTTACATGCATTTATTAACCCCCTGGTGACCCAAGGAATATTTTTTTTTTGTTGTCTGTCACTGTATTGTTTTATAGGACAGTTTTTATTGTACAATGATTGAAATATTTGTAAAAAATTATCATATGCTTTATTTATGTCATTTTCATCATAAACTATCTTCCAATCTTGTATTAATAATTCCTTTGTCAGTAAATACATTGATTCTCCGGTTCTTATTCTTTTATATTTAATATTTTTGGTATACTTTTTCTTCCTATAATCACATTGATAGACAACAAAAATCGGCAGGTGGTCACTGATATCATTCAATAAGAGCCCACTCCTGATATTATTTTCCATAATGTTTGTGAATATGTTATCTATTAGTGTGGCACTCACTGTGTGACGTGATTCTGCTAGGTCTGGTAATTGTTGGATGTAAGCCCATACTGTACATCGTGTTGATAAATTATTCTGTCAAACTATGTTGTTTTGAGTTAATCAGATCTATATTGAAATCCCCACAGATGAACATAACTTTATGAGTTATTTTTGCATACATTTTTTCCATCCAGTCCTTAAATAAGTCAATGTTTGATCCAGGTGTTCTATATACGCAGCTCACTACTACATTCTTCACATTGTCCAGACAGATTTCTATTGTAATACATTCAAATAAATCATCCACAGTTACTGACAGATTTTCAACAACCTTGTATTTCAAGCTCTTGTCAACATAAATTGCAACTCCTCCTCCTTTTTTCACCTTTCTATTTATATAATTTAATTCATAGCCATCCATGGTAAAATCCACTCCTTTCTCTTCACTGAGCCACGTCTCTGATATTGCCAGATGCAATATACAATGCACCCCCTAGGTGCATCGTAATTCCAGTTCATGGACAGGATCATGAAAACAGATCTGAGCAAAAAGTGGTTTTCGATCCTGTTCAGGAAGACCCGATCATGCCTGTAGAAACCAAGAAACCGGAGCACCCGGAGAAAATCAGTGCTTTACTTGGCATTTTACACATTTGTAGTGTAGACTGGCATTCTTCAAGGTTACACATTTTTTCCATGTCAGCACCTCTTTAAAAACAATATTGCTCAGAATGTGAAGCTTTTGCTTAGTTTCGTCATCTTGAGCAAGAATACAAAGACTGCTCGATCTGGCAACTCTGCTCAGGGCAAAGTAGAATTGGCCATGGCTGAAGAAATGTCTTGCTCAGAAAACACCATCGTGCTGTAAAGACTGGCCCTGTGACGTATTCAAAGTCATGGCAAAGCAGGGTCTTACTGGAAACTGTTTACATCACAAGGTGAATGGAAATATGTAGTCAGATGGTGTGAGTGTGACTCGTGGAATTAAGAGAGTGCGTCCAGCATTGACAACAATCACAGATGTTGCAACCAACAGGTGACGCTGTATTTCTTCTTCTTCTTCTTCTTCTTCTTCTTCTTCTTCTTCTTCTTCTTCTTCTTCCTTCTTCTTCCTTCTTCTTCTTCTTCTTCTTCTTCTTCTTCTTCTTCTTCTTCTTCTTCTTCTTCTTCTTCCTCTTCCTCCGGCTGAAGGAGGAGGACGGAAATAGGGAAGTCCGTGGTCTTTTGGACTTTTTTTTCGTTTTTCCATCACTGCCCGCATAATAAACTTTTGTTTTTTGGGGAGGAGGATGGCGACCTTGGAAATGCCACCTCCATCTATCCGCCAGGGGGTGCGGATCGTTCCGCCAGTGTTACTGTGAAGGGGGTCCTTATGGCTGTGGGTGCCCAGGTGGGCCCTGATGCGATCCGCTATGCGTCCAGGATGAATAGAACTATAGTTGTGTTTCTGGCTGCTGAGGAGAATGTCCACGCTCTGGTTGCGAGCGGTATTGTAATCGGGGACATTTTTTTTTTTATTTAGCGAATGCAAAGTCCTTAAGCCAAGCAGTTGCCTCCTGGTTTGCTGTATGGAGGGTGTGTAATCCTCCTTCCAGTCTTTGGAGCGGGCAAGCCTCTATGATGTGTTCCATTGTTTGCTCCTCTCCACATGCGCACAGTGGGCTAGGGCTACTGCCCCATCTGTGAAGGCTGGCCAAGCAGGGGCCATGTCCAGTCCTGAAGCGATTGAGTGTAGACCACTGTCTCCTTGGGAGGTTGGTGCCCGGGACCTGTTGGTTGGGGTTTATCACCAGCTGTTTGTTTGGGACCTCCTTGGTCTCCCATTCCTCTTGCCAAGCTGTCTGGATGGTAAAGTCAGCTGGGGGAGGGTTTTTCCAAATCGGCCGTCTGGATGAAAGTCGGGCAGTGGGTGGGGTGTAGATATCTGCATGGATTGGTAAGTGAGGAGAATCTTTAACTTTTTGGAGCATCCTTTGAGTTAATGCTGCTCGCCGGATGTGTGGAGGGGCTATGTTTGACAGTACAGAGAGCCAGGGGAGTGGTGTTGAGCGGATTGTTCCAGTTATAGTTCTCATGGTTGAGTTGAGCTGGGTGTCTACATGGTGTGTGTAAGATGACCTGGACCAGACAGGGGCACAATATTCTGCTACAGAGTATGAAAGGGCCAGTGCTGAGGTGCGCAGGGTGGAGACTGCCGCCCCCCATTTTGCACCAGTGAGCTTGCAGAGCAGGTTGTTTCGTACCTTCACCTTAGCAGCCGTCCCCTTTAGATGTTCCTTGAAGGATAAGGTCCTATCAAGGGTCACTCCAAGATAAGTTGGATTTGGGGCATGCTTAAGCTTGAGTCCGCTCAGGTGGATGTTTAGTTCTCTGGCAGCTTTTGCATTGTGGAGATGGAATACACTGGAGACGGTTTTTGCTGGGCTTGGTTTTAGGCGCCAGATTTTGCAGAACTGGTCCAGTTTGGCAAGATCTTCCGTGAGCACCCGTTCCAGTGGTTCAAAGTCTGGTGCTTGGAATGCCAAACAGATGTCGTCTGCATAGATGAATTTGCGGGATTTTGTAGTAGGCAGGTCGTTTATGTAGAGGTTGAACAGAGTTGGAGCTAGAACTGAGCCTTGTGGGAGTCCGTTTTTCTGCATTCTCCATGCACTTGTGTTCTGACTGAGGTGGACTCTGAACCTTCGGTTGGTCAGCAGGGTTTTGGGGATATGGCGGGGCCGCACAGCGTGCCGGCAAGGCCTCTGCACCCGCCGCTGCTGCGGACGACGTTGCGGGGCATTCTGCCGCTACTGCTCCGGAACCTGCCACTGTGTCTGTGGACAGTCTGCCTGTGGCGCCCGCAGCGCGGCCTGCAGCTGGGGGCATGACTGGTGATGGCGCCCAAGCAGTCAATGACGTTGACTCAGCATTGCGCTGTGTGACATCAGCGGCTGTGCTACCGCAGCCTGCTGCCACTTCCGAGCAGCAGGCGCAACAACGCTGGTCGCCTGATATAGGCGCCGCCCCGGAACACGGGGCTGATGAAGGATCAGCTGCACCAGCTGACGTGCCAGCTGAATCTAACAGTCAGCAGAGTTGTGCTGATGAGGGAATGGAGTGTGAATCTGACGCTGTGTCTGCTAAAAATGAGTCTATTGGGGCAACTGGCAATGCCAATGCAGATTTGTATTCACTAGACGAAATAAATGCTTTCCTGGATGGAACCTATAATAACAGGGCCGTTAACGTCGCTGATTACTTCAGTGACACTGACAAATTCATTTGGTCTGTAAAAGTACTGAAGAAGCAGCTTGGTGTTGACCTCCTGGATGAAAGAAAATGCTTCGGCCTGAAGAAGCACCTCACAGCCCTGCGTAAATCAGCAGGGGAACAAAAGGCCAAGCGCGCAAAGATGGAATGATTTCCATGGCAACAGCACGGTGCTCCTCACATCGATCGCCTAATGCAGAAAATAAAATTAGGGTCCTTAAACATGAATGGTGGGAGGGGTAATCATAATAGGGGATTCATTAGTGACCTGTTCAGTCGGAAAGGTCTCAACGTTTTGTTTTTGCAGGAAACTCATACCACTTCGGCAGATGAAGTCGACTGGGGCTTGTGGTGGAAAGGCCCTTTTTCACTCAGTCACGGCACCAATCTTAGTGCAGGAGTGGCAATTTTGTTTGGGTAATCAGCAAATGCACAAGTTTTATCGGTGGTGGAGATAGTGAGGGGCAGGCTGCTTCTTGTTAGGGCCGAAATAGGGGATTCCGTGTTTTGCCTGGTAAATGTTTACGCGCCAAACAACGGCGCTGAAAGGGTTGCCTTTTTCAATATACTGACTACTGAACTGCAGCGCTATCACCAAGAACAACTTGTTGCTGCTGGTGATTTCAACTGTACCTTGGACTTCACTGTAGATCGCACTAATGCAGAACCTCATCTGCAGTCTTCTAGAATCTTGGAAAATTTCACTGTGCAGTTCGACTTAGTGGACATGTGGAGGTCTAAAAATGCAAATGCGAGACAGTACACCTGGGTCAGGGTCACTGACGGTGTTGTCAGTGCTGCTAGATTAGACAGGATATATGTTTCTGGAACCTTTAGCCCCGGACTCCTTCACAGTAACATAAGTCCTGTCGGTTTCACGTGGTGGTTTCAGTGGTGGGACGTTGGCAAAGTGCAAATTCGCCTTTTTTGTCAACGGTACTCTGCGAACTCAACTGCCATCATCAAGGCCAAGGTCAGTGAACTTGAGGACGCTGTCAAGAGGCTGGAGGCCAGCTTGGTTACGGGTCAGGATTCTACCGCTGGTCCTTTGCTGCAGGAGAAGAGATCGGCCCTGCGCACATTCATGCAGGAAAGAGTGGAGGGGGCGCTAGTGAGGTCACGCTTCACTCGCCCGCAGGACATGGATGCACCAACGTCCTTCTTCTTCAATTTGGAGAAGTCTACTGCGAAAAAGAAGTTGATGGCTTGCTTGACACTCCCAGATGGTCGGCTGACTATGAACCCATCCGAGATGCGGCGCCATGCAGAGGATTACTACGGGGCCCTGTTTGCTGTGGGAACGTGTTGCAAAGAATCTCAAACTCAGCTCTTCGAAGCCCTTCCGGTGCTCGGCCCGGAGGACAGGGCCGCTCTGGACTATGCCCTGACTTTGGATGAGTTAACTGTGGCTGTAAATCAGATGGCTCCGGGACGCACACCTGGACTTGATGGCCTTTCTTCAGAATTTTTTAAGCATTTTTGGGATATTACTGGATCAGACTTCTATGACGTTCTGACTGCCTGTTACAGAAAGGGAACATTACCTGTCTCCTGCCGCCATGCAGTGCTGTCTCTGTTGCCTAAGCAGGGGGACTTGGCCCTGCTGAAAAACTGGAGGCCCGTGGCTCTTCTTTGCACGGACTACAAGGTGCTTTCTAAAGCCCTGGTAAACAGACTGAACACTGTCTTGGGTTTGATCGTAGATAAGGATCAAACATATTGTATTCCCGACTGAAACATTATGGACAATGTTTTCCTTATACGTGACGTTCTCCAGCTCAGTAAATGTCATGACTTACAGTTCGGGATTGTGTCTTTGGACCAAGAAAAGGCTTTTGATAGGGTTGACCATTCCTATTTGTTTTCCACCCTGATGGGGTTTGGTTTTGGCAATATGTTTTTGAGGTGGGTCAATCTGCTATATACTGGAGCTGAGTGTTTGGTAAAGATGGGGGCAGGCCTGAGTCGGCCAATCCCTGTACACCGGGGAATACGCCAGGGGTGTCCACTCTCGGGTCAGCTGTACAGCTTGGCTATTGAGCC
Source organism: Pholidichthys leucotaenia (assembly GCA_020510985.1). Taxonomy (NCBI): domain Eukaryota; kingdom Metazoa; phylum Chordata; class Actinopteri; order Cichliformes; family Pholidichthyidae; genus Pholidichthys; species Pholidichthys leucotaenia. The sequence continues at coordinate 2,732,137 of CM035841.1, read as the reverse complement.
TTTGCTGTGCAGGTTGCGCACTCGGCTGGGTGGTCTGGTTCTGCCGGAGCCATCAAGCTGTTGCCGCCTGATTGTCTTGTCTGCTTATGCGGATGACGTTAACGTTTTCATCACCTCCCACGGGGATGTGCAGCGTCTGGTGGACACTTTGTCAGTTTATGAAAGGGCATCTTCTGCACGGGTGAATTGGGCCAAGAGTGAGGGTCTATTGGTGGGCTACTGGTCGCGTCAAGGTGTCCCTCGCCTACCCAGCGGTCATCAGTGGGGGACGGACGGATTCAAAGTGTTGGGGGTTTTTCTGGGTTCGGAGGCTTTTGAACGAAAGAACTGGGAGGGTGTTAAGGACAAGGTGTGTGCTCGCTTTTCTAAATGGAAATGGTTGCTACCACAGCTGTCATATAGGGGCAGGGTTCTGGTCGCAAATAATCTGGTCGTCTCGGCTCTTTGGCATAGGCTTGTGGCTTTGACACCACCCAGGAGCCTCGTGGAGGAGATTCAGAAGATCATCGTGGACTTCTTTTGGTCTGGTCGGCACTGGGTCCGTGCGCCTGTTCTCTACCTGCCTGTGGCCGAGGGGGGACAGGGCCTGGTGGACATACATTCCAAGATCGCCTGCTTCAAGCTTCGAACTGCACAACGCCTCCTTTACGGCTGCGGACCCTGCTGGATGGACACTGCTAAACTGCTCCTGAGGAGAGTTGGTCGCTTGGGCTATGATAAGCAGCTCTTCCTCGTGACATCTGGGGAGGTGGACCTTACTGGACTATCTGCTTTTTACACGTCTGTCTTGCATGCATGGCGTGTCTTCACCGTGGCCCGCTTCCATGACGAGACACCGGGCATGTGGCTGTTCGAGGAACCACTGTTTTTCAATCGATCTATCGACGCTGAGGTGCTGCAGTCTGTCAGTCTGTGGACTTGTTTGCGGGAGGCACACTGTACCAAGCTTGGTCATCTTATGAAGATGTCGACCACATCGATGGATACGCTGAGGCGGAGTGCCAACATTACATCTGTCAGACTGCTGCAAAGGGTGGTGGGGGACGTGTGCGCCGCCCTGCCACAACCGCTTCGAGCGTTTGCGACAAACCGCACTCTTTCCAATCAATGGGATGACGACACTGTGTCCACCTTTCCTGCCATTTCCATAACTCCAGCTGTGGGGGAGTGGCAGGGAGGAGAGGATCACCTGCTGACCTTCAGAACTCCTCGCCTGGGCAAGTTCCAGCTTGTCGAGACAAGGGCGGTGTATCACATCTGTGTGAAGATTCTGAATCTGCGCTCTATGATGGATGTCACAGAGTCGAGGTGGGCGGGTTTTTTGGGCCCAGAGGTCTCCCAGAAAGGCAGCTGGTGGTGCATGTACAAGCTACCTATTGAGAAACGGACAGCGGATCTCCATTGGAGGATTGTGCATGGGGCAGTAGCTACGAATAAATACAGAGCACGCCTTGATCCGACTGTGGGGGGGGGAATTTTTTTTTTGTTCCCAAGTTGAGACCCTGGAGCATTTGTTTGTCCAATGTTTTCGTTTATCTGGACTTTTTGATATTTTGCGTGTGTGGTTTCAGGCTTTGGGTGAACGTTTCTCTTTTGGTCTGTTCATTTACGGTCCAAAGTATAAAGTGGCAAGGAAGGCTGCCCACACTTTGATGAACTTAAATGTGGTTTATTAAATATTAGGTCTCTAACTCCCAAGTCTCTGTTAGTCCATGATCTGTTAATTGATCATCAGATTGATTTAATTTCCCTTACAGAGACTTGGTTAGGACAAGAGGATTATGTTGGTTTAAATGAATCAACTCCCTCTGGTTATTTAAACTGTCAAAATCCCAGAAGTTCTGGTCGTGGAGGAGGAGTAGCATCAATTTACCATTCCAAATTACTAAATGTAAAGCAAAAAACATGTTATAATTCCTTTGAGGGCCTGGTCCTCAGTGTTGGGCACTTTAGCAATTCCAGGTTAAACCCAATTTTATTTGCCATAGTTTATCGTCCCCCATCAACCTATTCAGAATTTTTATCCGAATTTCCTGATTTCTTAGCTGATTTAGTGCTGAAATCTGATAGAATAATTATAGTAGGGGACTTTAATATACATGTGGATGTAGATAGTGACTGCCTTAATGTGGCTTTTAATTCAATATTAGACTCGATTGGGTTTTCTCAGAAAGTAGGAAATTCTACTCATTACCTCCACCATACATTGGACCTTGTTCTGACATATGGCATAGAAATAGAAAATCTTGTAGTGTCTCCTCATAACCCTGTACTGTCAGACCATTGTCTGTTAACCTTTGATTTTACTATTTCTGACTATTTGGCTCCTAAAGAAAAATATTATCACAGTAGATGCCTCTCAGATGATGCTGTTTCCAAATTTATGCAGATTGTTTCCTCTATGCCATGTGTCAACACAACGGAAATAAGCTATAGACAGCTTGCTCCTTCTGTAATTGATAACATGGTGGATAGTGTTTCAGCTTCTCTGCATCAGGCTCTAGACTTGGTGGCCCCCTTAAAAAAGAAAAAGTCTAATCAGAGATTTTTAACTCCTTGGTTCAACACAGAAACTCGTAGCTTAAAACAGAAGACTCGTCAATTAGAAAGAAAATGGCGCTCTACTAATTTAGATGAAATCTATTTAGCTTGGAGAAATCATCTTTTAATTTATAAAAAATCTCTTAGAAAAGCTAGAACGAGTTATTACTCTGCATTAATAGAAGAGAACAAGAATAATCCCAGGTTTCTTTTCAGTACTGTAGCCAGGTTGACAAAGAGTCAGGACTCTGTCAATCCTAGAATCCCCTTAGAGCTTACTAGTCAGGACTTTATGAACTTTTTCAATAATAAAATTTCATCCATCAGAGATAAAATCAATCAGATTCTTCCCACAGTTAACTTAAATACTGTAACTACTACAACTCCTTCTATTGATGTCTGTCTTGATGAGTTTACTCCAATCGACCTTTGTGAGTTAGACAAAATAGTTTCCTCATCCAAACCTTCAACTTGTCTTTTAGACCCTATTCCTACCAGGTTATTTAAAGAAGTCTTCCCACTTATTGGTAGCTTTATTCTTCATATAATCAATTCTTCATTAACTTTAGGCCATGTACCGCAGGCTTTTAAAACGGCTGTAATTAAACCCTTACTCAAAAAGCCAACGCTAGATCCAGGAGCTTTAGCTAACTATAGACCAATCTCTAATCTCCCTTTCATTTCAAAAATCTTAGAAAGAGTTGTTGCTACGCAATTATTTGACCACCTGCAGGGAAATGGTTTATTTGAGGAGTTTCAATCTGGGTTTAGAATCCATCATAGCACTGAAACAGCCTTAGTGAAGGTCACTAATGACCTCCTCATTGGATCTGATAATGGACTAGTTTCTGTACTTGTCCTTTTAGATCTTAGTGCAGCTTTTGATACTATTGATCATAATATTCTACTTGATAGATTAGAACACTATGTTGGACTTAATGGAACTTCGTTGCAGTGGTTTAGATCTTATTTATCTGATAGGTTCCAGTTTGTTCATGTAAATGATGAGTTTTCTCTCAGCTCAAAGCTTAGTCATGGAGTTCCACAGGGATCTGTGCTTGGCCCTACTCTTTTTAGTTTATATATGCTTCCGTTAGGCAACATTATTAGAAAGCACTGTATACATTTTCACTGTTATGCAGATGACACACAATTATACCTGTCAATGAAGCCAGATGATACTAATCAATTAGCCAAGTTAGAAGCCTGTCTTAAGGAAATCAAAGTTTGGATGACTTGTAATTTCCTGCTGTTAAATTCAGATAAGACTGAAGTCATTCTTGTTGGTCCAAAAAACCTTAGAAATTCCTTTCCAAATCAAACTTTCAGTTTGGATGCAGTTACTCTTTCTCTTAATAGCTCTGTGAGGAACCTTGGAGTTATTTTTGATCAGGATTTGTCCTTCAATTCACATATTAAATTTGTTTCTAAGACTGCCTTCTATCATTTGCGTAATATTGCCAAGATTAGGAGCATCTTGTCTCAGAGTGATGCTGAGAAGCTGATCCACGCTTTTGTTAGCTCGAGATTAGATTATTGTAATTCTTTATTATCAGGCTGTCCTAAAACATCTTTAAAAAGTCTTCAGCTGATCCAAAATGCTGCAGCAAGAGTTTTAACAGGTACTAGAAAGAGAGATCATATCTCTCCGGTTCTGGCCTCCCTTCATTGGCTTCCCATAGAGTTTAGAATTAAGTTTAAAATCCTTCTTCTTACTTACAAAGCTCTAAACAATCAGGCTCCTTTTTATTTAAAAGATCTGATACTACCGTATCATCCTAACAGAGCACTACGCTCCCAAAATGCAGGTTTACTTGTAATACCTAGAATCTCCAAAAGTACAATGGGAGGCAGAGCCTTCAGTTATCAAGCTCCTCTCCTGTGGAATCAGCTGCCAATCTGGATTCGGGAGTCAGACTCGATCTCTGTTTTTAAGAATAGGGCTAAAACCTACCTTTTTGATATAGCCTACAATTAGGGAGGGATCATGTGTTTTCTGAACCCTCCCTTAGTTATGCTGCTAATAGGTTTAGTCAGCCGGGGGACCTCCAGTAATGCACTGGGCCTCACTCCTTTCCTCACTCTCTATGAAATATTTTTTTTTTTGCTGGTCATTAACATTTGTTTGTTCTCTCCCATAGATTGAGTCCCCATCGTGCTGTTTGCTCTCTACATGTCTGTTCTTTTCTTCTTCTCTATCCCCTCACCCCCCAGCCAGTCGCAGCAGATGACTGCCCCTCCCTGAGCCTGGTTCTGCTGGAGGTTTCTTCCTGTTAAAAGGGAGTTTTTCCTCTCCACCGTCGCCAAGTGCTTGCTCACAGGGGATCGCCTGATTGCTGGGGTCTTTCTGCAACTGTGGGGGTCCTCCCTACAGTTGATAGTGCTATGAGATGACTGTTGTTGTGAAATGGCGCTATATAAATAAAGTTGAATTGAAATTGAATTGAACTTCCTATCTGGTACTGCTAAACTTGCCATCTGGCTGACGAGGAAAAATCAGGCTAGCAACGTTGGCAATGTGGATCCTGTGTCTGCTTTCAAGGTCTTGTTGATAGCCAGACTACAGGTGGAGTTCTATTACTATCAAAGGGTGGACAATTTGGAGGCATTCATCAATAGATGGACTGTAGGGAACGTTTTGTGCTCTGTGGGTCAGGGGGATGAGTTATGTTTGCACTTTTGAGATGTGACACACTTGGGCCAGTGATATTGGTCTTTTTGCATTCGAGAAATGTACAATAAAGCCTTTTTTAAAAGTCTTCTTCTTCTTCTCCTTCTCCTTCTCCTTCTCCTTCTCCTTCTCCTCCTCCTCCTCCTCCTCCTCTCTATATCTGCTGGCTGAAGGAGTAGGACGGAAATAGGGAACTCCGTGGTCTTTTGGACTTTTTTTTCATTTTTCTATCACTGCCCGCATATTAAACTTTTGTTTTTTGGGGAGGAGGATGGCGACCTTGGAAATGCCACCTCCATCTATCCGCCAGGGGGTGTGCATCGTTCCCATGGACACCACTGTTACTGTGAAGGGGGTCCTTATGGCTGTGGGTGCCCAGGTGGGCCATGATGCGATCCGCTATGCGTCCAGGATGAGTAGAGCTGTAGTTGTTTTTCTGGCTGCTGAGGAGAAAGTCCACGCTCTGGTTGCGAGCGGTATTGTAATCGGGGACATGTCTGTACAGGTGTCCCCCTTATCAGTTCCATCAACGCTTATCACCGTCTCGGGTGTTCCACCTTTCATCACTGACGAGCAGTTGGCGACGGAGCTCCGCAATTCGGGAAGTTTGCAGGCCCGTTTAGACACGTGAGTTTGGGAATCAGGGAAGCCGAGTTTAAACATGTGAAATCACTCAGGCGACAGGTGTTCATGTTTCTAGACTCACCCACACAAACTCTGGAAGTGTCCTTCCGGGTCAAACACAGGGACGGCTACTATATGGTGTATGCGAGCTCGGGACAGATGAAGTGTTTTGAATGTGGGGACGTGGGCCATAAACGTTTCGCCTGCCCGCACAGGCGCCCGGCGGGGGGGCTCTGGTGGAGCCGCGGCTGAGGCTGCCGGTGCGGCTTCCGCTCGCGACGCTGCTGCGGACGGCATTGCATGGGCTTCCGCCGCGGCGGAGCCTGGTGGGACATCACAGCCTGCCAGCGAGGCCTCCGCACCCGCCGCTGCTGCGGACGACGTTGCGGGGCCTTCCGCCGCTCCTGCTCCGGAGCCTGCCACTGTGTCTGTGGACAGTCTGCCTGTGGTGCCTGCAGCTGGGGGCGTTGCTGGTGATGGCGCCCAAAAAGTCAATGATGTGGACTCAGCATCGCGCTGTGTGACATCAGCGGCTTTGCTTCCGCAGCCTGCTGCCACTTCAGAGCAGTAGGCGGAACAACGCCGGTCGCCTGATATAGGCGCCGCCCTGGAACACGTGGCTGATGCTGGATCAGCTGCACCAGCTGACGTGCCAGCTGAATCTAACAGTCAGCAGAGTAGTGCTGACGAGGGAATGGAGTGTGAATCTGACGCTGTGTCTGCTAAAAATGAGTCTATTGGGGCAACTTGCAATAACAATGCGGATTTGTATTCACTAGAAGAAATAAATGCTTTCCTGGATGGAACCTATAATAACAGGTCCGTTAACGTCGCTGATTACTTCAGTGACACTGACAAATTCATTCGGTCTGTTAATGTACGGAAGAAGCAGATTGGGGTTGACCTCCTGGATGAAAGAAAACGCTTCCGCCTGAAGAAGCACCTCACAGCCCTGTGTAAATCAGCAGGGGGACAAAAGGCCAAGCGCGCAAAGATGGAATGATTTCCATGGCAACAGCACGGTGCTCCTCACATCTATCGCCCAATGCAGAAAATAAATTTAGGTTCCTTAAACATCAATGGTGGGAGGGGTAATCATAATAGGGGATTCATTAGTGACCTGTTCAGATGAAAAGGTCTCAACGTTTTGTTTTTGCAGGAAACTCATACCACTTCGACAGATGAAGTCGACTGGGGCTTGTGGTGGAAAGGCCCTTTTTCACTTAGTCACGGTACCAATCTTAGTGCAGGAGTGGCAGGCTGCTTCTTGTTAGGGCCGAAATAGGGGATTCCGTGTTTTGCCTGGTAAATGTTTACGCGCCAAACCACGGTGCTGAAAGGGTTGCCTTTTTCAATATACTGACTACTGAATTGCAGCGCTATCACCAAGAACAACTTGTTGTTGCTGGTGATTTCAACTGTACCTTGGACTTCACTGTAGATCGCACTAATGCAGAACCCCATCTGCAGTCTTCTAGAATCTTGGAAAATTTCACTGTGCAGTTTGACTTAGTGGACACGTGGCGGTCTAAAAATGCAAACGCGAGACAGTATACCTGGGTCAGGGTCACTGATGGTGTTGTCAGCGCTGCTAGATTAGACAGGATATATGTTTCTAGAACCTTTAGCCCCGGACTCCTTCACAGTAACATAAGTCCCGTCGGTTTCAAGGATCATCACCTGGCTACTGCGGTGTTACTGAACTCACCAGGGAAACGGCAAAATCTTATTGGCACTTCAATAATAAGCTCCTTCAGGACAACGCCTTTTGTCAGTATTTTGTGTGCTTCTGGGAACACTGAAGGACCACAAAGGCTTGTTTTAGTTCCCTCGAACAGTGGTGGGACGTTGGCAAAGTGCAAATTTGTCTTTTTGTCAATGGTACGCTGCGATCTCAACTGCCATCATCAAGGCCAAGGTCAGTGAACTGGAGGACGCTGTCAAGAGGCTGGAGGCCAGCTTGGTTACGGGTCAGGATTCTACCTCTGGTCCTTTGCTGCAGGATAAGAGATCGGCCCTGCCACATTCATGCAGGAAAGAGTGGAGGGGGCACTAGTGAGGTCATGCTTCACTCGCCTGCAGGACATGGATGCACCAACGGTCCTCAACTTGGAGAAGTCCATCCATCCATCTTCTACCGCTTAATCCTTTCGGAGAAGTCTACTGCGAAAAAGAAGTTGATGGCTTGCTTGACGCTCCCAGATGGTCGGCTGACTACGAACCCATCCGAGTTGCAGCGCCATGCAGTGGATTACTACGGGGCCCTGTTTGCTGCGGGAACGTGTTGCAAAGAATCTCAAAATCAGCTCTTCGAAGCCCTTCCGGTGCTCGGCCCGGAGGACAGGGCCATTCTGGACTGTGCCCTGACTTTGGATGAGTTAACTGTGGCTGTTAATCAGATGGCTCTGGGACGCGCACCTGGACTTGATGGCCTTTCTTCAGAATTTTTTAAGCATTTTTGGAATATTATTGGATCAGACTTCTATGACGTTCTCACTGCCTGTTACAGTAAGGGAACATTACCTGTCTCCTGCCATCGTGCAGTGCTGTCTCTGTTGCCTAAGCAGGGAGACTTGGCCAGGGAAGAACTGGAGGCCCGTGGCTCTACTTTGCACGGACTACAAGGTGCTTTCTAAAGCCCTGGCAAACAGACTGACCACTGTCTTGGGTTTGATCATAGATAAGGATCAAACATATTGTATTCCTGACCGAAACATTACGGACAATGTTTTCCTCATACGTGACGTTCTCCAGCTCAGTAAATGTCATGACTTACAGTTCGGGATTGTGTCTTTGGACCAAGAAAAGGCTTTTGATAGGGTTGACCATTCCTATTTGTTTTCCACCCTGAGGGGGTTTGGTTTTGGCAATATGTTTTTGAGGTGGGTCAATCTGCTATATACTGGAGCTGAGTGTTCGGTAAAGATGGGGGCAGGCCTGAGTCGGCCAATCCCTTTACACCGGGGAATACGCCAGGGGTGTCCACTCTCGGGTCAGCTGTACAGCTTGGCTATTGAGCCTTTGCTGTGCAGGTTGCGCACTTGGCTGGGTGGTCTGGTTCTGCCGGAGCCATCAAGCTGTTGCCGCCCTATTGTCTTGTCTGCTTATGCGGACGACGTCAACGTTTTCATCACCTCCCACGGGGATGTGCAGCGTCTGGTGGACACTTTGTCAGTTTATGAAAGGGCATCTTCTGCACGGGTGAATTGGGCCAAGAGTGAGGGTCTATTGGTGGGCCAGTGGTCGCGTCAAGACGTCCCTCGCCTACCCGGCGGTTCTCAGTGAGGGACTGCCGGTCTCAAAGTGTTGGGGGTCTTTCTGGGTTCGGAGGCTTTTGAACGAAAGAACTGGGAGGGTGTTAAGGACAAGGTGTGTGCTCGCTTTTCTAAATGGAAATGGTTGCTACCACAGCTGTCATATAGGGGCAGGGTTCAGGTCGCAAATAATCTGGTCGCCTCGGCTCTTTGGCATAGGCTTGTGGCTTTGACACCGCCCAGGATCCTCGTGAAAGAGGTTCAGAAGATCATCAGTGACTTCTTTTGGTCTGGTCGGCACTGGGTCCGTGCGCCTGCTCTCTACCTGCCTGTGGCCAAGGGGGGACAGGGCCTGGTGGACATACATTCCAAGATCGCCTGCTTAAGACTTCAAACTGCACAACGCCTCCTTTACAGATGCGGACCCTGCTGGATGGACACTGCTAAACTGCTCCTGAGGAGAGTTGGTCGCTTGGGCTATGATAAGCAGCTCTTCCTCGTGACATCTGGGGAGGTGGACCTTACTGGACTATCTGCTTTTTACACGTCCATCTTGCGTACCTGGCGAGTCTTCACCGTAGCCTGCTTCCATGACGAGACACCGGGCATGTGGCTGTTCGAGGAACCACTGTTTTTCAATCGATTCATCGACGCTGAGGTGGTGCAGTCGGTCAGTCTGCGGACTTGTTTGCGGGAGGCACGCTGTACCAAGCTTGTTCATCTAATGAAGATGTCGACCACATCGATGGATATGCTGAGGCAGAGTGCCAACATTACATCTGTCAGACTGCTGCAAAGGGTGGTGGGGGACGTGTGCGCTGCCCTGCCACAACCGCTTCGAGCGTTTGCGACAAACTGCACTCTTTCCAATCAATGGGATGACGACACTGTGTCCACCTTTCCTGCCATTTCCATAAATCCAGCTGTGGGGGAGTGGCAGGGAGAAGAGGATCACTTGCTGACCTTCAGAACTCCTCGCCTGGGAAAGTTCCAGTTTGTCGGGACAAGGACGGTGTATCACATCTGTGTGAAGGTTCTGAATCTGCACTCTCTGATGGATGCACCGGGAGTGCTCTCTTCTTTTGTTTTCTGAGACGTGGCTAACTGAACTAGCAGCAGATGCTAACATTGAGCTGGAGGGTTTCCACATGATACGGGCAGACCGAACACCAGACAATGGCAAAGCAAGGGGTGGTGGAGTGATAATGTATGTTAACAACAACTCGTGCAGACCGAGACATATCACTGTTAAACAACGTCACTGCAGCAAAGACATTGAGTTGCTAGCTGTTAGCATGCGGCCTACCTATCTCCCGAGAGAACACTCACACGTGATCTGCATTGTTGTTTATGAAAATCCGACGGCAAACGCTGGGACAGCGCGTGACGTCATCCATTCAGTAACCAGCAGGCTGCAGACAGAACACCCAGATGCTCTTCTCCTCATCTCAGGCGATTTCAACCATGTTTCACTGTCTCCCATTCTACCCACGTTTACCCAGTATGTCACATGCCACACTAGAGACAATAAAACACTGGACTTATTCTACGCAAACACTAAGGAGGCGTACACCTCATCACAACTCCCCCCACTCGGGAGATCGGATCACAACTTGGTTCATCTCTGGCCGGTGTACAAACCCCTAGTGCACAGACAACCTCCGGCCATGCGCACAGTGAAGTTATGGTCTGAGGAGGCAATGGACACTCTAAAGGGCTGTTTTGAAGCCACCGCCTGGAAGCAGCTCTGCGATCCACATGGTGAGGACATCGATGGCCTCACTCACACCTTCACGGGCTACCTCAGCTTCTGTGTGGACAAATCCGTTCCCACCAAGACCATACGGTGTTGCTCAAACAACAAACCCTGGATCAACCCTGAGATAAAAACACTTCTGAGAGAGAAGAAGAGGATCTTCATGTCGGGGAACAGGGAGATGCTGAAGTCTGTACAGAGGGAGCTGAGGAGAAAGATCAGAGAAGGCAAGGACAGCTTCAGGAAGAAGATGGAGGACAAGCTGCAACAGAGCGACATCAGCGGGGTCTGGAGAAACCTCAAAACCATCTCTGGGCTTCACAATACCTCCCCCCAGGCCATGGGGAGCAGGGAGTGGTCGAACAATCTGAATCTATTTTTCAATAGGTTTGACCAACCGCCCTCTCCCCTGACTGCACAACAACCACTGCTGCCTCTAAAGACATCAAGTCCTGCTGCTCACTCTCCACTCCACCAACACCCCCCCACTCCCAACACACAGCCCCCCATCCTGACCCTGACCAGGACCCAGATGAGGACGGAGCTGAGGAAGATCAAGGCGAGGAAGGCGACGGGACCAGACGGCATCAGCGCAAAGCTCCTCAAGTCCTGTGCAGACCAGCTGTGTGGGATTGTGGCGTACATCTTCAACCTGAGCCTGAAGCTGGGGAGGGTACCACAGCTGTGGAAAACATCTTGTGTGGTACCTGTACCAAAAATTTCCCACCCCAAAGACCTGAACAGCTACAGACCGGTGGCCTTGACGTCCCACTTGATGAAGACCCTGGAGAGACTGCTCCTTGCTCACCTCCGCCCCCTGGTGGAACCAGCGATGGATCCACTCCAGTTCGCCTACCAGCATGGCATTGGAGTGGAGGATGCGGTGATCTTCCTCCTTCACCGTTCTCTGTCCCACCTGGAGAAGCCCGGGAATGTGGGGAGGATCATGTTCTTTGACTTCTCCAGTGCTTTCAACACCATCCAACCTATGATCCTGAAGGACAAGCTGCTGCACGCAGGGGTGGACCAGCACCTGTCATCATGGATCCTGGACTACCTCACGAACCGGCCTCAGTTTGTGACAACCTGGGACTGTGTGTCCGACATGATCATCGGTAGCATGGGGGCCCCCCAGGGAATGGTGTTGGCTCCCTTCCTATTCATTCTTTATACTGCGGACTTCTCACCCAACACAACACACTGCCATCTACAGAAGTTCTCTGATGACTCTGCGATCGTTGGCCTCATCTCCAATGGAGATGAAGCTGACTACAGGGGGCTTATCCAGGACTTCGTGGACTGGTGCCATCGGAACTGCCTCCAGATCAACGTGAGGAAAACTAAGGAGCTGGTGGTGGACTGCCGCAGGCATGGACAACCTCTCACAGCACCAGTAAATATACAGGGAACAGACATTGAGATGGTGACATCCTACAAGTACCTGGGTGTTCATCTGAACAATAAACTAGACTGGTCACACAATACTGACGCACTCTACAAGAAGGGACAGTGCAGGCTGTTCCTACTGAGGAGACTCAGGTCTTTTGGTGTACAAGGGGCGCTGCTGAAGACATTCTATGACACAGTGGTGGCATCAGCCATCATTTTTGGAGTGGTCTGCTGGGGCAGTGGCATTACTGCAGCCGATAGGAAGAGACTGAACAAACTGATCAAGAAAGCTAGCTCTGTCCTGGGGCAGCGCCTTGACCCGGTGGAGGAGATAGGAGAGAGAAGGACGGTGGCTAAACTGTCATCTCTGCTGGAGTCCGAGTTCCACCCTATGCAGGACATACTGAATGCACTGAGGAGCTCATTTAGCAGCAGACTACATCATCCCAGGTGCACAACCGAGAGGTTTCGCAGGTCCTTCCTACCAACGGCTGTCAGACTGTACAACCTAAGCAGGGCTGCTCACAGAGATTGCAAAAAAGACGTAACAACCTAATAGTTTTTTGAATGCAAAAGATGCAATAGACTTACACAATGGTCCCCTCCGGCATACAACTAGGAAAATACCGGTCGCTATGTAGGGTGAGAATATGTATGGGCACATAATCATACCATGTAGGATAACTAAGTAGACGGTTGTGCTGTTTCATCCCATCTAGCAACAATGCTCTGCACTGTGTGTGTTTATATATTTACATATTTATTCCATCTAGCTACAATGCTCCGCACTGGGTGTGTTTATATTTATATATCTATATATTTATTCCATCTAGCTACAATGCTCCGCACTGTGTATTTATATATCTACATATTATTCCATCTAGCTACATTGCTCCGCACTGTGTGTTTATATATTTACATATTTATTCCACCTAGCTGCAATGCTCCGTACTGTGGGTGTTTATATATCTACATATTTATTCCATCTAGCTACAATGCTCCGCATTGTGTGTTTATATACTCATATATTTATTCCATCCAGCTATGCTCTGCACTGTGTGTCTGTGTATATATATATATATATATATATATATAGTAATATGTACATATGTATATTAGCTTCTCTTGCTTTTTTTTCTTGCCTTTTGATTGTTGTTCTGAGTGTTGCTATCCCTGTGCTGTTGCAATCCTGGAATTTCCCCGTTGTGGGACTAATAAAGGCTTATCTTATCTTATCTTATCTTATGTCACAGAGTCGAGGTGGGCGGGTTTTTTGGGGCCAGAGGTCTCCCTGAAAGGCAGCTGGCGGTATATGTACAAGCTACCTATTGAGAAACGGACAGCAGATCTCCAGTGGAGGATTGTTCATGGGGCAATAGCTACGAATAAATACAGAGCACGCCTCGATCCGACTGTGGGGGGGGGGGGGGAGAATGTTTGTTTTGTTCTCAAGTTGAGACCCTGGAGCATTTGTTTGTCCAATGTTTTCGTTTATCTGCACTTTTTGATATTTTGCGCGAGTGGTTTCAGGCTTTGGGTGAACGTTTCTCTTTTGGTCTGTTCATTTACGGTTCAAAGTATAAAGTGGCAAGAAATGCTGCCCACACTTTGATGAACTTCCTATCTGGTACTGCTAAACTTCCCATCTGGCTGACGAGGAAAAATCGGGCTAGCTAAATTCTATGACTTAATCCTGTGTTATTTAAAAAAGAGAAAAGAGCCCTTCTCGTGATTCTTAGTGCCTCTCCATGTCCATCTGTTCCCAGAATCCCAGTTAAATCCCAATCCCTACCGGCCTCTCGAACTTCATTTTTCATTCTCTCTCTTTCATTTCCATACTTGTGACAGTGTAATAAGATGTGCTCGACATTTTCTTTTTCTCCACATTCTCTACATTTGTCATTTTTGCTTTTCCCCATGGTGAATAAAGTGCCGTTTAAACCTGTATGACCCAGTCTGGGTCTTGTCATGATGATGTCTCCCCTCCTGTTTGTTGTTTTATAATTCTTTATTGCAATAGATTTACGTATGTATTTTGTAATATGATCTATCTTTATGATCTTCATCCCATCTTTTTTGCCATAGCTCAGTTCCTTTTTTCTTGATTACTGCTTTCTCTTCACCTTTTCCAAGAGACAATAGTATAGTTATCTCTTTTCCAAGAGCACTTTTTGCTGATTTGTCTGCACAGTCATTCCCTTTCAACCCTTCATGTGCAGGAACCCAACAAAACCGAACTTCTCCACCACCCCTGTGTACCCTAAATAAACTGTGATATAGCTCAATCACCAAGTCTCCCCTTGTAGATTTTAATGTCTGTATGGTTTTAAGCGCTGCAAGTGAGTCCATGCACACCACCACCCGGTCCAGTCTTACCTTCTCCACCCACTGCAAAGCAATAATTATTGCCACCATCTCTGCTGTAAACATGGATGTATTGTTGGAGAGTCTTTTTGAGATGGTCAGTTTAAACTCTGGAATGTATACTCCAGTTCCAACAGAGCCCTCTTTATTCTTTGAACTGTCAGTATAGAGCTGTAAGAAGTTATAGTAGTTGTTCCTGAGGTAAATGCTTGTTTTAACACCAACTTCACTCATATGCCAATGTTTTTTCCTCATTAGCAGACTAATATCTATTTCTTTTCCTGGAAACAGCCAAGTGGGAACATTACTCACTGGACTGGTGTTAGCTATATCAATAGTGTCTAGTCCATACATTCTGGCTTTTCTTTTAATTGTCCACCCAAACCCGTGTCCCTGGAAGTTAGAATATTCCCAGCAGTCTTGTATTGTTGTTTTTGAAACATTCGCTTCCTTACTTCCTTTCAGCTTGACCCAGCATGATAATGTGAGCTTATCTCTTCTCAAATCCATTGGAATTTCTCCTGCTTCTATTAAAAATGCCATGTTTGGTGTTGTTTTGACAGCTCCAATGCACAGGCGAAGCGCTCTCTGCTGCATTCTGTCTATTTTTCCCAGAGTTGTCTTTGCTGCTGCTCCATAAATCATGCATCCGTAGTCTATTGTCGATCTCATTAGTGCTCTGTAAATGTCAATTAAAGCCTGTTTATCTGCACCCCATTTGTGTCCAACTACAGCTTTTATGAGATTTGCATTTTGTCTCCAAATTTTCAGCATGAACTCTCCATGTGTAGGCACTATCAAACCACAATCCTAGATATTTGAACTCACTCACTTTCTCTGTTGGCTGATTATATAATGAAAAGGATTAAGCGGTAGAAGATGGATGGATGGATGGTTCTGTACCAAGTTCTGCGTTTTTTTGTGAAAATCATATAGCAGGTTTTACTGTTTAAAAATTTAAATCCCCACTCATATGACCACTTTTCCACTTTTTCCATTGCTTTCCTGATGTTTGTTCAATGGTGTATCTTGAGCCATTGCAATGTCCGTTTTGTTGGTCAAATGGCCTGCTTTGAATGGGTGTGGTTTAAAGTGCTGTGTCCTTCTTCTTCTTCTTTTAGATTTGATTGGCGGTTGGCAACCAGCTTACAGGTGCATTACCGCCACATAATTCACTCTATATCGTCACTGTATTTCTTTGAATCACGAGTTCTTATAAGGAGTTCTGAACAACTCCCTATGTACGACAAAATTATCCATCCTTGGACTGTGTCCTATTCGTAATCAGGGGATGAGTATCTCTTCTTTGGTGAGTGATGGTCTATATGACATCATAAAGAAATCAAGGCAGGCATCACAGGACACCATGCCTACATCATTGGGAGCCAGTCCTATTGTCTATATGACAGCGTTGCGTGTCCTATGTTGCCTGATATCATAGGGTCATCATGGGACATCATGCAGACATCATAGGCCGTCCTATGATTTGCTATGATTGTGACACACAGACAGACACACAAGATTTCTTGAATTTATAGCATGATTACAACAGTATGAGTGAAGTTGTCGTTAAAACAAGCAATTACCTCAGGAACAATTGCTATAACTTCTTACAGCTCTATACTGACGGTTCAAAAAATAAAGAGGGCTCTGTTGGAGTTGGAGTATACATCCCAGAGTTTAAAGTGACCATCACAAAAAAGACTCTCCAACAATACATCCGTGTTTACAGCCGAGATGGTGGCAATAATTATTGCTTTGCAGTGGGTGGAGGACGTCAGACCGGACCGGGTGGTGGTTTGCACGGACTCACTTGCAGCTCTAAAAACCATACAGACACTAACATCTACAGGGGAAGACTTGGTGATTGAGCTATATAGTATATATACTATATAGCTCGGCAGCACGGTGGTGCAGTGGTTAGCACTGTTGCCTTACAGCTAGAAGGTTCCTGGTTCAAATCCCCAGGCTGGCAGGGGTTGGAACCTTTCTGTGTGGAGTTTGCATGTTCTCCCTGTGCTGCGTGGGTTTACTCCGGGGGCTCCGGTTTCCTCCCACAATCCAAAGACATGCATGTTAGGTTAATTGGTTGTTCTAAAATTTAGAATCTAAATTGTCCCTAGATATCTGTTTCCTATAGGCCCTTAGAATAGAGGGTTAGTATTAGTGAAAGCGCTTTGAGTGGTCTTTGTGACTAGAAAAGCGCTATATAAGTGCAGGTTAGTTAGTTAGTTAGTTAGATATAGTCTATATATAGTCAGCGGACGGAGCCACTGTTTCTGGCAGGAGGCAATGCAATAGGGACCATCTGTTAGCACTTAACCGGCCCATGATGCTAACTCAAAAACTCGACATACCGGGAGAAATAAGACGAAAATGACGTGGGTGTCGTGCTGGAGTAAGACTGCGGGCGAGGAATGTAAGGTACAGATCCGCCCTCCCATCTGTTATTATGGGGAATGTACGATTGCTACTCAGAAAAACAGATGAGCTAGCGGCTATCTCCCGCTACGATAGCATATACAGGGAGTGTAGTCTAATGCTATTCACAGAGACGTGGCTAACAGAACTAGCAACAGATGGTAACATTGAACTGGAGGGTTTCCACGCAAAACGGGCAGACCGAACACCAGACAGTGGGAAGGCAAGGGGCGGAGGAATGATAATGTATGTCAATAACAGCTGGTGCAGACCGGGACATATCACGGATAAACAACAACACTGCAACAAAGACATTGAGTTGCTAGCTGTTAGCATGCGGCTTACATATCTCCCGAGGGAATACTCACACGTGATCTGCATTGTTATTTATGCAAATCCGACGGCGAACACTGGGACAGCGTGTGACATCATCCACTCAGTAACTGGCAGGCTGCAGACAGAACACTCAGATGCTCTTCTCCTCATCTCAGGCGATTTCAACTATATTCCTCAGGCCATATGTATGTGGATCAGCAGCTTCCTCTCTGGTCGCAGACAGAGAGTCAGGGTGGGCCATCATACATCCACGGCCCTAAGCCTCAGTACCGGCTCCCCCCAGGGCTGTGTGCTGAGTCCCCTGCTCTACTGTCTGTATACACATGACTGCACCCCCGCCCACCACAACAATACCATCGTGAAGTTTGCAGATGACACTACAGTGGTGGGTCTCATCTCGGGGGGGAGGGGGGACAAGTCTGCCTACAGAGATGAGGTGGTGCGGCTGTCGTCATGATGCAAAGATAATAACCTTCTCCTGAACACCTCCAAGACCAAAGAGTTGATAATAGACTACAGGAGGAAAAAGACAGCGATTGCCCCTCTCATTATCAGTGGGGACTGTGTAGAGAGGATAGCTGACTTCCGTTTCCTGGGAGTCCACATAGAGGAGAACCTGTCCTGGAGTGTGAACACCTCTGAGCTGGTGAAAAAGGCCCAGCAGAGACTGTACTGCCTGAGGATTCTCAGGAAGGAGAACATCACACAGAGACTGCTGGTGTCCTTTTATTGAGCCTCCATTGAGAGCATATTAATATACTGTATATGCATCTGGTACAGTAGTTGTACAGTATCTCAGAGGAAAGCACTCCAGAGGGTCATCGACACCGCCCAGAAGATCATTGGCTGCCCTCTCCTCACGCTGGAAGACCTACACCGCTCCCGTTGCCAGAAGAAAGCCCAAAATATCTTAAAGGACACTTCACATCCTGGACACTCACTGTTTGAACTACTGCCATCTGGGAAACGATATAGACTAATGAACACAGGGACAAACAGACTCAAGCACAGCTTCTACCCAACAGCAATAACCATTCTGAACAAATTGAGGAAGTAATGTGCAAAATGGACATGATTGTATGTTGTTGAATGCTTTTTGCAATGACTGTGTGTGCATGATGTCCTGTGTTGATGTCTGTGTGAATGTGGCTAGATATTTATTCTTTTTAAATTATTATTTTTAACTGATTTTTAGTAATTTTAGGTCTGTTTTTTATAAATGGGGCAATGTTTTTTTATAAATGGGGCACTGACTGGAGAGCACTTTGAAGTTCGTTGTACCTGTGACAATGACAATTAAAGATCTATCTATTTCACTGTCTCTCATTCTACCCACATTCACCCAGTATGTCACATGCCACACTAGAGACAATAAAACACTGGACTTATTCTACGCAAACACTAAGGAGGCGTACACCTCATCACAACTCCCCCCACTCGGGAGATCGGATCACAGCTTGGTTCATCTCCTGCCAGTGTACAAACCCCTAGTGCACAGACAACCTCCGATCATGCGCATAGTGAAGTCATGGTCTGAGGAGGCAATGGATGCTCTAAAAGACTGTTGTGAAACCACTGCCTGGGAGCAGCTCTGCGATCCCCATGGTGAGGACATCGATGGCCTCACTCACACCATCACGGACTACATCAGCTTCGGTGTGGACAACACCGTACCCACCAAGACCATACAGTGTTGCTTGAACAACAAACCCTGGATCAACCCTGAGATAAAAACACTTCTGAGAGAGAAGAAGAGGATCTTTAGGTCGGGGAACAGGGAGATGCTGAAGTCTGTACAGAGGGAGCTGAGGAGGAAGATCAGAGAAGGCAAGGACAGCTTCAGGAAGAAGATGGAGGACAAGCTGCAACAGAGCGACATCGGTGGGGTCTGGAAAAACCTTAAAACCATCTCTGGGCTCCAGAATACCTCCCCCCAGGCCACGGGGGTGGGGGTGGGGGGGTGTGTGCGAACAATCTGAACCTGTTTTTTAATAGGTTTGACCAACCGCCCTCCCCCCTGACTGCACAACAGCCACTGCTGCCTCTAAAAACATCGAGTCCTGCTGCCCACACCCCACTCCACCAACACTCCCCCAACCCCAACACACAGCCCGCCAACATGACCCTCACTAAGACCCAGGTGAGGACGGAGCTGAGGAAGATCAAGGCGAGGAAGGCGTCGGGACCGGACTGCATCAGCGCAAAGCTCCTAAAGTCCTGTGCAGACCAGCTGTGTGGGATTGTGGAGTTCATCTTCAACCTGAGCCTGAAGCTGGGGAGGGTACCACAGTTGTGGAAAACATCTTGCGTGGTACCTGTACCAAAGACTTCCCACCCCAAAGACCTGAACAGCTACAGACCAGTGGCCCTGACGTCCCACATGATGAAGACCCTGGAGAGACTGCTCCTTGCTCACCTCCGCCCCCTGGTGGGACCAGCGATACAGTGGGGTAAAAAAAAGCATTTAGTCAGCCACCAATTGTGCAAGTTCTCCCACTTAAAAGATGAAAGAGGTCTCCAATTTTCATCATACGTATTCCTCAACTATGAGAGACAAAATGAGAAAAAAAAAATCCAGAAAATCACATTGAAGGATTTTTAATGAATTAATTGGTAAATTCCTCCGTAAAATAAGTATTTGGTCAATAACAAAAGTTCATCTCAGTACTTTGTTATATACCCTTTGTTGGCAATGACAGAGGTCAAACGTTTTCTGTAAGTTTTCACAAGGTTTTCACACACTGTTGCTGGTATTTTGGCCCATTCCTCCATGCAGATCTCCTCTAGAGCAGAGATGTTTTGGGGCTGTCGCTGGGCAACACAGACTTTCAACTCCCTCCAAAGATTTTCTATGGGGTTGAGATCTGGAGACTGGCTAGGCCACTCCAGGACCTTGAAATGCTTCTTACAAGGCCACTCCTTCGTTGCCCGGGCGGTGTGTTTGGGATCATTGTCATGCTGAAAGACCCAGTCACGTTTCATCTTCAATGCCCTTGCTGATGGAAGGAGGTTTTCACTCAAAATCTCACAATACATGGCCCCATTCATTCTTTCCTTTACACGGATCAGTTGTCCTGGTCCCTTTGCAGAAAAACAGCCCCAAAGTATGATGTTTCCTCCCCCATACTTCACAGAAGGTATAGTGTTCTTTCTCCTCCAAACACGACAAGTTGAGTTTTTACCAAAAAGTTCTATTTTGGTTTCATCTGACCATATGACATTCTCCCAATCCTCTTCTGGATCATCCACATGCTCTCTAGCAAACTTCAGACGGGCCTGGACATGTACTGGCTTTAAGCAGGGGGACACGTCTGGCACTGCAAGATCTGAGTCCCTGGCGGCATAGTGTGTTGCTGATGTAGCCTTTGTTACTTTGGTCCCAGCTCTCTGCAGGTCATTCACTAGGTCTCCCCATGTGGTTCTGGGATTTTTGCTCACCGTTCTCGTGATAATTTTGACCCCATGGGGTGAGATCTTGCGTGGAGTCAAGGGAGATTATCAGTGGTCTTTTATGCCTTCCATTTTCTAATAAATGATCCCACAGTTGATTTCTTCACACCAAGCTGCTTACCTATTGCAGATTCAGTCTTCCCAGCCTGGTGCAGGTCTACAATTTTGTTTCTGGTGTCCTTTGACAGCTCTTTGGTCTTGGCCATAGTGGAGTTTGGAGTCTGACTGTTTGAGGGTGTGGGCAGGTGTCTTTTATACTGACAACGAGTTCAAACAGGTGCCATTAATACAGGTAACGAGTGGAGGACAGAGGAGCCTCTTAAAGAAGAAGTTACAGGTCTGTGAGAGCCAGAACCCTTGCTTGTTTGTAGGTGACCAAATACTTATTTTACTGAGGAATTTACCAATTAATTCATTAAAAATCCTTCAGTGTGATTTTCTGGATTTTTTTTCTCATTTTGTCTCTCATAGTTGAGGTATACCTATGATGAAAATTGGAGACCTCTCTCATCTTTTAAGTGGGAGAACTTGCACAATTGGTGGCTGACTAAATACTTTTTTGCCCCACTGTAGATCCACTCCAGTTTGCCTACCAGCATGGCATTGGGGTGGAGGATGTAGTGATCTTCCTCCTTCACCGTTCTCTGTCCCATCTGGAGAAGCCTGGGAATGCGGTGAGGATCATGTTCTTTGACTTCTCCAGTGCTTTCAACACCATCCAACCGATGATCCTGAAGGACTGAAGGAAGCTGCTGTGCGCAGGGGTGGACCAGCACCTTGTCATCATGGATCCTGGACTACCTCACTAACCGGCCACAGTTTGTGAGAACCCGGGACTGTGTGTCCGACACGAGCATCGGTAGCACGGGGGCCCCCCCAGGGAACAGTTTTGGCTCCCTTCCTGTTCACCCTTTATACTGCGGACTTCTCACACAACACAACACACTGCCATCTACAGAAGTTCTCTGACGACTCTGCGATCGTCTGCCTCATCTCCAACGGAGATGAAGCTGAGTACAGAGGACTTATCCAGGACTTCGTGGACTGGTGCCATCGAAACTGCCTCCAGATCAACACAAGGAAAACTAAGGAGCTGGTGGTGGACTGCCGCAGGCATGGACAACCCCTCACAGCACCAGTAAACATACAGGGAACAGACATCGAGATGGTGACATCCTACAAGTACCTGGGTGTTCATTTGAACAATAAACTAGACTGGTCACACAATACTGACGCACTCTACAAGAAGGGACAGCACAGGCTGTTCCTACTGAGGATGCTACGGTCTTTTGGTGTACAAGGGGTGCTGCTGAAGACATTCTATGACACGGTGGTGGCATCAGCCATCACTTTTGGAGTGGTCTGCTGGGGCAGTGGCATTACAGCAGCCGATAGGAAGAGACTGAACAAACTGATCAAGAAATGTAGCTCTGTCCTGGGGCAGCGCCTTGACCCAGTGAAGGAGATAGGAGAGAGAAGGATGGTGGCTAAACTGTCATCTCTGCTGGAGTCCGAGTCCCACCCTATGCAAGACATACTGAACGCACTGAGGAGCTCATTTAGCAGCAGACTACATCATCCTAGGTGCGCAACCGAGAGGTTTCGTAGGTCCATCCTACCTACGGCTGTCAGACTGTATAACCTAAGCAGGGCTGCTCGCAGAGATAACAAAAAAACGTGACGATTGAATGCAATGTATTGAATGCAAAAGACGCAATAGACTTACACAATGGTCCCCTCCAGTATATACAACTAGGACAATATCGGTCACTACGGAGGGTGACAATATGTATGGGTACATACTCATACTATGTAGGATAACTAAGTAGACAGTTATGCTGTTTATTCCATCTAGCTACAATGCTCCGCACTGTGTGTATATATATTTATATATGTATTCCATCTGGCTACAATGCTCCGCACTGTGTGTTTATATATTATATATTTATATGTACATATGTATATTCGCTGCTCTTGTTTTTCTTGTCTTCTTGATTGTTGCTCTGAGTGTTGCTATCCCTTTGCTGTTGCAATCCTGAAATTTCCCCATTGTGGGTCTAATAAAGGCTTATCTTATCTTATCTTATCTTATCTTATTTTATCTTATCTTATATCACAGTTTATTTAGGGTACACAGGGGTGATGGAGAAGTTCAGTTTTGTTAGGTTCCTGCACGTGAAGGGTTGAAAGGGAATGACTGTGCAGACAAATTAGCAAAAAGCGCTCTTGGAAAAGAGATAACTATACCATTGTCTCTTGGAAAAGGTGAAGGGAAAGCAGTAATCAAGAAAAAAGGAACTGCGCTATGACAAAAAAGATGGGATGAAGATCATAAAGGTAGATCATATTTCAAAATACAGAAATCTATTGCAATAAAGAATTTCATAACAACCAAAAGGAGGGAAGACATCATTATGGCAAGACTCAGACTGGATCACACAGGTTTAAACAGCACTTTATTCACCATGGGGAAAAGCGAAAGTGACAAATGTAGAGAATGTGGAGAAAAAGAAAATGTTGAGCACATCTTATTACACTGTCACAAATACGTAAATAAAAGACATTCATTCATTCATCTTCTTCCACTTAATCCTTTTCGGTTCGCAGGGGGGCTAGAGCCTATCCCAGCATCTTTGGGCGAGAGGCAGGGTACACCCTGGACAGATCGCCAGTCCATTGCAGGACCAATACAGAGAGACAGACAACCATTCACTCTCAGTGTCAGACCAAAGGAAAATTTAGAATCCCCAGTTGATGCCAATTAACCTAACTTGCATGTTACCAGAGTGGTGGCTCAGTTGGTAGAGCATCCGCCCCACACCTGGGAGGCAGAGGTTCAAATCCCGGCCGGGTCATGCCGAAGACCATATATAAGTGGAACTTCCTGCCATCCAGCTTGGTGCTCAGCAAAAATGGAATGGAGGAGGGAAATGTGTGGCGGCGCCTTGCATGGCAGAGGTCCTCTGATTCTACACTTGGGTTGTGTGTGATTGACATGGTGGATAGGTAAAACACAATCGCGTTCTGCTGTACATGATTGGTTGTACAGTTAAATGACAATAAAGGGTGATTTAATTTAATTTAATGTTTTTGGCATGTGGGAGGAAACCGGAGAAATCCCGGAGTAAACCCACGCAGACACGGGGAGAAGATGCAAACTCCACACAGCTCACTGTTGGTCAGATAATGGAAAATGAAGCTCGAGAGGCTGGTAGGGAATGGGATTTAACTGGGATTTTGGGAACAGATGGAGATGGAGAGGCAATAAGAATCACAAGAAAGGATCTTTTCTCTTTTTTTAAATAACACAGGATTAAGTCATAGAATTTAGCGGTCGGGCTCAGATGACATAATGTTACACACTCTTGTACAGTGGGTGGAGGTATGCACCTTTCAGTTGTTTGCTATCCACTAGTAACCAAGAGAAGAAGAATCAGAATCAGAATCAGAATCAGGTTTATTGCCATTGTTCATGTAGTACACAAACTAGGAATTTGTCTCGGTGCAATGCTGCAACATTAAACATGATAAAATAAAAGAAATAAACTATACATGCAATAAAGTGTAGAATAAGAGTAAGTGATACTGGTCAGCAGTTAAAATATATTAGTGAGCAGCAGATACTGTGGAGAACCATATAGTGCAGTCGGTAATGCAGGAAGAAAACAGTGATGATTGACATGAGTCTGGTTGAGCTGCTGTACATGGTGCACGAGAGTCACTTAGTGTTCAGCAGTCTGATGGCAGAGGGGAAGAAGCTATTCATGTGACGGGAGGTTTTAGTCTGGATGGACCGAAGTCTTCTACCTGAGGGGAGGGGGATGAAGAATGAAGAATGAATGAATGAAGAATGAAGAATTAATGAATGAATTTGAATGAATGAATGAATGAATGAATTTATTTCGGGTAGTACAGTACAGGTTAAAAGAAACTGAATAATATAACAACAAGGTCAAATTAGACAAAAGCTCCTCTGATTATACAATTCCACGTAAGTTATCCGAAATGGGTGATGGCTGAAGCTGCAGCTTATATTGCCCACCCATATTCCATCCAAGAATTCAAAATAGAAAAAAGAGAAAACAGTCAAGAGCGATTACAATTCAAAACAGAGCTAAGACAAAATGTGACTCAGAGAAAAAAAAGAAAACTAAGCTAGGCTAAGTTAAGCGGTTACTATTCAAAAACAAATCTAAGACAAAATGTGACATAAAAAAAAAGAAAAAAAACTAAGCTACAACAAAACGCAGGCTGGATATGACAATCCTTATGTGAGTTTACATGTCATCTTGTATATATGTTTGGAGTATTTCTTCCTTTAGTTTTTGTTTAAATTGTCCAAGCGTTGTACATGATTTTAATTCAGGTCCAAAATCGTTCCATAATCTGACTCCTTGCACTGAAACACAGTGTTGCTTGGTGGTTGTTCTCACTGAAAGCTTTTGAAATATCCATGTTCCTCTGAAGTGATATTGTTTCTCCCTTGTTTGGAACAACTTTTGGATATTTGTGGGCAGTGATAAATTCTTCACTTTGAACATTATTATTGCAGTTTTAAAGTCAACCAGATCTTTCAACTTGAGAGTTTTTTGTTTAAGAAAAAGTGGGTTTGTTGGTTCCCTGTAAGCAGCTTTGTTTATTATTCTAATAGCTCTCTTCTGAAGCATAAAGAGTGGATATATGTTTGTTTTATATGTATTTCCCCATACTTCAGTACAATGTGTCATGTATGGGAGTATTAATGAATGATCCAAGGTATATAGTGTGGGTTGATTCAGCAAATATTTCACTCTGTGTAATATTGCAATTGATTTGGATACGTTACCTTTAATATAATTAATATGTGAATTCCAACACAATTTGTTATCAATTATTACTCCAAGAAATTTAGTTTCAGATACCCTTTCAATCTCTACACCATTTACACTGAGTTTAGGTACTGAGTTGTTGTGATGGTTGTTAAAGACTATAAATTTTGTCTTACTTAAATTGAGCGTTAATTTGTTTGAATGAAACCACAGTTTAAGCTTTCCTAATTCCGGAAGAAAAAGAGAAGGAGGGAAGACGTCATTATGGCAAGACTCAGGCTGGATCACCCAGGTTTAAATGACACTTTATTCACCGTGGGGAAAAGTGAAAGTGACAAATGTAGAGAATGTGGAGAAAAAGAAAATATCGAACACATCTTATTACACTGTCACAAATACGGAAATGAAAGATAGTTAATGGAAAATGAAGTTCGAGAAGCCGGTGAGGAATGGGATTTAACTGGGATACTGGGAACAGATGGAGATGGAGAGGCACTAAAAATCACGAGAAGGGCTCTTTTCTTGTTTTTAAATAACACAGGATTAAGTCATAGACTTTAGGGGTCGGACTCAGATAACATAATGTTACACACTCTTGTACAGTAGGTGGTGGTATGCACCTTTCAGTTGTTTGCTATCTGCCAGTAACTGAGAGAAGAATAAGAAGTCCTCAATTGCTCCCCACTGTAGCCCCTTAATGCCAAGATATTCTTATGCACTGTGATTATAGGAAGAATAAGTATACCAAAAATATTAAATATAAAAGAATAAGAAATGAAGAATCTATGTATTTACTGACAAAGGAATTATCAACACAAGACTGGAAGATAGTTTGTGATGAAAAGGATATAGAAAAAAAAACATAGTGTAGGAGCATGCTCAAATAACGAGGCTGAGTTTCAGTCATAAACCAGCTTTATTTGACAGAACACAGCTCCTAGCATTCTCAAAGCAGGAAAGAGAAAGAATCATATCTCAACACCCCTTTTATACATTTCCAGCATCAGGATTCAAGTCACATGGTGTCTTCAGTAAACATACAGTTACAAAGCATCCCTTTGAAGCTTCACCCATTGTCTCTCACTTCCTGATGAACCGGAATCCCCTCCGGGGCATCTTCTGTGGGACAAAGAGACAAATCTCGCACTTCCTTGTCATCTACTGCAGATTCGAGTCCTCTTGTCCTTGCAGACGTGACACCCCACAATACACATACCGTCCTGTCTCTGTGGCAACGTGAGCCCACAATGTGTGTCGGCCACACTACCCCCCCCAAACGTCTAGTAAGGCAGAACCTGCATGGCATAAAAAAAAGAAAAAAAGAAAGACACAAAGCACTCCATACATCGCTAATCAATCCACCAACTGCCTAGGTTTTAACCTTCTGCCAAATCTGCTGCAACTTGGCTTGGCTGCCTCTGCAACATCTCTCTGCACCTGTGGATTAAAGCTGTTAGCACCTTTCTGTGAAGACTTTGGAGACTGTCGTCTCGGCGGCCTGCCCCGGCGGGGGGGCCTCGCGAGCTGCACCCCCTCGTCAGCCAGAACAAAAGCGGGTTTGAGCCTGTTAATGCAAATCAGCTCCCGTCTGCCCCCTAAATCTAGCAGAAAATGCTTCTGCCCGGTCTCCAGCACTCGAAACGGTCCATCGTAAAATGGCCGCAAACTTGGGCGCTGGGCGTCATGTTTAACAAAAACAAACTGTGCATTTTTTAGAGCCTTGGGCACGAAAACGTGTGGGAAACTGTGATGGACTGGGCCAGGGAGCGTGTTTGCTCCTGAGCCGCTCTGCCACGGCTGAGCGGGGAGGCCATTAGGTGCGGGATTATCGGGAAGAAATTCCCCGGGCAAACGGAGCGGTTGAGCGAACACCAATTCAGCCGGGGAAGCGTGCAAATCTTCCTTAGGTGCAGAACGCAACCCTAATAAGACCCATGGAAGTTTGTCTACCCAATTTGTATCCGTCAGCGATGCTCTGAGGGCTGCTTTCAATGACCTGTGAAAGCGTTCGCATAAACCATTAGCCTGGGGGTTATACGTGGTGGTGCGATGAATCTTCACCCCCAAGCTGCAGGCCATCGATGACCATAGCTCGGAAATAAATTGGGGACCCCTGTCGGACGTTATGTCCGACGGTGCACCAAAACGCACAACCCACGCTGCTAAAAATGCTCGCGCAACTTCTTCCGCTGTGGTTGATGTCAGAGGAATCGCCTCTGGCCAGCGCGTGGTGCGGTCTACCATCGTCAAAAGATGTGTGTGCCCATGTGATAATGGAAGCGGGCCGACCAGGTCAATATGCACATGATCAAAACGCTTAGCGGGGATGTGGAAAGGTTCTAACGGGGCCTTAGTGTGTCTGTATATTTTGGCTCGCTGACACGCTATGCAGGCTGCTGCCCATTCCTTAACCTGTTTGCGTAACCCGGGCCAAACAAATTTCTCCCCCACCAATTTGATCGATGCGCGCACCCCTGGGTGCGCGAGAGAATGGACCAAGTCAAAAACACGGCGACGCCACGCGGTTGGCACCACAGGGCGGGGCCGTCCCGTGGAGACATCGCAGATTAGCGGGGGCATACCGTTTTGTTGCACCCTGTGCTCCAGCCTTAACCCTGTTGGTCCAGACTGGAGCGCGCGCACGTCCGTGTCGTTAACCTGCTCCGCAGCCATGGCAGCATAATCTAACCCAACACAGACCGGGGCTGCGCGCGCTACCACGTCGCTGCCCGGGCCCGCGGCCATGGCTACAGAGTCTGCCCCTATGGGGCTTGGCGGTGCTACCGCACGGGAGAGGCAGTCTGCCACAACATTGTGTTTACCCGCGACATGCTGAATATCAGTAGTGAACTCCGATATAAGATAAGATAAGATAAGATGAGATAAGATAAGCCTTTATTAGTCCCACAACGGGGAAATTCCAGGATTGCAACAGCACAGGGATAGCAACACTCAGAGCAACAATCAGAAGGCAAGAAAAAAACAAGCAAGCAAGAGCAGCTAATATACATATGTACATATTACTATAAAATATATATATACACACACACACACACACAGACACACAGTGCAGAGCATTGTAGCTGGATGGAATAAATATATGAATATATGAACACCCACAGTATGGAGCATTGCAGCTAGGTGGAATAAATATGCAAGTATATAAACACACACAGTGCGGAACAATGTAGCTAGATGGAATAATATTTAGATATATAAAAACACAGTGCGGAGCATTGTAGCTAGATGGAATAAATATCCATCCATCCATCCATCCATCTTCTACCGCTTTTCCGGAGGTCCGGGTCGCGGAGGCAGCAGTTCAAGCAGAGAAGCCCAGACTTCCCTCTCCCCAGCCACCTGCTCCAGCTCTTCAGAGGGGATACCAAGGCGTTCCCAGACTAGCTGGGAGACATAGTCTCTCCACCGAGTCCTGGGTCTGCCCCGGGGTCTCCTCCCAGTGGGACGTGCCTGAAACACCTCAAGTGGGAGGCGTCCAGGAGGCATCCTAATCAGATGCCCATACCACCTCAACTGACTCCTTTCAATGTGGAGGAGCAGCGGTTCTACTCTGAGCCTCTCCCGGATGACTGAGCTCCTCACCCTATCTCTGAGGGTGAGTCCAGCAATCCTACGGAGAAAGCTCATTTCAGCCGCTTGTATCCGCGATCTCGTTCTTTTGGTCATTACCCAAAGCTCGTGACCATAGGTGAGAGTAGGAACGTAGATTGACTGGTAAATCGACAGCTTTGCCTTAGAACTAAGCTCCCTCTTCACCACAACAGACCGGTTCCAGACTGGTCTGGAATAAATATATAGATATATAAATATAAACACACCCAGTGCTGAGCATTGTAGCTAGATGGAATAAATATGTAAATATATAAACACACACAGTGCAGAGCATTGTTGCTAGATGGGATGAAACAGCATAACCGTCTACTGGGTTATGGGCTGCACGGTGGCGCACGATATTGCGGCTAGTTGCCTTTGTTGCCGGCCTGACCAGGGTTCCGAAATTTTGGCCATCGCAAACGTTAGCGGTTTATGATCCACAAAAGCGGTGAAACGTCACCCCTCTAACCAGAACTGAAAATGACGGATGGCCAAGTGTAGGGCCAAAAGCTCCCTGTCAAACGCGCTGTATTTCCGTTCACTATCGCGCAAAGTCCTGCTGAAAAACGCTAGGGGTTGCCAGGTACCTGCCACAAACTGTTCAACTACCGCCCCCACCGCTACATCGGAAGCGTCAGTGGTGAGCGCCATGCGGGCCGTTGGAACTGGGTGCGCTAACAAAACTGCGTTTGCCAGGGCTGATTTGACCTGGGCAAAAGCGCGCTCCCGCTCCGGAGACCATTCAACTTTATTTGCGGGCTTTTGTTTTTTTTAACGCGGTGTACAATGGCTGCATGAGTTGTGCTGCGCTTGGGAGGAATCGGTTGTAAAAATTAACCATCCCTAGAAACTCCTGAAGCGCCTCTCTCCGGTAATGAATTTCTACATTGCAGTAGTGTACAACCCACCGTCACACAATTCTTCCTTTTATAATGAATTAAGTGATCTGGTTAAACAACTTGAGAAGAACAGAGAAACAATAATTCATGGTGACTTTAATATCAACTGGTCTGATAAAAAAGACAAACAAAAACTGAAAAGCCTCATGACTAAATTTAATTACCAGCAAATGATCAAAGGACCCACCAGGATAACCAAACAATCCAGAACACTTATTGACATGGTATTTACTAATAAACCAGAATCAGAATCAGAATCAGGTTTATTGCCATTGTTCATGTAGTACACAAACTAGGAATTTGTCTCGGTACAATGCTGCAACATTAAACATGATAAGATAAGAGAAATAAACTATACATGTAATAAAGTGTAGGATAAGATTAAGTGATACTGGTCAACAGTTAAAATATATATTAGCCAGCAGCAGATACTGTGGAGAACTATATAGTGCAGTCGGTAATGCAGGAAGAAAACAGTGATGATTGACATGAGTCTGGTTGAGCTGCTGTACATGGTGCACGAGAGTCACTTAGTGTTCAGCAGTCTAATGGCAGAGGGGAAGAAGCTGTTCATGTGACGGGAGGTTTTAGTCTGGATGGACCGAAGTCTTCTACCAGAGGGGAGGGGGGCAAACAGTACATGACCAGGGTGTGAGGGATCGGCTATGATCCGGCCAGCACGCCTCCGGGTCCTGGAGATGTACAGATCCTGGAGAGATGGGAGCTTGCAGCCGATCACCTTCTCAGCAGTGCGCACGACGCGCTGCAGCCTTAGTCTGTCCCTGGCAGTGGCTCCTGCGTACCACACGGTTATGGAGGTGGTGAGGATGGACTCGATGATGGCTGTGTAGAACTGCACTAACATCTTGGTGGGTAGCTTGAGCTTCCTCAGCTGCCGCAGGAAGAACATCCTCTGCTGGGCTTTTTTGATGAGTGAGCTGATGGTCAGCTCCCATTTGAGGTCCCTGGTGATGGTAGTGCCTAGGAAGCGGAAGGAATCAGCAGTGGTGATGGGAGAGCCTGAGAGGGTGAGGGGGGGCAGAGGAGTAGTGACTTTCCTGAAGTCTACAATCATCTCCACTGTCTTCAGAGCGTTCAGCTGCAGGTTGTTATTGCTGCACCAGGACGCCAGCTGGGCCACCTCTCTCCTGTAGGCGGACTCGTCGCCGTTGGAGATGAGCCCGATGAGGGTGGTGTCGTCCGCAAACTTGATCAACTTGACAGACTGGTGGCTGGAGGTGCAGGAGTTGGTGTAAAGGGAGAAGAGTAGGGGGGAAAGTACACAGCCCTGGGGTGATCCGGTGCTGATGCTAGTATAGTCTGAGACAGTCTTTCCCAGCCGCACATGCTGCCTCCGGTCCGTCAGGAAGTCGATGATCCACCTGCAGAGGGAGTCAGGCACGTTGAGCAGGGACAGCTTGTCCCGGAGCAGAGCGGGGCGGATGGTGTTGAATGCGGAGCTGAAGTCCACAAACAGGATCCTGGCGTAGGTTCCCGGGGAGTCCAGGTGCTGCAGGATGGAGTGGAGGGCCAGGTTGACTGCATCGTCTACAGACCTGTTGGCTCGGTAGGCAAACTGCAGCGGGTCCAGGAGAGGGGTGGTGATGGACTTGAGGTGGGACAGGACCAGGCGCTCAAAGGACTTCATGACTACAGAGGTGAGCGCTACAGGTCTGTAGTCATTAAGTCCAGTGATCCGTGGCTTCTTGGGGACAGGGATGATGGTGGAGGATTTGAGGCAGGACGGCACGTGGCATAACTTAAGGGAGGTGTTAAAAATGTCTGTGAATACAGGAGCCAGCTGTTTCGCACAGAGTCTCAGGGTGGAGGGAGACACGCCGTCTGGGCCGGGGGCCTTGCGCGGGTTCAGTCTGGAGAACCGTTTGAGCACATCCTGCTCACTGATGATAAGGGGAGGGGGGGAGGTGGGGGGGGGTGCCTTAAATGAAGTAGGGAATGTGGAGGCTGTGGAGCTGGAGGGAGGGGGGGAGTTGGACACAGATGACGAGGTGTCAAAACGGGCATAGTGTTGGGACAGTCTCTGACAAAGGGCTTTGTCATCCTGACCTTTAGGAGCCTGAGGCCGATAGTTGGAGATCTGCCTCAGTCCTCTCCACACGGAAGCCGAATCATTAGCAGTGAACTGCTGCTGGAGTCTCTCTGAGTACACAGATTTAGCCCTCTTCAGCTCTCTGTTAAACCGGTATTTAACCTCCCTGTAGCAGTCCCTGTCTCCACTTTTCAGCGCTGCTTCCTTCTCCTTCCTGATCTGTCTGAGCTTAGCTGTGAACCAGGGTTTGTCATTAGAGTAACTCACCCTGGTGCGTGATGGAAGAATGTTCTCTTCACAAAAGTGGATATATGAGTTCACAGTGTCCGTGTACTCATCCAGATCATGCGTGGCTCCTTTAAGCATGCCCCAGTCAGATATTTCCATGCACGTTTCCAGCTTCTCCTCAGCATCACTGGTCCGTATCTTCGTAGTGCTCACAACAGGTTTAGTGAGCTTCAATCTCTGTCTGTATGTGGGAATGAGGTGAACCATCACGTGATCAGATAAACCAGAACGAATAACCAGAACCTATAATCTTGTAACTGGTCTCTCAGATCATAACATGGTTCTTGCTGTCAGGAAACTTACTAAAAAGCGACTACAGTATTTTGGGGGAGTCGATATTGACAAATCAAATTTTATTATCCCCAAATCAAAAAATGAGGAGTTTGAACATTACTTAGAGAATCAAAATTGGGAGCAGCTCATGTCAACATGTGAAGTAGATGATTGTTGTAATTTTATAACTGCAACAATCACAAAGTCTATAGAAAAATTTTCAAAGCAAATTAAAAGTAGACAACAGAAGATTAACCTACCATGGTTAAATAATGAAATAAGAAAACTTATGAAGAGGCGAGACTATGCACTGAAAACATCACTAACCTCCAAACTACAAAATGATCACCTTGTGTACAAAAGTTTAAGAAATAAAGTGGTACATGAGCTGCGAAAATCAAAAATATCTTATTACAATAAACTGATAGATCATGCAAAGGGTAACAACAGTTCCCTATGGAGGCATTTAAATAACTTAACTAATAAAAAAAACGATCAGAAGGGGGTAAAGGAACTTAGAATCAATGGCAAGACCGTCAGTGACAAGGCTACATTGGCAAATGAATTTAATTCACACTTTGTGGGCTCTGTGGAAGACTTAACAAAAATTTTGTGCTGCCAAATGTGCTCAACAACACAAATTCCATACTTCCAACAGATACTTTTCACATCAATGAGGTAAATGAGAAGTTAATTGCTGGTATTGTTAAAACACTGTCAAACTCAAAAACTAATGATATCTACAATATGAGCACCTCCTTTCTCAAAATGCACAGCAAAATATTAATCAAACCACTGACCCATCTCATTAATCTCTCCATTAGGTCTAGTACATTTCCATCTGGCTGGAAAAAAGCTGTCGTCATACCAGTTCATAAATCAGGCAGTAAAGACGATATATGCAATTACCGCCCAATCTCTATCTTACCAGTCCTATCTAAGGTTCTTGAAAAAGTTGTAGCTACACAGCTGATAGACTACTTACAAGACAGTCAACTTCTTCATCCACATCAATTTGGTTTTAGACCAGGATACTCAACAGAAACAGCAAATTGTTGCCTTATTGAAAACGTCAAACAGTCCTTGGACAGGGGTAATGTGGTAGGAGCTGTTTTTCTAGATCTCAAAAAGGCTTTCGATACTGTAAACCACAGTTTGCTTTTATCCAAAATGGTATCTTTTAACTTCTCCCCAAATACATTAGAATGGTTTGCATCTTATCTCCAGTGTGTAAAAGTTCACCAGGATAAATCCTCATTTTTAAACAACCGCATGGGTATCCCACAAGGGTCCATTCTTGGTCCTTTACTTTTCAGCATTTTTATTAATGACTTGCCGTTACACTGCTCAGCTGCAACATGCCAACTTTATGCAGATGATGCAGTTATTTACACAGCTGCCAAGACTCCAGCACAGGCTGCAGATGTACTGTCTACAAGTATGGTTGATGTCCAAGAGTGGCTCCTCCAGAACCATCTATTGCTGAACCTTCAGAAAACAGTCTCAATGTGCTTTTCAATCAAAAAATGTAACCTGCGACATTTTAAAGTTAATACACATGATCATGACATCAGTTTAGCTACAGAATTCAAATACCTTGACATTGTACTAGATCCTCAACTCAAATTTAATCTTCATATAAAGAAAATTTCAAAAACAGTAAAAAAAAATCTGAACTGCTTTAAATTAATTAGATATTACATACCTTACGAAGCAGCTGCACTGTATATGCATTCTATGGTTTTTTCTCATATATCATACTGTTTGACAGTCTGGGCTCAAGCAGCCCCTTCCACAATAAGACATATAGGTTCATTATATAATCAAACCCTAAAAATCTTGGACAAAAAGCCCATTAGGTGGCATCACTGTAATGTTTTAAAAAAATACAACCTATTGAGTTTTGAGAGTTTCATTGACCTCTGTCTTCTGAAATTAACGTTCAAATGTTTCCATAAATCAGCACCCGAGCCACTTGCTGGTTTCGTCCAAAGACAGGACAGCAGCAGAGCCACCAGGAATTCTGTTAACAATAACTGTAAAATATTCCACCGCAGAACCACATTTGGACAAACAGCTTTCTCTATAAAGGGCAGTCACATCTGGAACACAATGCCAAATGAAATTAAAATAATAACGGACTTTAAAACATTCACTAAAAATGTTAAAAACTGGCTGAAAAATAAACAAGAATGTACTCATGTATGAATTAATTGTCTGCAAAGTGAGAGTGAATGAAGGGAAGGAATAAATGTGTTTGTTTATAGTGAGTGACGGAGGGAGGAAGGCCTGAAATAGGCAAATGTGAGTTATGTTATATGTGTTAAATGTGAGTCAGGCTGTTATATTTGTGTATTTATAATATTTATAATATTTATGTTAAATGTGAGTCAGGCTGTTATATTTGTGTATTTATAATATTTATAATATTTATAATTGTGTATTTATAATTTTTCAGCATTGATGTATGTGGTTATTGTGTATATTTTTTATCTTGATTCTCTTTTCTAAAGCCCATCCAGGGACAAGAGTTGCAAATTAGCTAATAGCTATACACTCTATGTGCAACACATCAGATTGATTGTCTTTGATTAATTGTCTATGTTTATTGCACTGTCCCTGTCAAATAAACTAATCTACTATTACTACTACTTAACCGTTTGAGGTTGCGGAAAATCTGTTATGGCACGCACTTTATTTGGAAGGGGAACTGCTCCCTCTGCCGAAACGCGATGTCCCAAAAAATCAATCTGCGCCACCCCAAACTGGCATTTCGCTGGGTTCACTATTAACCTGTGCTCTGCCAGCCTCTGGAAAACTGCTGTGAGGTGTTTTTCATGTTCGCCTTCGGACATGCTGGCTCTCAAAATATCGTCCAAATAAACGAACACGAAAGGCAGGTTGCGTAAAACTGCATCCATCATGCGTTGGAAAGTCTGCGCGGCCCCCTTGAGGCCAAAAGGCATGCGCAAGAACTCAAAAAGGCCGAAAGGAGTTATGACCGCTGTTTTGGGTACATCCTGCGCGCGCACTGGAACCTGGTGATAGCCGCGCACCAAGTCTATTTTAGAAAAAATGCGCACCCCCGCCAAATGAACAGAAAAATCCTGAATGTGCGGAATCGGGTAGCGGTCGTGAGCTGAAACGTTGTTCAACCTGCGGAAATCGCCGCAAGGCCGCCATGAGCCGTCAGCCTTTGGGACCATGTGTAACGGCGAAGCCCAAGCGCTCTTGGAGCGTCTAACAATGCCCAGTTTTTCCAGATTAGTGAACTCCTCGCGCGCGATGGCCAGTTTAGCTGGGTCCAAGCGCCGAGCCTTTGCAAAAACGGGAGGGCCGGTGGTTGTTATGAAATGTTCTACCCCATGTTTGGCCACCGTTGCTGAAAAAGTGGGGACTGTGAGTGCTGGAAACTGAGCAAGCAGAGTGTGAAACATCACCCGCGGCTGAGACGCTGGCATGTGCAGTTGGCGGGGCCACCCAAGCTGTGCAGGGAATAGAATGAAAGGACAGTGCATTAATCAGACGTCTATTAGCAAGGTCAACCAATAAACCATGTGAGCACAAAAAATCAGCCCCTAACATGTTGAAACTGACTGCTGCTACAATAAATGTCCACTCAAATGAACGGCCCTGTAAGGACAGAAGCATGGTCCTCTCACCAAACGTTTTAATCGTGGAGCCGTTCGCTGCTAACACTGAAACCCAGGGGACTTTAGAAGGCGAGAGCCGTTCCGCGTAGGTGGGTGTGACGAAGCTCAGCTGAGAGCCCGTGCCCACGAGGAACTGTTTCCCCGAGCGTGCATCCGTCAGGTAAAGCAGCCTGTTCTCATTGCCGAGAGTCGCGGCTGCTACCGGCCCTCGGTCCTGGCGTTTCCCTGGCGCTTAAAATTGCACGGTGGGACGCACCTGTGCGCTCTCTCTGCAAAACGGCGGTGGTAGAAGCACGAGCTGTTCTCCGCTCCGCGTCGTCTGGCTCCGGTCGCCGCCGTTGTTGGTGTGTCTGGCGCCGCGGCCGCTGGACCCAAGCTGTCTCCGGACGCCGTTCCTGAACTAGCCGCTGCGGCCGAAACCGCGTTCCGCTTGTGGGTGTCGACCAACTTCTGCGCCTCCTTGCTCAACCCATGGTAGTCTCGCTTGGCCAATCGGGGTGACTCTGCCAGGGCCACTCTCACTGCTGGTGGTAGGGTTCGAAGGAAAAGGTGGGCGAAAATGAATTCGCCATCCTCAGAGGCTTTGAGCTGCAGCATCTTCACCATCAGGTCCGCAGGTCTATCGTTTTCTGCCTCCGTCAGCGCCAGGAGCCCCTCTGCTCTTTGTTGGACTGAGGGGTGAAATGGCTGATCAGCGCGTCTTTCAATGCGCTGTACTTGTCGCTGTCTGGTGGATGATTAACCAAATCCTCCACTCTCTGGACTGTGTCACTGTCCAGCTTCGCTACCACGTGGTAGAATCTTGTGTCGTCGTCGGAGATTCTCCGGAGGTTGAACTGCGCCTCGATGGCGCTAAACCATGAGCGCGGGCTGTGCTGCCAGAAATCGGGCAGCCGGAGCGTGGAGGCGGCCATCAGGCTGGCTTCCACCGAGCCCGGTTCGGAAGAATTCTCATTGCTCATTCTCCGTCGTAGGTCACCAGTGTATAACGAGGCTGAGTTTCAGTCATAAACCAGCTTTATTTGACAGAACACAGCTTCTAGCATTCTCAAAGCAGGAAAGAGAAAGAATCATATCTCAACACTCCTTTTATACATTTCCAGCATCAGGATTCAAGTCACATGGTGTGTTCAGTAAACATACAGTTACAAAGCATCCCTTTGGAGCTTCACCCATTGTCTCTCACTTCCTGATGAACCGGAATCCCCTCCGGGGCATCTTCTGTGGGACAAAGAGACAAATCTCGCACTTCCTTGTCATCTACTGCAGATTCGAGTCCTCT
Source organism: Pholidichthys leucotaenia (assembly GCA_020510985.1). NCBI lineage: Eukaryota > Metazoa > Chordata > Actinopteri > Cichliformes > Pholidichthyidae > Pholidichthys > Pholidichthys leucotaenia. Next base: position 2,694,463 of record CM035841.1, on the reverse strand, counting down.
TGTCCTTGCAGACGTGACACCCCACAATACACATACCGTCCTGTCTCTGTGGCAACGTGAGCCCACAATGTGTGTCGGCCACACTACCCCCCCCAAACGTCTAGTAAGGCAGAACCTGCATGGCATAAAAAAAAGAAAAAAAGAAAGACACAAAGCACTCCATACATCGCTAATCAATCCACCAACTGCCTAGGTTTTAACCTTCTGCCAAATCTGCTGCAACTTGGCTTGGCTGCCTCTGCAACATCTCTCTGCACCTGTGGATTAAAGCTGTTAGCACCTTTCTGTGAAGACTTTGGAGACTGTCGTCTCGGCGGCCTGCCCCGGCGGGGGGGCCTCGCGAGCTGCACCCCCTCGTCAGCCAGAACAAAAGCGGGTTTGAGCCTGTTAATGCAAATCAGCTCCCGTCTGCCCCCTAAATCTAGCAGAAAATGCTTCTGCCCGGTCTCCAGCACTCGAAACGGTCCATCGTAAAATGGCCGCAAACTTGGGCGCTGGGCGTCATGTTTAACAAAAACAAACTGTGCATTTTTTAGAGCCTTGGGCACGAAAACGTGTGGGAAACTGTGATGGACTGGGCCAGGGAGCGTGTTTGCTCCTGAGCCGCTCTGCCACGGCTGAGCGGGGAGGCCATTAGGTGCGGGATTATCGGGAAGAAATTCCCCGGGCAAACGGAGCGGTTGAGCGAACACCAATTCAGCCGGGGAAGCGTGCAAATCTTCCTTAGGTGCAGAACGCAACCCTAATAAGACCCATGGAAGTTTGTCTACCCAATTTGTATCCGTCAGCGATGCTCTGAGGGCTGCTTTCAATGACCTGTGAAAGCGTTCGCATAAACCATTAGCCTGGGGGTTATACGTGGTGGTGCGATGAATCTTCACCCCCAAGCTGCGGGCCATCGATGACCATAGCTCGGAAATAAATTGGGGACCCCTGTCGGACGTTATGTCCGATGGTGCACCAAAACGCACAACCCACGCTGCTAAAAATGCTCGCGCAACTTCTTCCGCTGTGGTTGATGTCAGAGGAATCGCCTCTGGCCAGCGCGTGGTGCGGTCTACCATCGTCAAAAGATGTGTGTGCCCATGTGATAATGGAAGCGGGCCGACCAGGTCAATATGCACATGATCAAAACGCTTAGCGGGGATGTGGAAAGGTTCTAACGGGGCCTTAGTGTGTCTGTATATTTTGGCTCGCTGACACGCTATGCAGGCTGCTGCCCATTCCTTAACCTGTTTGCGCAACCCGGGCCAAACAAATTTCTCCCCCACCAATTTGATCGATGCGCGCACCCCTGGGTGCGCGAGAGAATGGACCAAGTCAAAAACACGGCGACGCCACGCGGTTGGCACCACAGGGCGGGGCCGTCCCGTGGAGACATCGCAGATTAGCGGGGGCATACCGTTTTGTTGCACCCTGTGCTCCAGCCTTAACCCTGTTGGTCCAGACTGGAGCGCGCGCACGTCCGTGTCGTTAACCTGCTCCGCAGCCATGGCAGCATAATCTAACCCAACACAGACCGGGGCTGCGCGCGCTACCACGTCGCTGCCCGGGCCCGCGGCCATGGCTACAGAGTCTGCCCCTATGGGGCTTGGCGGTGCTACCGCACGGGAGAGGCAGTCTGCCACAACATTGTGTTTACCCGCGACATGCTGAATATCAGTAGTGAACTCCGATATAAGATAAGATAAGATAAGATAAGATAAGCCTTTATTAGTCCCACAACGGGGAAATTCCAGGATTGCAACAGCACAGGGATAGCAACACTCAGAGCAACAATCAGAAGGCAAGAAAAAAACAAGCAAGCAAGAGCAGCTAATATACATATGTACATATTACTATAAAATATATATATACACACACACACACACACAGACACACAGTGCAGAGCATTGTAGCTGGATGGAATAAATATATGAATATATGAACACCCACAGTATGGAGCATTGCAGCTAGGTGGAATAAATATGCAAGTATATAAACACACACAGTGCGGAACAATGTAGCTAGATGGAATAATATTTAGATATATAAAAACACAGTGCGGAGCATTGTAGCTAGATGGAATAAATATATAGATATATAAATATAAACACACCCAGTGCTGAGCATTGTAGCTAGATGGAATAAATATGTAAATATATAAACACACACAGTGCAGAGCATTGTTGCTAGATGGGATGAAACAGCATAACCGTCTACTGGGTTATGGGCTGCACGGTGGCGCACGATATTGCGGCTAGTTGCCTTTGTTGCCGGCCTGACCAGGGTTCCGAAATTTTGGCCATCGCAAACGTTAGCGGTTTATGATCCACAAAAGCGGTGAAACGTCACCCCTCTAACCAGAGCTGAAAATGACGGATGGCCAAGTGTAGGGCCAAAAGCTCCCTGTCAAACGCGCTGTATTTCCGTTCACTATCGCGCAAAGTCCTGCTGAAAAACGCTAGGGGTTGCCAGGTACCTGCCACAAACTGTTCAACTACCGCCCCCACCGCTACATCGGAAGCGTCAGTGGTGAGCGCCATGCGGGCCGTTGGAACTGGGTGCGCTAACAAAATTGCGTTTGCCAGGGCTGATTTGACCTGGGCAAAAGCGCGCTCCCGCTCTGGAGACCATTCAACTTTATTTGCGGGCTTTTGTTTTTTTTAACGCGGTGTACAATGGCTGCATGAGTTGTGCTGCGCTTGGGAGGAATCGGTTGTAAAAATTAACCATCCCTAGAAACTCCTGAAGCGCCTCTCTCCGGTAATGAATTTCTACATTGCAGTAGTGTACAACCCACCGTCACACAATTCTTCCTTTTATAATGAATTAAGTGATCTGGTTAAACAACTTGAGAAGAACAGAGAAACAATAATTCATGGTGACTTTAATATCAACTGGTCTGATAAAAAAGACAAACAAAAACTGAAAAGCCTCATGACTAAATTTAATTACCAGCAAATGATCAAAGGACCCACCAGGATAACCAAACAATCCAGAACACTTATTGACATGGTATTTACTAATAAACCAGAACGAATAACCAGAACCTATAATCTTGTAACTGGTCTCTCAGATCATAACATGGTTCTTGCTGTCAGGAAACTTACTAAAAAGCGACTACAGTATTTTGGGGGAGTCGATATTGACAAATCAAATTTTATTATCCCCAAATCAAAAAATGAGGAGTTTGAACATTACTTAGAGAATCAAAATTGGGAGCAGCTCATGTCAACATGTGAAGTAGATGATTGTTGTAATTTTATAACTGCAACAATCACAAAGTCTATAGAAAAATTTTCAAAGCAAATTAAAAGTAGACAACAGAAGATTAACCTACCATGGTTAAATAATGAAATAAGAAAACTTATGAAGAGGCGAGACTATGCACTGAAAACATCACTAACCTCCAAACTACAAAATGATCACCTTGTGTACAAAAGTTTAAGAAATAAAGTGGTACATGAGCTGCGAAAATCAAAAATATCTTATTACAATAAACTGATAGATCATGCAAAGGGTAACAACAGTTCCCTATGGAGGCATTTAAATAACTTAACTAATAAAAAAAACGATCAGAAGGGGGTAAAGGAACTTAGAATCAATGGCAAGACCGTCAGTGACAAGGCTACATTGGCAAATGAATTTAATTCACACTTTGTGGACTCTGTGGAAGACTTAACAAAAATTTTGTGCTGCCAAATGTGCTCAACAACACAAATTCCATACTTCCAACAGATACTTTTCACATCAATGAGGTAAATGAGAAGTTAATTGCTGGTATTGTTAAAACACTGTCAAACTCAAAAACTAATGATATCTACAATATGAGCACCTCCTTTCTCAAAATGCACAGCAAAATATTAATCAAACCACTGACCCATCTCATTAATCTCTCCATTAGGTCTAGTACATTTCCATCTGGCTGGAAAAAAGCTGTCGTCATACCAGTTCATAAATCAGGCAGTAAAGACGATATATGCAATTACCGCCCAATCTCTATCTTACCAGTCCTATCTAAGGTTCTTGAAAAAGTTGTAGCTACACAGCTGATAGACTACTTACAAGACAGTCAACTTCTTCATCCACATCAATTTGGTTTTAGACCAGGATACTCAACAGAAACAGCAAATTGTTGCCTTATTGAAAACGTCAAACAGTCCTTGGACAGGGGTAATGTGGTAGGAGCTGTTTTTCTAGATCTCAAAAAGGCTTTCGATACTGTAAACCACAGTTTGCTTTTATCCAAAATGGTATCTTTTAACTTCTCCCCAAATACATTAGAATGGTTTGCATCTTATCTCCAGTGTGTAAAAGTTCACCAGGATAAATCCTCATTTTTAAACAACCGCATGGGTATCCCACAAGGGTCCATTCTTGGTCCTTTACTTTTCAGCATTTTTATTAATGACTTGCCGTTACACTGCTCAGCTGCAACATGCCAACTTTATGCAGATGATGCAGTTATTTACACAGCTGCCAAGACTCCAGCACAGGCTGCAGATGTACTGTCTACAAGTATGGTTGATGTCCAAGAGTGGCTCCTCCAGAACCATCTATTGCTGAACCTTCAGAAAACAGTCTCAATGTGCTTTTCAATCAAAAAATGTAACCTGCGACATTTTAAAGTTAATACACATGATCATGACATCAGTTTAGCTACAGAATTCAAATACCTTGACATTGTACTAGATCCTCAACTCAAATTTAATCTTCATATAAAGAAAATTTCAAAAACAGTAAAAAAAAATCTGAACTGCTTTAAATTAATTAGATATTACATACCTTACGAAGCAGCTGCACTGTATATGCATTCTATGGTTTTTTCTCATATATCATACTGTTTGACAGTCTGGGCTCAAGCAGCCCCTTCCACAATAAGACATATAGGTTCATTATATAATCAAACCCTAAAAATCTTGGACAAAAAGCCCATTAGGTGGCATCACTGTAATGTTTTAAAAAAATACAACCTATTGAGTTTTGAGAGTTTCATTGACCTCTGTCTTCTGAAATTAACGTTCAAATGTTTCCATAAATCAGCACCCGAGCCACTTGCTGGTTTCGTCCAAAGACAGGACAGCAGCAGAGCCACCAGGAATTCTGTTAACAATAACTGTAAAATATTCCACCGCAGAACCACATTTGGACAAACAGCTTTCTCTATAAAGGGCAGTCACATCTGGAACACAATGCCAAATGAAATTAAAATAATAACGGACTTTAAAACATTCACTAAAAATGTTAAAAACTGGCTGAAAAATAAACAAGAATGTACTCATGTATGAATTAATTGTCTGCAAAGTGAGAGTGAATGAAGGGAAGGAATAAATGTGTTTGTTTATAGTGAGTGACGGAGGGAGGAAGGCCTGAAATAGGCAAATGTGAGTTATGTTATATGTGTTAAATGTGAGTCAGGCTGTTATATTTGTGTATTTATAATATTTATAATATTTATGTTAAATGTGAGTCAGGCTGTTATATTTGTGTATTTATAATATTTATAATATTTATAATTGTGTATTTATAATTTTTCAGCATTGATGTATGTGGTTATTGTGTATATTTTTTATCTTGATTCTCTTTTCTAAAGCCCATCCAGGGACAAGAGTTGCAAATCCGGAGCCGGATTTGCGTGCTGGCCGGATCATAGCCGATCCCTCACACCCTGGTCATGTACTGTTTGCCCCCCTCCCCTCTGGTAGAAGACTTCGGTCCATCCAGACTAAAACCTCCCGTCACATGAACAGCTTCTTCCCCTCTGCCATTAGACTGCTGAACACTAAGTGACTCTCGTGCGCCATGTACAGCAGCTCAACCAGACTCATGTCAATCATCACTGTTTTCTTCCTGCATTACCGACTGCACTATATAGTTCTCCACAGTATCTGCTGCTGGCTAATATATATTTTAACTGTTGACCAGTATCACTTAATCTTATCCTACACTTTATTACATGTATAGTTTATTTCTCTTATCTTATCATGTTTAATGTTGCAGCATTGTACCGAGACAAATTCCTAGTTTGTGTACTACATGAACAATGGCAATAAACCTGATTCTGATTCTGATTCTGATTCTGAAATTAGCTAATAGCTATACACTCTATGTGCAACACATCAGATTGATTGTCTTTGATTAATTGTCTATGTTTATTGCACTGTCCCTGTCAAATAAACTAATCTACTATTACTACTACTTAACCGTTTGAGGTTGCGGAAAATCTGTTATGGCACGCACTTTATTTGGAAGGGGAACTGCTCCCTCTGCCGAAACGCGATGTCCCAAAAAATCAATCTGTGCCACCCCAAACTGGCATTTCGCTGGGTTCACTATTAACCCGTGCTCTGCCAGCCTCTGGAAAACTGCTGTGAGGTGTTTTTCATGTTCGCCTTCGGACGTGCTGGCTCTCAAAATATCGTCCAAATAAACGAACACGAAAGGCAGGTTGCGTAAAACTGCATCCATCATGCGTTGGAAAGTCTGCGCGGCCCCCTTGAGGCCAAAAGGCATGCGCAAGAACTCAAAAAGGCCGAAAGGAGTTATGACCGCTGTTTTGGGTACATCCTGCGCGCGCACTGGAACCTGGTGATAGCCGCGCACCAAGTCTATTTTAGAAAAAATGTGCGCCCCCGCCAAATGAACAGAAAAATCCTGAATGTGCGGAATCGGGTAGCGGTCGTGAGCTGAAACGTTGTTCAACCTGCGGAAATCGCCGCAAGGCCGCCATGAGCCGTCAGCCTTTGGGACCATGTGTAACGGCGAAGCCCAAGCGCTCTTGGAGCGTCTAACAATGCCCAGTTTTTCCAGATTAGTGAACTCCTCGCGCACGATGGCCAGTTTAGCTGGGTCCAAGCGCCGAGCCTTTGCAAAAACGGGAGGGCCGGTGGTTGTTATGAAATGTTCTACCCCATGTTTGGCCACCGTTGCTGAAAAAGTGGGGACTGTGAGTGCTGGAAACTGAGCAAGCAGAGTGTGAAACATCACCCGCGGCTGAGACGCTGGCATGTGCAGTTGGCGGGGCCACCCAAGCTGTGCAGGGAATAGAATGAAAGGACAGTGCATTAATCAGACGTCTATTAGCAAGGTCAACCAATAAACCATGTGAGCACAAAAAATCAGCCCCTAACATGTTGAAACTGACTGCTGCTACAATAAATGTCCACTCAAATGAACGGCCCTGTAAGGACAGAAGCATGGTCCTCTCACCAAACGTTTTAATCGTGGAGCCGTTCGCTGCTAACACTGAAACCCAGGGGACTTTAGAAGGCGAGAGCCGTTCCGCGTAGGTGGGTGTGACGAAGCTCAGCTGAGAGCCCGTGTCCACGAGGAACTGTTTCCCCGAGCGTGCATCCGTCAGGTAAAGCAGCCTATTCTCATTGCCGAGAGTCGCGGCTGCTACTGGCGTTTCCCTGGCGCTTAAAATTGCACGGTGGGACGCACCTGTGCGCTCTCTCTGCAAAACGGCGGTGGTAGAAGCACGAGCTGTTCTCCGCTCCGCGTCGTCTGGCTCCGGTCGCCGCCGTTGTTGGTGTGTCTGGCGCCGCGGCCGCTGGACCCAAGCTGTCTCCGGACGCCGTTCCTGAACTAGCCGCTGCGGCCGAAACCGCGTTCCGCTTGTGGGTGTCGACCAACTTCTGCGCCTCCTTGCTCAACCCATGGTAGTCTCGCTTGGCCAATCGGGGTGACTCTGCCAGGGCCACTCTCACTGCTGGTGGTAGGGTTCGAAGGAAAAGGTGGGCGAAAATGAATTCGCCATCCTCAGAGGCTTTGAGCTGCAGCATCTTCACCATCAGGTCCGCAGGTCTATCGTTTTCTGCCTCCGTCAGCGCCAGGAGCCCCTCTGCTCTTTGTTGGACTGAGGGGTGAAATGGCTGATCAGCGCGTCTTTCAATGCGTTGTACTTGTCGCTGTCTGGTGGATGATTAACCAAATCCTCCACTCTCTGGACTGTGTCGCTGTCCAGCTTCGCTACCACGTGGTAGAATCTTGTGTCGTCGTTGGAGATTCTCCGGAGGTTGAACTGCGCCTCGATGGCGCTAAACCATGAGCGCGGGCTGTGCTGCCAGAAATCGGGCAGCCGGAGCGTGGAGGCGGCCATCAGGCTGGCTTCCACCGAGCCCGGTTCGGAAGAATTCTCATTGCTCATTCTCCGTCGTAGGTCACCAGTGTATAACGAGGCTGAGTTTCAGTCATAAACCAGCTTTATTTGACAGAACACAGCTTCTAGCATTCTCAAAGCAGGAAAGAGAAAGAATCATATCTCAACACCCCTTTTATACATTTCCAGCATCAGGATTCAAGTCACATGGTGTCTTCAGTAAACATACAGTTACAAAGCATCCCTTTGGAGCTTCACCCATTGTCTCTCATCTCCTGATGAACCGGAATTCTCTCCGGGGCATCTTCTGTGGGACAAAGAGACAAATCTCGCACTTCCTTGTCATCTACTGCAGATTCGAGTCCTCTTGTCCTTGCAGACGTGACACCCCACAATACACATACAGTCCTGTCTCTGTGGCAACGTGAGCCCACAATGTGTGTCGGCCACAATAGGATGAATTTTTACAAATATTCCAATCACTGTACAACAAAAACTGTCCCATAAAACAATACAGGAACAGACAAGTAACTGATCAAAGAATGCAAATTATCCAGAATATTTTATTGAAAATGACAATTTGATAAATAATATGGAGGATGTGGTTAGTGGTTTTAATAAATTCCTTGTAAACGATGGTCCAGAATTAGCAAAAACAATAGTGACACCAGAAACTATCAGGAACCGAGCCGGCTTGGTTTCCCCCGGCTCGGTCCTGGCCTCTCTGTGGGTACGTGCCACGTTGCATTTATGTTTCTATGTATTTCTGTGTACTCTGCTGTACCCATAGCCACTGCTGTCTGGCCGGCAGCGGTGAGGCAGCATCTTGGGCTCACGGTGGAGTGAGCGCTGTCTGCCGGTCGGACCACGCCCCCCCCCTTTATTACTGCAGCTGTTCCCACTCCCGTATGCCATCTCCCCACTCCTCGCCCAGGTGTACCCAAATTGTGGATCCCGCAATGCATGTTCATAAGGAGCCTGCTTCCTTTCATGCATTGCTGGGTCATTGTGCTTCATTTGATCGCCTGTCGTCTGGTGAAGTCACGGACGGTTTCCCTCGGGGCTTATTTGGACTACTGGACTGCTCCAGCTCAGTGAGTAATTACTGTGTGTCTTTGCCCTGTAGACTGTTGAGCATCCAGTAGGACTCCGTTAGCTTCTGAGGAAACTATAACTGTAACTGTTTGTCTGCGTGTGGTATAAATAAATGTGTGTTGGTGTTCACCCTGGGCATAAATCCTCATCCTTACTCCCCTTGCCGTGCGCATTGGAGAAGCGCACGGGAGGGTTCATGACAGAGTGAGCCAGCCATTATGAAAAGGATTCAGCGGGTTCACCCACACATTCCTTTTTTTCACCTTCTTTTTGAATATTTTTTCCTCATCCGCCTGTGTTGCCCACGATGCCCTTGATGCACTGCTCCCGCACCGGCCGAGGCAGAGGATTGGCAGGGAGTCCCACGGTGGAGGAGGAATGGGCGACATTCTTTGTTCGGGACTTCATGGAGGAGGCCCATAAAGCCCGTGGACCGAGGGTGAAATGGAGCAGTCTGGACACAGCTGAGGGGATTCTGGAGGTGCATCCAGGACTCTGGAATTACCCTCAGTACGCAGACCTGATCGCCTCGGTCTACCGCTCCAGCGGGAGTTCCCTGCCGTAGGGAGAGTGGGGTTCCTCGCTGAGCCTAAGCGGGTGCGCGCTCCACAGCCTGCAGCCTCTCTCTCTCCCGCTTCACCAGCGTTGGGCCGGGCCTCTCCCACATCCCAAAGACGGTGTCATCCAGCTTGGAGACACCGGAAGAATCCCTCATCGCCTTCAGCAGCCCTCTGCCCTCCAGCTGCTGTGAAGTCTGCTGAGCTCACCCCGGTAACGCCCACCTCTGTCGTCATGGAGACGGCTCCTCCCCAAGCTTTCAAAGGAGCCCACGTCACCGCTGACACAGAGAGGGATGACTGTCTGCCGCCTGCAGTTGGGAACAACAAGGACCAGGATGACAGGCAAGTATTTTTTCATGGTGAACCATCTAATGACACTGAATCTTGCCTGTCTCCCGAGGGAGAGGCCCAGTTTAAGCAGTCCGCTGGGTCCTCTCCTCCAGCTACATATATTAATTCATTTTTTTCCCCTCTCCGTGTCTCCTCCAATTCTCCCTGAGGACCTGTTGGCCCAAGGTCAGGGCCATCAGACAGCGGAGGAGCCAGTGGCTTCGGAGGAGTCCTTCCCGGAGCCAGTATGGAGAGGTCCCCCTGCAACCACGCCTGAGGATTTCCCAGCGTTGGAGCCACTGCAGGGGGAGATTAGGACTGTTGGGACCATCTCGCCTGCTGTGGAGGATGTTGCAGCAGTCGTGAGGTCTGCCAAGGGGCCTGAATGGAGGCGCTCTCCTGCAGCCATGCCGTTGGAGTTGTCTGCATCCTCTCCCTGTCCGGCGCCCGCATAATCCTTGGACATCATGATGGAGGAGGAGAGACTGGGCTTGCCGATGGATGAAGAGTGGTCAGCCCTGGTCGCCGCAATCAATCGCCAGGTTGAGGAGGAGCACTGTGAGAGGGAGGCCCGAGAACACACTTCCCCGGCTGTGAGGGCTCCACCCCCCGTGCCTGCTCAACCCACGGGCTTGCTGATAGACGAGGAGTGGTCGAACCTGCTCGTCGCACTCAATTGCCGGGTCAAGGACAGGTTGGACGAGGGTCCCTCAGTGCTCAAACTCCTCGCAACCACTCCGCTTCCCCACCTCCCCCGGAGGAGACAGAGCTGTCCAGCACAGCACTTCATGTCCCGGACTACCTGGTTCCTGAGCCACCCGGGAGGAAGAAGAGGAGGGACCCCCGCCGCAGGAGGCCTCCAGTCTCACCGGCGCTACACGAGTAGGAACTTCCGGAGGGGGGAGACATATTATGTCAGGAGGACAGGCAAGTTACTTCTCATTTAACTATTATGCTTGATGAACAAGTCTGCCTGCCTCCTGGTGAGGAGACTCGGGGTGAGCAACCCTCTGAGTGCTCCGCCCCATATCATTTATGATACCAAGGCTCGCCCTTTATGTGGTTACCATTTTTTCCATAAAAGGGACAATGCAATAAAATATGTGGCAGTGCTACAAACTCATGAAACAAAGACAAAGACAAGATGACAGTAAATAACAAGACTACCAAATGTAAAGCAAAAGGAAATTAAATGTGAAGACGAGGGAAGCTGTAAACAAACACAGGCAGAAATATCAATTACAAAACCAGATAACCATGGATACATCAGCTAAGAGAACCAGATTAAAAATGACCAACTCAGAATACAGGACAACTCAAAGACAAATAGTCAAATGGCAACCTAGAACACATAATACAGACAAGATAAACTCAAATACAAAATAACACAGAAATGAGGAAAATACAGAAAATACTCCAACAAAAACTGAGACATGAGCATAGTGCACTACCCATGCTCAGCATCATGACAGAGCTCCCACCCCCCAACGGTGGAGACCAGACACCCCAATGTAACATCAACAACAAAAAAAAAAGAAAACCCAAAAAGGAACCCCTTCCCTCACAAGAATAACAAAATAACCCACCCGAACAGGAATAGAAAAATAAACCTCCCCGGGAGGGCAGTGGGGGGAACCAAGATAGGAGGGACCGAAACAGAAACAAAAATACTCATGACCCATGACCAGAACAAACAAGGTTGGCAAAAGAACTCTGGAGAAACAGAATGAAAAAATCAGTCAGTTCAGGTGGCCTGCTGGAATCCCAAGACCACCAGGTCACAAGATGGAATAGGTTAGTGGTCTCCCCAGATTCCAGAGCCACCTAAACGAATGGAGTAGTTCATTGGGTGGCCTCCCAGTATTCCAGGGCCACCAAAACAAACGGAAAAATCCATGAAGTGGCCTTTCAGCGGTTCACTGAACCAATGAACCGCGGGGCGTGACACCCCCCCACCTGGAGATGGTAGCTGTAAACAGTGCCCTTCACGGACCGCAGGAGCTGAGGGGTGGAAACCCAATGAGGATGATGACTGACCAGTGAGAAAAATAGGCAAATGGGATGACTAGTCTGTTGGGAAACCAGATGAGGAACATGACTGCCCAGCGAGGAAACCAGGTGAGGGGGATGGCTGAGGACCCTCAACGACCTCAGGTGAAGGCGGAGGGCCTACGTTGACCTCAGGCAGAGAAGGGGCACCCACGGTGACCTCAGCTGGAGAAAGGAGACCCACGGTAACCTCAGGCGGAGAAGGAGGACCCGCAGTGACCTCAGGTGATGGCTTGAGCAAAAGAACAGAGACAGATACCGGATCAGAAATTGCAGCTCTCAACCAAGAGCTAAACAAGACCTCTCTAATACCAACATAGTGAAGACAAAAAGAGGACTTGCCTTAGCTTGAGTTCCACCGTTGTCCAGGACTCTGCTGATCCAGGCTGGAGCATCTCGAATTCCCTTGCTTGAAGATCCCTCACCGACATGGCCACCTCAGATGGGGAGGAAGGAAAAAAAAACAGGAAAATTATTGCCGGCAGCAGTGAAGCCTGGCGAGGAGAACTCAGGAGCAGAGGACATCTGCGACTCAACCTCCACCACCATCCAGGACTCTGGCGACTCTGCTGCAGTGACCCTGGCAGCAGACACGATGGTGGATGCAGCTGAAGGACCCCGGTGTGGCAGCCGACGCTGGAGATTACTGATGATCACCATCATTTGGTGCATAGGCACAATTGATGGTCAGGACCAATTTCCCAACCCGAAGGTGCAGGGAAACAACCCTTTCATCCACTGTGAAAAGCTCCAATATAGAAGCAGCAACGTGGGGGGATCGCTGCTCGCACAGGGCGCCTCCATAGTAGGCCAAGTTCAAAGTCCTCTCCAGGAGACTGGTTCCAGAACCGGAGCTATGTGTTGAGGTGAGACCGACTATATCTAGCCAGTATCTCTCAGCCTCATGCACCAGCTGAGGCTCCCTCCCCACCAGAGAGGTGACATTCCACGTCCCAAAAGCCAGTTTAGGAAGCCTGGGATCAGTCAGCCAAGGTCTCCGCCTTCGACCGCCACCTGATCCACATAGCACCGGACCCCCATGGTCCCTCCTGCAGGTGGTCAGTCCACTGGAGGGCAGACCCAAGTAACTCCTTCGGGCTGAGCCTGGCCAGGTCCCATGGGTGGAAACCCGGCCACCAGACGCTAGCCATCAAGCCCCTTCCCCAGGCCTGGCTTCAGGGTGGGGCCCCGGTAACCCTATACCGGGCGGGGTACACTGAGTCCTTGTTCTAGTATTTATTATGAGAGTCTGTTGGATTGTTCTTAGTCTGGCCCTTTACCCAGGACCAGTTTGTCTTGGGTGACCAGAGGCAAATTGCGCCGGACAACATAGCTCCTGGGGGCATGCAAACCCCCACCACGATAAGGCAACGATCCATGAGGGGATATACTGTATATGTAATAATGTTTAAGTATATTTTTTATGTTGTGTGTGTATCTATGTTTGTATATACAGTCTGTAGAGGGTGTGAATATATGTGTCTATAATGCATTATATAGATAGATTTGTATGTCATATCTGTGTATGTACAGTGGTGTGAAAAAGTGTTTGCCCCCTTCCTGATTTCTCAATTTTTTGGTCTGTTTGTCACACTTTAAACGTTTCAGATCATCAAACAGATTTAAATATTAGACAAAGATAACACAAGTAAACACAAAATGCATTTTTTAAATGAAGGTGTTTTTTATTAAGAGTAAAAAAATAATCCAAGCCTACATGGCTCTGTGTGAAAAAGTGATTGCCCCCAAACCTAATAACTGGTTTGGCCACCTCTAACAGCAACAACTGCAATCAAGCATTTGTGTTAACTGGCAATGAGTCTTTTACAGTGCTGTGGAGGAATTTTGGCCCACTCATCTTTGCAGAATTGTTGTAATTCAGCCACATTGGAGGGTTTTCGATCATGGACCACCTTTTTAAGGACATGCCACAGCATCTTAGTCAGATTCAGGTCAGGACTTTTACTAGGTAAGTATGGATGTCACCAGACTGCAAAACAAATCTACCTACGGGTACAAATAAAGGAACCTGAACCTAGGCCACTCCAAAGTCTTCATTTTGTTTTTCTTAAGCCATTCAGAGGTGGACTTGCTGGTGTGTTTTGGATCATTGTCCTGCTTCAGAAACCAAGTGCGCTTCAGCTTGAGGTCACGAACAGATGGCCGGACATTCTCCTTCAGGATATTTTGTAGTCAGCAGAATTCATGGTTCCATTTACCACAGGAAGTCTTCCACGTCCTGAAGCAGCAAAACACCCCCAGACCATTACACTACCACCACCATATTTTACAGTTGGTATGATGTTCCTTTTCTGAAATACTGTTACTTTTATGGCAGATGTCATAGGACCCACACCTTCCAAAAAGTTCAACTTTTGTCAGTCCACAGAGTATTTTCCCAAAAGTCTTGGGGATCATCAACATGTTTTCTGGCAAAACTGAGATGAGCCTTTATGTTCTTTTTGCCCAGCAGTGGTTTTCGTCTTGGAAGTCTGCCATGCAGGCCATTTTTGCCCAGTCTCTTTCTTCTGGTGGAGTCATGAACACTGACCTTAACTGAAGCAAGTGAGGCCAGCAGTTCTTTGGATGTTATTGAGGGGTCTTGTGACCTCATGCATGAGTCATTGCTGCACTCTTGGGGTAATTTTGGTCGACTGGCCACTCCTGGGAAGGTTTACCACTGTTCCCTGTTTTCGTCATTTGTGGATAATGGCTCTCACTGGGGTTTGCTGGAGTCCCAAAGCTTTAGAAATGGCTTTCTAACCTTTTCCAGACTGATATATCTCAATTACTTTGTTTCTCATTTGTTCCTTAATTTCTTTGGATTGCAGCATGACATCTCGCTTTTGAGGGTCTTTTGGTCTACTTCACTTTGTCAGGCAGGTCCTGTTTAAGTGATTTCTTGATTGAGAACAGGAGTGGCAGTAATCAGGCCTTGGTGTGGCAAGAGAAATTGAACTCAGCTTTCCAAAGATGTGATAAACCACAGCCATTTCACCTATCGTGTATGTCCTGCACGTATAGTTGTATTGACAATAAAATCTTTGAATCTTAATTTATGTTTTAACAGGGGAGACACTCACTTTTTCACACAGGGCCATGTAGGGTTTTTTTTTTAACCTTGATAATAAATACCTTCATTTAAAAACTGCATTTTGTGTTTACTTGTGTTACCTTTGCCTAATATTTAAATCACTCTATATATAATTCAAAAAATCTCTGTGACAATGTGATGATGTGAAGATCATAGGACTCGCTAAAAGATCATAGGACTCGCACTGACATCATCAAAGATCAAAGGCAAGCTTCACTCACGATCATAGAACTCGCTACAGCGTTAGGCTGTGTGTGGGGGCAGCTGTGGTGCAGGTGTAGTGTGGCCAACTACTGATCAGAGGGTCAGGGGTTCGATTCCCACTCTGTCTGCAGTCTGCATCTCAAGGTGTCCTTGAGCAAGACACTGAATCCCCAGTATCTCCTGGTGGGTCAGGCCAGTACCTGTGTGTATGGCAGCTCTGCCGCCATCAATGTGTGAATGTGTGCATGAATGGGTGGATAGTACAGTGGCGCAGTGGATAGCACTGTGGCAGCACAGTTTTACCCTCGGCCGGGGGATTGCGGGGACCGTGAGATCGTGGGTTCGATCCCTGCCCCCGGCCAACAGTGATCTGTGTGGAGTTTGCATGTTCTCCCCGTGTTTGCGTGGGTTTACTCCGGGATTTCTCCGGTTTCCTCGCACATGCCAAAAACATGCAGGTTAGGGAGTTAAGGGGCGCTTGCGCACGCAGCGACCGGCAGCTGGTGGTTTGTCACCAGACTGCAAAACAAATCTACTTACGGGTACAAAATAAGTCAAAAAAAAAAAAAATAGCAGGATCTTTAAAGCGCTTTGGTCATCCAGAGATGAGAAAAGGTGCTATCTAAGTGAATGCCATTTAGCATCCTAGGTGCACAACAGAGAGGTTCTGCAGGTCCTTCCTACCTACGGCTGTCAGACTTTATAACCTAACCAGTGCTGCTCGTAGAGGTCGTATTAAACGTAACAACTTTGCACAATAGAGATCATCCCCTCCAATACACAACTAAGACAATTACAATTATTATTGAGGGTGGCAACAACACTGTTCATTCAAATGTGAAATATCCTGTCTGGGTCCATATTTATATTCTGCAGGGTAATTTAACTCACTGTGATGCTGTTGATACCATCTAGCTGCAATGCTCCTGCACTGTGTAGAGAACTGTGTACACATATATATTTATTTACGGCTTTGACTTACCAGTTCTTATTATCTTATTTACTATTGCTGAGTGCTGCTATCCCTTTGCTGCTGCAATCCTCAAATCTGACTATTGTGGGACTAATATAGAATTATGTTATCTTTATTTAGTCAGACGTTCTGGAGGATTTTAGGTAGTGGTAGCCAAATGGTTAGAGATGTGGACTGGTGAGTGGAAGGTCCTGGGTTCAATCTCTGGATCGGCAGGAATAGATCTGGGTGAGACAGATAACATAGTAGTGTTTCCTCCACCCTCCTTAACCCCACTGTGGTGCCCTTGAGCAAGGCCCCTAACACCAACTGCTCCAGTGGAGCTGATCAGTGGCCACAGGTCAGTGACATAACGTTCGGCTCAGGAGACGCACACACACAGGCTCAGAGTAGTTCAAACTGTTTATTAACAACAGGGATGTTTGGGTGCGTGTCTGCGGAATGTTAATGTGTTGGTGGTGGCGTCTGCTTCGGACCCAGAGGCAGGAGACCGTTCAGCCGGCAACCCTATGGGAGAAATTGGACACGGGGTGATGAGCACACACCAACACAGGAGGAGAATAGGCGAGGGAGAGAAGCTTACTTGTTTGGGCAGATGACTGGCGCTTCAAGGATGGAAGCCCGGGAGACAGCCACCTGCAGGGCTCGGTGCAGCAGCGAGGAGAGACGAGGGACGGGATTGTCCGCCGCCGAGGAATCCACCTGTGCACAGGGGAGCAAACTGGAGAGATGAGGTAAGTGATCTTCTTACCGGTAAAGAGGATGCTGAAGAGAATGTGGTAGAAGTCCATGCAAGGGAAATGAAGTCTACGGCTTCAGGCCGACGCTCAGGGCGAGGCGGCTTTTATCCTTCGCCGCTGACGAGTAGCAGGTGCGTGGGCAGGTGGCGCCGCTGATGAATGGCGCGGCGTGACAGTCAGTCTGTGGTTGTACTGGGCAGCTTGCTGGTGTGAATGTGAACAGGGCGTCCTTTAAAAAGAGAGGTTGCCTCTTAAAGGGACTACCCTTTTTTAATAAAGGTTGAATAAAAATAAAATTTTAGGTCAAACTTGAACATGAAAATGACTAAACATTTAAGAACTAATACCACCATGATGTGGAAAGAAACAACCAGACCAATCAGTCATCACACACAGACACACGGGGGGGGGGGGAGGGTTGCACAGCAAAAGGATGAAGGCACGGGACCAGTGGAAGACCAACGGTGTGGGTCCATACTCTTGATAGGAGAGTCCCTGACAGCCTGGCAGGTCCTACCTGAGAGATGTTTGGTCTTCAGTGATGAAGGTCATTGCAAAATGTGGAGTTAAATCAGAGAGAGAAGATGTAAGAGACTGAAGGAAAATGTTTTGGAGGAGATGATCAGAAGTGGTGTGAGATTGGAACTAAATGTAAAGTGTAAAATGGTGTTAAAGTGTTTGAGACTTGTTGTTTGCTACCATCTTTGTCTTTTATCTCTCCATTTGATCTTCTCTCATCTCTCCAGACTCTGTCAGGCTGCTGAATGGGACCAGTCTGTGTTCAGGCAGACTGGAGGTGAAGTCTAACCAGAGCTGGTCCTCAGTCTGTCAAGCTGACTTTGACCAGCAGGATGCAGAGGTGGTCTGTAGGGAGCTTGGCTGTGGGCCTCCTTTGCTTCTCCAGGGGGCGCTCTATGGAGACATGGTGGCTCCTGTGGTGACCAAAGAGTTCCAGTGTGGAGGTAACGAGTCTGCTCTCCTGGACTGTAGAAGCTCAGGCTCGGCTCGAAACAGCTGCTCACCTGGAGAAGCTGTTGGACTCACTTGCTCAGGTAGAAGAGGAGCTGTCAGTTTTATTTGGTTCATTTCTGTTCTGAGCCAACTCACTTTGGTCTTTGACTGATCACTGTCTGGTTTCTCTTCAGAATCTGTCAGGTTGGTGGGAGGAGACAGTCGCTGTGGAGGAGCAGTGGAGGTGAAACATCTGGGAAAGTGGAGACCAGTGGAAATTGATGGCTGGTCCCTGAAGACAGCAGCCGTTGTCTGTGAACACCTGAACTGTGGCTCTGCTCTCTCTGTAGGAGAGAGAGAGGAGTCCTCAAAGAGAGATGTGTGGTGGATCCATCCTTACTGTGTTCAGTCTGGATCCTCTCTGAGAGACTGTGTAACATCATCATCATGGTCCTTTTCCTCCACCCAGACTGTCACCTGTTCAGGTAATGATGTGTCTCCTCCTGTGTGTCAGTCCAGTTTCCAGTCTCCTCCTTCTTCTCTCACAGAAACAGTCACTGGCTTCCAGTGGGCTGAACTCTCGTTTCTTAAAGGTTCAAACCCTCCATAGACTGCTGACAGAGAGGGAGGGTTGTACTTTAACACACCCCTAATCTCATTTTGATAGGTGCCACGCCCCCTTTGACCTGACCTGACCTGACCCCGCCCCGTGACCTTGTGTAATGAGGTTGTCAGTCAAAAGTGCTTTGAACTTTTAATTGACAGCTGTGTTTTTAATCTATGGTCCATATGTGACCACGTGATTAGGTTGTCAATCAAAAGTGTTGAACTTTTCATCAAATTGACAGCTGTGTTTTTAATCTATTGTCCATATGTGTTTCAGGGTTAATGCTGACCCTCGAGTAATTAGGTTGTCAATCAAAAGTGCTTTGAACTTTTCGTCTGAACTGACAGCAGCCAAAACAGGTGGGGTCTTTGAACTTAACAGATGAGTTAAGGATTAACACGACATCTTCCAGTCTGCCCCATTCAACATCTGTGGACCGCATTCCAGAGCATGCGCCCACATTAGTCAGGGTGTCTTTGCAGGATTAAGGCAGACTTTTGTGTGACAATACCACAAATTGAGAATGAATATATTAGTAATTTGTTTTGTTTGTAGTGTCTCTGCTTTTTTGCATTTTGGTAGATTGGAGCAGCAACTGCACTAAGTGTTGTACCACTCCACTGTAGTAAATAAATAGTTAAGCATGGAGTTTAGGCTCCCAATTTGCCAATCTTTTATCAACCTATAGCCACAAAGTTAGCAGTCACCAAAAGAATAAGATTCTGGCAGATTAGAAATCTTTTAGAGGATAGGGTGGAGATGGAAAGTCAGTTTTTCTGCAAACTTTTTTTTCTCTGCCAGCAACTCAAATGTCACGAGATTTGCTTTCAAAGACTAGACTGTCACAAAAACTGCAACATCATCTTCGGCACATTTAGATCAGGGTTTTAGTCAAAAACATAGAATACATGATAACGAAACAGTTAAAACATCCTTGACCATTCTTTTAGTCAAAATAGAGAGGAATATCTCTTCTGAGTGACTGCAGGATGTTTGCTGAGTCAGTTGGAGAAAAGGAGCGAATTTGTATTGTTCAAAGACTTCAAACTTAACGAGCACATTTCTGTAAAAGTCCCCACAACTTGTACATGATATTTACCAATGGATAAATTATTTTTATTCAATATTTGAAACAACCAGCACGTGCTTATATGTGTGTTTGATATCACCTAGCAAATTTAACATTCTTCTGGCTGACATCCCCACGGGCCTTAAACAACAACCCCCCCCCCCCCCCTTCTGTTTCACTCGCACACACACAAACACACATCAGTCACAGTGGCCATTCACATTACAACCCCCCCCCCCCCACACACACACACACACACACACACTGTCCCTCAAAACAGCTGTGTCAGTGGTGAAATGTATTGAGGTTAAAGAGAAACAGGACTTTTTACACAGTATGTAGTGGGGGAAATAATTATTTTGATCCCCTGCTGAATGTGTAAGTTTACCACCTTACAAAGAAATACAGACGTTTCTTGTAGCTTGTCACCAGGTTTGCTCACATCTCAGGAGGGATATCCTGAATGCTTTGAGGCTGTTGCTTGGCAACTCAAAGTTTCAGCTTCCTCAGCAGTGCCATAACCATGTCTCCTGGGTCAGAAGACTGCTTGCATTTTTCAGCATCAGTCAGTCATTCAGTTTCGTGCTATTTAAAAGTTTTTTTTTCCCGATGATCCAAACAATATGTTTTCTCTGACAACACCACATTTCACAAAGGACTAAGCTTTGCAATGTAGATTTCTTTTTTGATTTTGTACAAAAGCAAAACTTGCAACTTATGTCTATCACAGCACGCGGTTTAATTAAGTTGCCTGCACAGACAATGTGAATTTTTTGGTCAGCCACCAAGCTCCAGAGTAGTTTCTGGGTAATATTTTGAAACAACCTTCATTCTCACAAAAAAAAAAAAAAAAAAGATGTGGTAAATTTAGCTTTTAGATTGGGCATCGTGTTTATAGATTTTGTTGTTGTTTTTTTTTTCTACAGAAATAAATATTGCACAACCAACTTTGTCTCTACCTCAGGTTCAACAATTTCTCAGACTGGGGACCTAAGGCCCAGTCGCCGAGTGGGCGGAGTTCGACGAGTGGTACGACGGGGTCAAAGATGGATCATTTGACTTTAAACGGGAGGCTCTGCATTATTGTAAAAACGACGTAGACATTCTAGCCACGGGGTGCGTTAAATTTAGAGAGCGGTTCCTCACCAATACGGGTGTGGACCCTTTCTTCAGTGGCACGATAGCATTGGCCTGTATGAAAGTGTTTCTCACCAATTACCTTGCCCCTAACACCCTCGCCATCCCATGCCCCAACAACTACAGATGTCAGTGCAAAAGATTTTCTCATGCCTCGATCCAATGGTTAGAATGGGTTATGCACAGTCAGAAAATATTCATCCAGCATGCTTTAAACAGGGGGAAAACAGATGGGGCCCTTTTTTGTAGACGGCTACGTGGTGATCGATGGTTCGAAGCACGTCTATGAGTTCAACGGCTGCTATTTCCACAGTTGTGTTTGCAGTTTTAAAAGCATGGAGATCTGCCCTCTGAGGGGCGTTACATTTGGAGAGCTGCATTTGAAAAGTGAGGAGAGGTTGCGTTTGAGGTTTGTGAGAGGTTTGTGTAGAGAGATAATTTGATTCAGACTGTTGTGATCTCAGAACCTGAAGAGTTTTTCATCTACTTGTTTTCGGGCAAATACAAGGTGGAATACTTTCACGTTCTGGATGACGACAAAGCTCTGCTTAGGTGGAAATATAACGATTGTTGCATTCTATCCCCCGGTAAAACTAATAATATTTTTATAGCTGCCTTTACCACAGCCCACGCACATCTGAAGCTGTACCGTTATCTGAAGAAACTGCAAGAGAGGGTTCTTTACATTGATTGCTTAATTTATGTGGTAAAGAACAGTGAGATGCCTCTGGAGTTGGGTAATTATCTGGGGGATTTGACGGATGAGTTGGACGGGGATACCATTCAGGAATTTGTATCCGCAGGCCCCAAGAGTTACGCCTACCAAACAAGGAACAAAAAGAAGGTCCTCATGAATGTCAAAGGTATCATGCAAACCCAATCATGTTGTGAGCATGTCAGTTTTGACAGCGTCAGAAATTTGGTGAAGGATTACATGACAAATTTGGGAGACAGAGTGATTGAGACACCACATTGCAACATAGGACGTGATAAAAGGGGGTTTGTATTGAGAAACTTGTCATTTCAGAAAAAGTTCGGAGTTGTGTATGATAAAAAATGTCTCTTTAGGGACGGGACCACTCTGCCTTTTGGTTATTAGATTTTTTTTGAGGAAAAAAATGTCACATCTCACCCAGGATATAGAGGAGATTGATTTTGATCCTAGGTTCACCTTTCCATTTTCATATTTGGTGGTGGGACTGAGTGGCTGTGGCAAGACTTATTTTTTTTCAAAGGTACTGAAAGACTGTGGACATGTTGTAAATATTATACCTGAAAACATTGTATGGATTTATACGTGTCATCAGCCTATGTACAGTGAACTGCAGAAGGTGAATAAAAGAATAAAATTTGTTGAAGGACTCCCTGATTCTTTTGAAGATGAAAACCTGTTCCCTCCCGATCAGAAACACTTGATTATTCTGGATGATTGCTATATTTCAAGCCACTGACCATCCTGAAGTTGTAAGAATTTTTACCCAGTACAGGCATCATAGAAACATCAGCGTCATGATGCTGACTCAAAACGTCTTCCATAAGGGTAAATACAGCTGCACCATTAGTCTGAACAGCAATTATCTGGTGATGTTTAAAAACCCACGGGATAAACTACGAATAGATATATTAGCACGTCAAATCTTCCCATCACAAAAGGCCTTCTTTCTAGAGAGTTTTGAAGATGCCACCAGAGATCCCCACGACTATTTAACAGTAGACCTCACACCCTCCTGTCCAGAACAATACAGGTTGAGGACGGGTATACTTCCTTACAAGAGGTTGACCATCTGTGTGCCCAAAACACTGGCCTAGTTTATCATGTCTGCACGTATGAAGAGGAACGCTATTTTACTCACAGTGCTGTACCACGCCTCTCCCAAAAAGCGCAGGGATATTCTCATCCACAGCTCTCCGGACTTTATTCAGACATTGTGTGAGATCGCTCTGAATCTTTTAAAAGGGAACATTCCATTGTCTGATTGTCAGTTCAAGAAACTACAAAGGCAGAAAAAAATATCAGACTGCTGGCTGATAAGAAAACTAGTTTAAAACGCAAACACCAGGTTCTGAAAAAACAGTCGGGCGGTTTTCTATTGCCTCTGCTATCCGCTGTGGTGCCCATGATCGGGGATCTAATCGGTGGACTGGTGAGAAGAAATTAAAAATAAAAACATGACTTTGAAGAAGGCCCAGGTTCAGGTTCAGGTTACTTTATTTGCACCCGTAGCTAGATTTGTTTTGCATTCTGGTGACATCCATATTTACAAGCCACAAATTACATTCAACATAGACACAAACACAAGCACACATGAAGCTGACTATAAACATGATAAAAATACTCAAGGCTCCATCAATCAGGGTATAAAAAGACAAAGAGATGAGAGAAAAACCAGAGGTAAGAGAGAAGGGTCATATTAAAAGTTAAAAACTAGTCAAAGAGGTTAAAAACTCAAAGGTGTAAAACCCAATAAAATATTTAGAACCCAAGTAACATCCTACAAAAATAAGTAATTATAAAATGGAGTTAATAAATAGGTACCTAAATTATGTGCAATATATTGTTACAGCTTGTTCAACTCTTTGACAGCAGCAGGGACAAAACTGTTTTTGTAGCGCTGGGTTTTACTTTTTGGGACAGCAAACCTCCGTCTTGAGGGAAGAAGCTGAAAGTTGCAGTGCAAAGGGTGGGAGTCATCATTTAAAATGGAGGTAGCCATCCTCTGTACCTGTCTGGTGTACAGGGATGTCAGGCTCAGCTGTGACTCACCAAGCAAACGACTGGACAATCTAACTACCTGATCCAAGGATTTCCTCTGTTTCAGTTTTATCTGACCAAACCATGACACTAAAGAAAAGGATAAAACAGAATCAATAAAAGCCCGATAAAACATTATCATTATGGTTCGGTCAATTTGGAAGCATGCAAGTTTTCTCAAACAATGCAAATGTTGCTGACCCTTTTTGCACACCCTTTCACAGTTCTCTTCAAAGTTTAAATTACTATCAATAATCGTCCCAAGATATTTATAGGATTGTACACATTCGGTGGTCTGGCCTTTTAGTACGGTGACTTTGTGCCTGGGAGTTTTCCTCCTAAAGTCAATAATCATGTCTTTAGTTTTTGTCGTATTCAGCTGCAGGTAGGAATCCTCACACCAGTGAACAAAGTCATCAACTACTGGGCCGTGGCCACTCTCACCATCCTGGAGGAGACTGACAATAACTGAGTCATCAGCATACTTTATAATGTGTCTGTTGTCATGTCTGCTCCGACACATGTTTGTGTACAGGATGAAGAGTAGTGGTGACAACACACACCCCTGAGGAGAGCCAGTAGAAGAGCACTTTAGGTCAGACAATGTACCATTGACCCTTACTCTCTGAGTCCTGTTGGTTAAGAAATCCAGAATCCAACCCACCAGATTATTGCTCAAATCAAATTTTTGCAGGAGCCTTTCAACTAAGATATGAGGTTGGATTGTATTAAAGGCGGAGGAAAAGTCCACAAATAAAAGCCTGGCGTGTGTCCCATTAAAATCCAGATGTTTAAAAAGCATGTTAAACAGAGTGACAGTGGCATTCTCTACTCCTCTCTGAGGCCTATAGGCAAACTGCAGAGGATCCAATGCCTGCTCAGTCTGCTTTAGGAACTCACATCTGACCAGTTTTTCAAAAATTTTCATTAAAATTGAAGCCAAACAACTGCTCTAAAGTCGTTTACCGTTTTAGGACAGCTGGATTTTGGAACGGGAACAACCACGGCTTCTTTCCAGATCTTAGGCATATGTTGTGTCTGTAAGGACTTATTGAAAATGTAATGAAATATAGGACTCAGTTCATGTGCACAGGACTTTACCAAGCGCCCACATATATTATCAGGACCCTGACTTTTGTTCACTTTTACAGCGCAGAACTCCATTTTAACATCCTGCACCTCAATATTAAAGTGCTGATGTTTCTGCTCACACCTCAACAGTTAAACCGTATGACTGGACTGACGACCATCAGAGAAAATGCAGAGGATGATTTGGACTCCAGAATGAGAGCTGTATTAAACGGACCAGGCTTGAGTGCTTATGAGAAAATCAAAAAGTACGACGCTGTACTGCAGAGACACCTCACGGTCATGAAACAGGATCATAACGAGTGACGGCGGGTAACGCTGACTCTGCAGCGGGAGCCTGACCACTTATCTTTATCAGATGTCGGTGGGGGTGGTGAGAACAAATGTGTTCGTGCCTCATCTTCTGACGGTACCCACGCATTATCTGCCACGGGTGGTCCTGCATCACCCCACAGCATGCGTGAAAGTTTAGATTTTGATGTTACGTTAGGTTGTTGGTTGAGGAGGTTCTGCAAAACCTCCCCACATGTGATCGTAAGAACGTTGAATACATCCTGAGGAAATTGCCCCTCAGTTGAGTTATGGGGGGTGGAATTCAAAGGAGGAGTTAGTTTACAAGGGTGAGGCCTTGAAAGGGTCTCATATGATTGATTTATTCAAATACCTCACACTCCCTTATAAAAAACACCAACCCCCTGCACCTGCGGGGTGGTCAAAATTTTTAAACACTCTGTCTGAACTCAATATTCCTTTATCGGCTGTGAGCAACCCACAAGTGCGTGATCAATATCAACTTTTTAAGATGAATGCGGGCAACATCGCCAGTGTGGGTTTTGAAAAACCTCGAGACGTACGCCGTGCCAGAGAGAAAAAAAAGAAACTTCTGCTGTCCCCAACCTGGATCACACCCCGTGAGAAAAGGAGAGTCTGAATTTGGGACTAGAACGAGGAGGAATAGAAGACAAAAGAAACTCTCCCCTCGATGGACCACTCCTTAAGAAGAGAAATTTGAGATTAAATATAATTGTAAACCATACATCTTTTCTGTTTTTTTTTAACAATAAAATGTTTATTCACCACACATTTCAAGCGTACAGTCTTTTTTTCTTTCATATAAAATCAGAGAAAGGGTAATTATTCACGGTATTAGTAACACAGTTGTCAATCATACACTCTATATCATCAGAGAGTGTATATATCAGTAGTGTTTTGATCTTCCCAGATGTACATTCTGTAAAACTTACAACCGTGAGACGTTATTAAACATCAAGGTACTGCACGCTGCAAGAATCACGGCGATCGGTTGTGATTTGGACATTCTACACCAGCATGGAATTCTGGCGGAGCCCCCGCTGGAAGCTACCCAAGAGAGGAGGAGGCGTAAGCGGAGCGAACGCAAGCAAAAGCGTGGAAAAAGGGCCGGGATCCATGCTAGGCTAAAGGCTAACCCCTCCAGACCAGCGGTACCGTCGCTCATTCTCTCTAACGTCTGCTCCCTCGAAAACAAGCTGGACAAGCTGCGTCTGCTGAGAGAAACCCGGAGAGAGTGGAGAGACTGCTGTGTGTTTGTTTTCACGGAGACATGGCTCCACGGCAACATCCCTGACGAGGCCATTCAACTGGAAGATATGACGATGTTCCGTGCCGACAGGGAAACGGCGAACTCCGGTAAGAGCCGGGGTGGGGGGGTGGGCTATGCATCTATGTTAACAAGAACTGGTGCGTTAATGCCACGTTAGTGTCTAAACACTGCTCTCCGTTGGCGGAGTTCCTTATTGTAAATTGTCGGCCATATTATTTGCCGAGGGTATTCAGCAATGTGTTTGTAGCTGGTGTTTACATAGCGCCGAGCGCTAATGCTAAAGTTAATGCTAAGAAGGCACTCGGGGAACTGCACAATGCGATTAGTGAAATCCAAACTTCACACCCGGGCAGTTTTGTGGTGGGTTTTTTTTTTGTTGTTTTTGTTTTTTGTTACTTATTTGTACCCGTAGGTAGATTTGGTTTGCAGTCTGGTGACAAACCACCGGCTGCCAGTCGCTGCGTGCGTGAGCGCCCTAAACCTACATGTTTTTGGTATGCGGGAGGAAACCGGAGAAATCCCGGAGTAAACCCACGCAACACGGGGAGAACATGCAAACTCCACACAGCTCACTGTTGGTCGGGGGCTGGGATCGAACCCATGATCTCATGATCCCCGCGATCCCCCGGCCGAGAGTAAACTGTGCTGCCACAGTGCTAAACCACTGCGTCACCGTGCAGCCGTGGTTGCGGTGGATTTTAACCACACCAGCCTAAAGACTGTGCTCCCCAAGTTTAAACAATGTGTAGACTTTAAGACCAGAGGAGAGAATATGTTGAACACAGATGCATATAAAGCGATACCCCGCCCCCATCTCGGCCTTTCTGATCACATATCCGTGATGCTGCTGCCTGCCTACAAACCTTTATTGAAGCGCAGCAGGACAGCAGTGAAACAAATCAGGATTTGGCCAGAGTGTGCAACCTCTGCACTGAAAGACTGTTTTCAGCACACAGACTGGGAGGTCTTCAAAATAGCAGCCTCCCAGGAAGACAAGACAGATGTGGAGGAGTATGCTGAAACGGTCACCAGCTACATCGCGAAGTGCACAGAGGATGTCACTAAAGTGAAGACCATCACTATGCGGGGTAACCATAAGCCCTGGATGACTGCAGAGGTGCGCTTGCTGCTTACAGCCAGAGATGCAACCTTCAGAGCGAAGGACAGGATCGCCCTCCGCTCAGCCAGGTCCGCGCTCTCAAAGGGAATTAAGGCGGCAAAGCGCGCCTATGCGGAGAAAATCCAGGGTCACCTCTGTGACACTAGGAACACCAAGCAGATGTGGCAGGGAGTTCGGACACTGATGGGCTATAAGTCTAGGCAGGGGGGTCAATGATGATGACGCTTCACTTCCAGACAGGCTTAACGACTTCTTTGCACGTTTTGAAGCATCAAACTCGACAATCAGAGGGAGGGCTGGCCCACCCCCACCATCGGTCGGACCAGCTTTTACCATCAACACAGCGGACACACGGAGGACCCTAACCAGAGTCAACCCACGCAAAGCTGCAGGTCCGGACAACATTCCGGGACGTGTGCTCCGAGACTGCGCGAGCGAGTTGGCGGATGTCCTGACTGACATTTATAACATCTCCCTGAGTCAGGCCATCGTTCCCAGATGCTTCAAGACCTCTATCATTGTACCGGTGGCAAAGAAACCAGTTGTGTCCTGTTTGAATGACTCTCGTCCTGTTGCACTGACACCAATTGTGATGAAGTGTTTTGAACGGCTTGTCAAACCACACATTACAGCCTGCCTCCCTGCATCACACGACCCGCTCCAGTTTGCATATCGTTCAAACCGCTCCACGCAGGATGCTATAGTCACCACCCTGAACTCTGTCATCACCCACCTGGACCAGAAAGACACCTACGCCAGACTCCTGTACATTGATTTCAGTTCAGCATTCAACACCATTATTCCCCAGAGACTGATGGAGAAAGTACTCCTTCTCGGTCTAAACACCGCCACATGTCTCTGGATCCTGGATTTCCTGACTGAGAGACCTCAGTCTGTCCGGTTTGGAAACAACATCTCCAACTCTGTCACACTGAGCACCAGATCCCCTCAAGGCTGTGTACTCAGTCCACTGTTGTTTACACTTCTAACACATGACTGTGTATCCAGACACAAGGGGAACCAGATTATTAAGTTTGCAGACGACACCACGGTGGTGGGACTTATTCAGAGGGATGAGGAATCAATGTACAGGGAAGAAGTGAGAGACCTGGAGGGCTGGTGCAGGGAGAACAATCTGGTGCTTAACGTAGACAAAACGAAGGAGATGATTATTGACTTCCGGCAGTCACAGCCTGAGCACGTCCCCCTCAGCATCGGCGGCCGTTTAGTGGAGAGAATAGAGAGCATCAAGTTCCTCGGAGTGCAGATCTCGCAGGACCTGACCTGGAGCAAGAATCCCTTGGAGATCAGGAAGCGGGCTCAGCAGAGACTGCACTTCTTGAGGAAACTCAAACAGGCCTCTCTCCCCATCTGCATCCTCAGGACCTTCTACAGAGGTGTGGTGGAGAGTGTTCTGACGTACTGCATTGCTACATGGTACTCCAGCTGCAGTATGTCAGACAAAAAAGCCCTGCAGAGGATAGTCAAGGGGGCTGAGAGGGTAATTGGAGTCTCCCTCCCCTCTGTCCAAGAACTTTTTCAGAACCGTTGTAGGAGCAGGGCACTGAACATTGTCAAGCACCGTTCTCACCCTCTGCATAAACACTTTGAACTTCTTCCATCTGGTAAACGATTCTGGAGCATCAGAGGCAGAACCACCAGACTGATCAACAGCTTCCTTCCACAAGCTGTCAGGAAGCTGAACAGTTGACCCGGAATCTCTCATACACACTACTGCATCTACGGACATTTTGTATATTATTTGTATATTATAGTTAGTTAGTTTTTTTTCCCAAGTACAGTATGTCTCAGGGATGTGTGAATGGATGGGGGGGGGGGGGTGAAGCTATGTGGGAGTGTGTCTTAAATCATGCTGCTTCTATTTATATGGATGCCGAAAGAAACGCAATTTCATCTTGCCTGCACTACAGTTGTATGTACAGCAATATGACAATAAAGTTTGATTTGATTTGATCATACACTCTTTAGCCTAAGTTTTGACACAAGACAGTTTTTAAACTGCTGTAAAGAACAACACCCCTGTTTATGGGGTGCACCGATTTTATTTTTGATACAATCTTGATATTTTCTCTCAAAATTGTACACCATCAGGTCATTTTTCATCACATCCTCATCGTACAGTGACAGTGCATGTTCAAATGATAATCCGCAGGTCCGATGTGCCAGGTAATAGATGCAGTGTTGACCGCAAGTCATTGATGGTTGATGCTCTAACTGGGCGTTGTGGTACTTGATGTTTTGTGAATGCTTCTCCAAGAACTTTAAGATGCTGTCAGGACAGTAAAAAATAAATCGGGCGGAAACCCGTAAGAATCAAAAAAGGTGGCTTTGCCATCCTTTTCCAGGGTGATGGCTAACCAGTGCTCTCCAGGCATGTGTGTGGGGTGTGTGTTGATGACGAAGTAGGTGAGGGGTCTAAAGGCAGGGGTCAACAACGGTAGCTGATCAGAGGGCCACACACGACAAAACACATCTCGCAGCAGACGACGCAGAAGACTCTCCAGTTGAATATTATTCACGTTCCTAGTAATAGTTCACCAGCACTTCTCTTTTAGAGTTAATTTCCAGAATAGAATCATAACAGGCGTAGACTCTCAGTGTCGTGGTGTGGGGAAGAGCAGTTCTAAATCTCATCTCCAGTCTTAAATTACTGTTAGACACGGTGGGCAGGGCGTCGTTGTCGTCCCCTGGGGCGAGATTAAACACAAACAGGGTGTACCCATTGTTAAATTCCTGTCTGCTGATACTGTGAGGTAAATCTTTAAGATGTCGCCAGGAACATGTTGTAAAATTCCTTAACAGAGAGTTGGTTATTAAACTGAGGTTGGAAAGCCTTGGCGGGGATCTGTCGACCATCCTGACAGAGAGCCAGATATTCCACATCGTTGTGAATAAAATTGAAAGGCGATAGGTCTCTTCTCGTCGTGAAAGCCTTGTGATGCACCATACCCAGAACCACGTATTTGGGAATGGCCCCCAGAAACAGATTCTCCTGGTTGCACATCCTAGAATTTTGTGGGATGGAGTATGTTTTTACATTGACACGTAAGAGGGGGTAGAGTGTATTGCCTTTCATTAGGGCTGCGGCGTGGCCTAATCTGACTGTGGGGGACACGGACAATTTTTTAACAAATAGAGAGGCCCCCAGTATTTTCAAATGGAAAGTGGAATCGCCGGCTCCCATGAGACAGAAAGCGTCGTTGGCGTGGGTTAGTTTGGTTGTCAAATCGATAGAGTTCAGCATGAGCCTCTCGCAAAAAAATATGTCCCTGTGAAGAGGACCGAGCAGGTGCACTTTGCAAGAATTGACTCTTACATTAGGGCCGTCCACGGTCATGATAGAATCTACAGCTCCGGCCATATTTTTGTTAAAAAGACTGGTGCTAAATTGGCTCTTGACCGTGTCCTCAGAATAGTTCAGTATCATCTCAATTAAGGCTCGGTTGGGGTGTGTGGTGCTGGATTGTGAAATTAATCTATCTCCCAGGATCACGTCGCATTGACTGAAAATTATATTTAGAGGGTAACTGATGAGACCCACTGCCACACCGTCTGCCAAGTTCATACCGTCTGCATTGGTAATTTTCACACGGAGGTGCAGCAGGGTGTCATTCATATCGAGGTACTTCTCCCCATCTCCGGGGATGAAAAACTCTATAGGACCGCCGTCGGTGATGGCTGACACGGGGCAAATTTCCATGAAGATTTTATCCTCCACAAAGAGCTGCATCATTGGCGCTGAAAATAAATCCAACTGCACGGTGGCGCAGTGGTTAGCACTGCGGCAGCACAGTTTACCCTCGGCCGGGGGATCGCGGGGATCATGAGATCGTTGGTTCGATCCCTGCCCCCGGCCAACAGTGATCTGTGTGGAGTTTGCATGTTCTCCCCGTGTTGCGTGGGTTTACGCCGGGATTTCTCCGGTTTACTCCCGCATGCCAAAAACATGCAGGTTAGGGAGTTAAGGGGCGCTTGCGCACACAGCGACCGGCAGCTGGTGGCTTGTCACCAGACTGCAAAACAAATCTACCTACAGGTACAAAATAAGTACAAAAAAAAAAAAAAAAACTCAGCCAGGGTGCATTAGGGAGATTTTTGATGTAACAGCGCCGTGTTTTTTCTGATTTAGTTTGTTCAAAAACCTTTGCTTAAAATATGTCTGAGCTCCGAGTTCCGGACTCCTCGTCACCCTCTTACTTTTTCCAACTGATTTTCTCTTTTTAGGACCGGTGCGTTTATGGGAGAGAGATGAGACACGCATGCCTGGGGGTTGCTTCCTCAGTCTACACGACAAGATCATAATACCCCCCAAGCCCTCTTGTCCCCAGTCTTTGCTCATCATTTTTCCCACCGCTTGGTTAAACACGTCCGATGCGATGCCGCTAGCTCCAGTTTTAAGATGAGGTTTTGTGATGGTGAAACCTTTCTTCACCACAGGGGCTACAAAATGGAACAGTCTTGAAAACAGTGAGCCGATACCTCGTCTGTACATGACGGGTGCTCCGTACAACCCCGGTAAAGCACCCTCTACTTGATTCTCATAATAATGTACAAAATGGTGGGGATCCTCCCTCAGACCTGCGAGAGTAATTTTGTTTTGTTGAGACGTTGTAACTTAGTGCGTCCGATCACTCACAGATACCCACTGTGCAATGGCGGTCGTAGACCGAATGATGCACGCGTGTGTGGATGGACGTGTTATATACGTTGTTTATTCAAGGTTTAGGTCTAAAGTTGAGCGTCACTATAGTCTTCCCCTAGGTAAATTCCACCGACTTGTTTTGATCTGTTTTTATCTCCACGTGGATGTTTTCAATGTGCCGTTTCGCTGCAGGTAAATAATAAGGTGGGTTGAAATGCTTTGTGATAAAGTCACCGTACCTTCCTTCGATATTGATCGTTCTCAGGACCGGTGCATAAGAGTCCCCCACTAATTGCAGACGTACCACGTCACTGTAACAGTACATGTGATAAAATCCGGCCTTCAAATTGGACGGATAGGGCGCCAACTTCCGATCAAACTTGAACCATTCTCCCGGTTTGACACCCAGCATGTAAGCTGCTGGCGCGTCAAAGCGTACGTGAGTTTGACCTCCGCTCTGGAAATCCATTCTTTTCTGAATGTTGCTGTAGACCATATAAATATCAGAATTAATTTTTCAAAAGAAGCCTTCCAGCTCAGCCCTGAACCGATTTATATCGTAATAACCTTCCTTTGATAATTCACGTTAGTCTCTGTTTCTGGTTCTCGTGGTTTTGCTCTCCAATAAAAGTAGGCATCTTTTTGAGGTAGTCTATACCAAGGGTGTGGGTATGAAATTTCCATGAAAGCAACCTCCCACGGTCCTTCTAAATCAATATGTTATGCCAAATCCACACGAAAACTGGAACTTGTGTTGTCTTTAAAAACATCAAAACTGGCGTTGGAAGGTAGGGTGATGAAAAACCCCTCATCTTTAGATCCGTACATGATGGAATGACCGTAAGCACTGCGCTCGGGGGTGCGTGTGAATGTCTATATGTTTTTTAAATCGGAGGCCTTGACCCAACTGTTAAATTTGTTAGGCCAATTTTTCCACTGAGCCAGCACCTGCTTTTCACCTTTGACGGTACGATGTTTTAGAATCTTGTCCACATGGTAGACTCTGTCATGGTCCAGCGTTATTTTTTGCAGCTTCACCTGATAAAACAAACCTTGAATCAGTTCTCCATCATAATTTTTCAGTCTGTAGACAGGGGGGTCGCGGGAGATGCACTCGGACACCGTAAACACTTCATCCGTAAAACTCTGTTCAGATTTCTTATCAAAAACTCCCCTCAACTTTGATATCCTGACGGAGTCCCCCTTTTTAAGATTCATCTTTAATCGGTCACTCTGTCAAGCTCGGAGTGTGCCATACAGGTTTTGAAACACTTGGTTAGTGTTCTCAGCGGTCACCTGCGTAGGTTCCATTTTAATACTGCTGTGATAAACTCGATTGTACCCCACCACCAAGTCTTGTAAGACGTCGAGGTACCGCAGTGTGTTGTTGGCTGTAAAATACCTCCACGTTCTGCCTTTTAAAGTCCTCGGACGGTGACATTTTTTTTATTGAACCAATAAACTGATTGTATGAAAATATTCCATTCTGGCCATTCCCGTGATTTAATATGTGTCACCAGCCTCCATAAATGACTTTATTTGGTAATAGCCCATCTTTCACTTAGTGATGCTGCAGTACCGCCATCTGTCGATAGGGGCAGGCAGCAGTGACGTCAGCTCAGGAAGAAGTGAGGGTGATATTGCCCGCCTTTGCTGTGAGCCTCATCAGAGAAACATTCCCATCGGATCAATTCAATTCAATTCAATTCAATTCAATTCAACTTTATTTATATAGCGCCATTTCACAACAACAGTCATCTCATAGCACTATCAACTGTAGGGAGGACCCCCACAGTTGCAGAAAGACCCCAGCAATCAGGCGATCCCCTGTGAGCAAGCACTTGGCGACGGTGGAGAGGAAAAACTCCCTTTTAACAGGAAGAAACCTCCAGCAGAACCAGGCTCAGGGAGGGGCAGTCATCTGCTGCGACTGGCTGGGGGGTGAGGGGATAGAGAAGAAGAAAAGAACAGACATGTAGAGAGCAAACAGCACGATGGGGACTCAATCTATGGGAGAGAACAAACAAATGTTAATGACCAGCAAAAAAAAAATATTTCATAGAGAGTGAGGAAAGGAGTGAGGCCCAGTGCATTACTGGAGGTCCCCCGGCTGACTAAACCTATTAGCAGCATAACTAAGGGAGGGTTCAGAAACACATGATCCCTCCCTAATTGTAGGCTATATCAAAAAGGTAGGTTTTAGCCCTATTCTTAAAAACAGAGATCGAGTCTGACTCCCGAATCCAGATTGGCAGCTGATTCCACAGGAGAGGAGCTTGATAACTGAAGGCTCTGCCTCTCATTGTACTTTTGGAGATTCTAGGTATTACAAGTAAACCTGCATTTTGGGAGCGTAGTGCTCTGTTAGGATGATACGGTAGTATCAGATCTTTTAAATAAAAAGGAGCCTGATTGTTTAGAGCTTTGTAAGTAAGAAGAAGGATGTTAAACTTAATTCTAAACTCTATGGGAAGCCAATGAAGGGAGGCCAGAACCGGAGAGATATGATCTCTCTTTCTAGTACCTGTTAAAACTCTTGCTGCAGCATTTTGGATCAGCTGAAGACTTTTTAAAGATGTTTTAGGACAGCCTGATAATAAAGAATTACAATAATCTAATCTTGAGCTAACAAAAGCGTGGATCAGCTTCTCAGCATCACTCTGAGACAAGATGCTCCTAATCTTGGCAATATTACGCAAATGATAGAAGGCAGTCTTAGAAACAAATTTAATATGTGAATTGAAGGACAAATCCTGATCAAAAATAACTCCAAGGTTCCTCACAGAGCTATTAAGAGAAAGAGTAACTGCATCCAAACTGAAAGTTTGATTTGGAAAGGAATTTCTAAGGTTTTTTGGACCAACAAGAATGACTTCAGTCTTATCTGAATTTAATAGCAGGAAATTACAAGTCATCCAAGCTTTGATTTCCTTAAGACAGGCTTCTAACTTGGCTAATTGATTAGTATCATCTGGCTTCATTGACAGGTATAATTGTGTGTCATCTGCATAACAATGAAAATGTATACAGTGCTTTCTAATAATGTTGCCTAACGGAAGCATATATAAACTAAAAAGAGTAGGGCCAAGCACAGATCCCTGTGGAACTCCATGACTAAGCTTTGAGCTGAGAGAAAACTCATCATTTACATGAACAAACTGGAACCTATCAGATAAATAAGATCTAAACCACTGCAATGAAGTTCCATTAAGTCCAACATAGTGTTCTAATCTATCAAGTAGAATATTATGATCAATAGTATCAAAAGCTGCACTAAGATCTAAAAGGACAAGTACAGAAACTAGTCCATTATCAGATGCAATGAGGAGGTCGTTAGTGACCTTCGCTAAGGCTGTTTCAGTACTATGATGGATTCTAAACCCAGATTGAAACTCCTCAAGTAAACCATTTCCCTGCAGGTGGTCAACTAATTGCGTAGCAACAACTCTTTCTAAGATTTTTGAAATGAAAGGGAGATTAGAGATTGGTCTATAGTTAGCTAAAGCTCCTGGATCTAGCGTTGGCTTTTTGAGTAAGGGTTTAATTACAGCCATTTTAAAAGCCTGCGGTACATGGCCTAAAGTTAATGAAGAATTGATTATATGAAGAATAAAGCTACCAATAAGTGGGAAGACTTCTTTAAATAACCTGGTAGGAATAGGGTCTAAAAGACAAGTTGAAGGTTTGGATGAGGAAACTATTTTGTCTAACTCACAAAGGTCGATTGGAGTAAACTCATCAAGACAGACATCAATAGAAGGAGTTGTAGTAGTTACAGTATTTAAGTTAACTGTGGGAAGAATCTGATTGATTTTATCTCTGATGGATGAAATTTTATTATTGAAAAAGTTCATAAAGTTCTGACTAGTAAGCTCTAAGGGGATGCTAGGATTGACAGAGTCCTGACTCTTTGTCAACCTGGCTACAGTACTGAAAAGAAACCTGGGATTATTCTTGTTCTCTTCTATTAATGCAGAGTAATAACTCGTTCTAGCTTTTCTAAGAGATTTTTTATAAATTAAAAGATGATTTCTCCAAGCTAAATAGATTTCATCTAAATTAGTAGAGCGCCATTTTCTTTCTAATTGACGAGTCTTCTGTTTTAAGCTACGAGTTTCTGTGTTGAACCAAGGAGTTAAAAATCTCTGATTAGACTTTTTCTTTTTTAAGGGGGCCACCAAGTCTGGAGCCTGATGCAGAGAAGCTGAAACACTATCCACCATGTTATCAATTACAGAAGGAGCAAGCTGTCTATAGCTTATTTCTGTTGTGTTGACACATGGCATAGAGGAAACAATCTGCATAAATTTCGTAACAGCATCATCTGAGAGGCATCTACTGTGATAATATTTTTCTTTAGGAGCCAAATAGTCAGAAATAGTAAAATCAAAGGTTAACAGACAATGGTCTGACAGTACAGGGTTATGAGGAGACACTACAAGATTTTCTATTTCTATGCCATATGTCAGAACAAGGTCCAATGTATGGTCGAGGTAATGAGTAGAATTTCCTACTTTCTGAGAAAACCCAATCGAGTCTAATATTGAATTAAAAGCCACATTAAGGCAGTCACTATCTACATCCACATGTATGTTAAAGTCCCCTACTATAATTATTCTATCAGATTTCAGCACTAAATCAGCTAAGAAATCAGCAAATTTGGATAAAAATTCTGAATAGGTTGATGGGGGACGATAAACTATGGCAAATAAAATTGGGTTTAACCTGGAATTGCTAAAGTGCCCAATACTGAGGACCAGGCCCTCAAAGGAATTATAACATGTTTTTTGCTTTACATTAACTAGTAATTTGGAATGGTAAATTGATGCTACTCCTCCTCCACGACCAGAACTTCTGGGATTTTGACAGTTTAAATAACCAGAGGGAGTTGATTCATTTAAACCAACATAATCCTCTTGTCCTAACCAAGTCTCTGTAAGGGAAATTAAATCAATCTGATGATCAATTAACAGATCATGGACTAACAGAGACTTGGGAGTTAGAGACCTAATATTTAATAAACCACATTTAATTTTTAAATTATGAGGAGGAACAGAGGCCAAATCATTCAATTTAGAGGCTTTATGTTTAATTTGAGTTTTACCAATATTTTGCTTTATCACTTTGGGATGCTTATACATTATATTTTTATTCACTTTGGAGGGAGCAGACAACGATTCTCTGATGGGGAAGACAGGGGCTAAGCTGAGGGGTGGCGGATGAAGAGGAGCTGCAGAGAGGCGTGTAAGACTTCGACTCTGCTTCCTGGTCCCAACTCTGAGTAGTCATGGTTTTGGAACTTTGGATAAAAAAGATGCCAGATTGTTAGATAAATGAGAAGCACCATCCAAAGTGGGATGAATGCTGTCTCGTCTCATAAGACCAGGTTTTCCCCAAAAAGAGCTCCAATTGTCAATGTAGCCCACGTCATTTTTAGGACACCACACAGACAGCCAGCGGTTCAAGGATGACGAGCGACTAAACATGTCATCACTGGTCAGATTGGGGAGGGGCCCAGAGAATACTACAGTGGCAGACATCGTTTTGGCAAAGTCACACACCGATTCTATATTAAGTTTCGTGACTTCCGACTGCCGGAGACGGATGCCATTAATGCCGGCGTGAATAACAATTGTGGAATATTTACAGTTACTTTTAGCCAGCATTTTCAAATTTGACTCGATGTCTCCTGCTCTGGCCCCAGGAATGCATGTGACTATGGCCGATGGAGTCTCTAGGTTCACGTTTCTGACTACAGAGTCGCCAATGATCAGAGTTTTTTCCTCAGCGGGTGTGTCGCTGAGCGGGGAAAAACGATTAGAAACGTGAACAGGTTGGTGGTGAACCGGGGCTTTGCGACTAGGCTTCCTTCTCACCGTCACCCACCCAGTCTCCTCGCTGCTGAGGAGAGCCGGGGAACCGCTGACAGGGGGGCCTAAGCTAGCTAGCTCCGCTGCAGCTAATGGGCGTCCGTCGAGATTAACTGGCGCAGACGGTGTTTCAATGCAGCGGAGCCGGGATTCCAAATCAGACAACCTCGCCTCGAGCGCCTCAAAAAGACAACATTTATTACATTTACCGTTATCACTAAAAGAGGCAGAGGTGTAGCTAAACATCTGACAGAGGGAGCACACCAGAGGAGAGGAAAGAGAGGTAGTAGCCATAGCTAGTGGCTCGAGAGCTGGAGAGCAAACCACACAGGCAGACAGCAAAACAGGAAGTGACGATACGTTACCACAAGGAAGTGACGATCCGGTCAAAGGATCACTTGGATCACTACAAGGGATTTTGCCTACCAAGATTAGATTTGTGAAAAATGATATTTAAATAAAGTTTTGTAAAATCATATATGGGCAGCACGGTGGTGCAGTGGTTAGCACTGTTGCCTTACAGCTAGAAGGTTCCTGGTTCAAATCTCCAGGCTGGCAGGGGTTGGAACCTTTCTGTATGGAGTTTGCATGTTCTCCCTGTGCTGCGTGGGTTTACTCCGGGGGCTCCGGTTTCCTCCCACAATCCAAAGACATGCATGTTAGGTTAATTGGCTGTTCTAAATTGTCCCTAGATATCTGTTTCCTATAGGCCCTTAGAATAGAGGGCTAGTACTAGTGAAAGCGCTTTGAGTGGTCTTTGTGACTAGAAAAGCGCTATATAAGTGCAGGTTAGTTAGTTAGTTAGATATATTGGGTTTATTAATGTTCATGTCAATTTTATAATTCTAATATTTCAGCAATCATCAAAGTTGCATGTCATATACATTTGAATAATTTTTCTACCATTTTATGGTATAAAATTCGGGTTCAATTTGGCACTCAGTGTGGCAGGAACTCTGG
The DNA here is from genome assembly GCA_020510985.1 of Pholidichthys leucotaenia. Taxonomy (NCBI): domain Eukaryota; kingdom Metazoa; phylum Chordata; class Actinopteri; order Cichliformes; family Pholidichthyidae; genus Pholidichthys; species Pholidichthys leucotaenia. Next base: position 2,655,535 of record CM035841.1, on the reverse strand, counting down.
CTTGTACATAGTGCCACTGCTCCCATAAGTGGGTTGGATCAACCAAGGTTTTGTTGAACAGAGTATTCATCAGATCATCCACATATTCTGAAAAAAAATATATTCAATAAAAATTAGACATCCATTTGACTATAGTATGAAATACAAATCTGACCCAAATTAACATAATTTGATAAAAGCTATGAAATGTGAAAGTTGAATGAAGACCAACCCTCCACCCACTGTAAACATCATATACAAGCCTAGAAAATGATACTAATATTTCTTATACTCCCCGAAAGTTGGATTAACTTTCTTTGCTTGCAGTGTATATCCGCCTTTTTTGAATTTTGGGTACCTGATGATGAAGACCGGCTCACCTTCACAATTCTGTGCCTGCTTGCGGCCTGCATTTTCATTAAAGTGCATTGCAGCTAAACAAAGTCTATAATTAGAATATTATCACAATGATTTATTTTTGGACATATAAGTGATCTGTCTATCAGCAGAAACTCTATGTAATTGGCACTGTTATTATAATTGCATTTCATATTTTTGGTCACATATTGCATCTCCTCACCTTGTCAACATTCCAAGGAATGAGAAGTGTTCACTCTTTGGTGCAAAATGAATAATCAGACTGTGGAAAGCCTCCACATTTGAAGTTTGCTGCCCTGGACTCAGCTTTCGCACATCCCTGAGGACCCGTGTTTTGTTGATCGTATCAACAACTTTTTCACAGCCCTTTGTCCCTGAAATAAATAAATTGTAGGTGTGAGATATGTGACCAAAAATGATGAAAATCAATGGGATAATAATTTATATATATATATAATACATGGACTGTTGTTTCATTGTGTGAAAGTGTTTTTTGTGTTAGGTTGCAGTCTCTCAGGAGCTGCGGGATCGTATGTAGTGCTCGCATCTTTGTATTTGTACTACGCAGGTGTGCACGCAGCTGAAGCCGCTGATGAGTGGCGAGTCGTGACACAAATTGCATCTTATTCTCAAAATCGCTGTCAACGAAATGTCTACTGCACATGTTGGGTGAGTTACCGACATCATTCCAATTTTTTTGCGTTTTCTGAATGAATTTCACCCATGCCGTTCTGATTTTCCCAAGGACGGGAAATTCAAAAACACTCACCGCATGCTCTGCTGGTATAACGTCGCACCCGTAGACAACACAACGCCAAACCATAATTAATTCAATTCCTGAAATCCTAATCTTAATAAATAATCTATTTGTAATCCACAAGTACTCCGAGAAATATCCGTATTCGCCGATTTTAAAACGTAAACAACAAACAATGTCCGCCGAGCGTGTGCGTGTCTCTCCCTGTGATGATGTCACACAGTCAGTGGCTGATCGCTTGGCTGAGCCAGACGGCTCTCAAGGACAGCGTACTTCAAGAGCGCATTGTCACCTTATGCGACATTTGTTGACACCAAAACATGTGCGGTTCAAATTAGCTCGTCTCACACAAAAATTTAAGATATGATTTAGCGATATTGAATTTTCGTCCGGCCGACGCCTTTAACATGCGATTAAACCTTTCAATCACAGAGGCCTTGAGATCGCTGGCCATGGAAAAATGTGTTATACCATGTTTTTCCATTAAAGCCTCAAAACTTTTGTTGAAAAATTGTTTTCCTGCATCGCTTTGTAGTTTGATGGGTGTTTGGCTTTCTTCAAAAACGGATTCAAGGGCCCGTACTACCTCAGTGGCTGTCTTTCTCTTCAGAGCCCGTACATACGCCTTCTTGGAAAATACATCTATAAAATGGTAAATGGCATTCACTTATATAGTGCTTTTATTCTCATCTCTTGATGACCAAAGTGCTTTACAGATCCTGCCGTTCACCCATTCACGCGCACATTCACACACTGATGGCGGCATGCTGCCTAACATGGCGCTTACAGACCCACCAGGAGCAATTGGGAGTGAAGTGTCTGGCCCAGGGACACAACAGCAGGATACTGGGGAGAGCAGGATTTGAACCGCCAACCATGTGGTTATTGGACGACCTGCTCTACCTCCTGAGCCACTGCCGTCCCCATAACTGTTAATAAATAATTGTAGCCGTTGTTATATTCGGCTAAAGCCTGCATATCGCATAGATCAACTTGGAATTGGTTTAACGGTCGTGGAACAAAAACTTTGTTTCTAGGAAAATGTACTCTGGCAGGTTTGTGTAAGGTGCAAGCATCTTGTTCAGATAAAAACTTTTTGACCCTTTTGACCCCGACCTTCTCCCCCATTTTGTCTTGCACATCCCTGCGGAGTCATTCTACATCTCCGAAGCTACCTGGGTGTGCGGGGTTGTAATACACCGTTTTCATGAAAATCAGAATGAGAAAAAAAAAAGACAGGGCAGAGGATCTTTATTCAGCTTCTTTTAATTTAACATCTTTATATCATCATTACAACGTAGCGATGGATCTGTGAAAAACACTTTTGATCAAAGATTTAAAAAACAATTTCTTAAAAATAACCTAAACTAGCGACGCGGTGGTGGAGTGGTTAGCACTGCGGCAGCACAGCAACTCACCCTTGGCCGGGGGATCCTGGGTTCGATCCCAGCCCCCGACCAACAGTGATCTGTGTGGAGTTTGCATGTTTTCCAGGTATCTGCGTGGATTTACTCCTGGATTTCTCCGGTTTCCTCCCACATGCCAAAAACATGCAAGTTAGGTTAATTGGCATCAAAACTGGGGATTCTAAAATTGTCCTTACGTATGACTGTGAGAGTGAATGGTTGTCTGTCTCTCTGTGTTGGCCCTGCCATGGACTGGCGATCTGTCCAGGGTGGACCCTGCCTCTCGCCCAAAGATGCTGGGGTAGGCTCCACCCCCCCCGCCCCCCTTGACCCGAAAAGGATTAAGCGAAAGAAGATGAATGAATGAATAATCTAAAACTAACATCTACACAGGATAAAATGTGTGACAAGTAAAAAACAAAAGAAATCTAACCCTACAAAATGTATCAGAAACTTAGCACCCGCCTTTTATAATAGCTAAAGTTTGAGTTAGGACAGAATAATCTACAGTATTACGAATGACGCCGTGTATTTTCAGGAGTTCACCAAAGACGTCGATAGGGTGCCTGGCTTGCAGAAGCTCTTTATTAACATCAACAAAAAAAGCATAGAATGATAGATGACTAGGCCCAAGAGGGTCATTCCCCATTTCTTTAATTATCTCTCTATCTCTAAAACTGTGGGAGAAGTTGGAGTTGCACTCAGTCACACAGACTCGTACCAGTCTTTTCCACGGTGTATCGAGGGATAAAGTCCGTATTTTTTCTAGCAGGTTCTCCAGTCTCTCACACTCCATGTCGCCCCTTGCACCCGTTACATTTTTTATTTAATCTGCTATCGATAACACGATACAAGAGATTTGCTAAGTAAAGAGGGTTAAGATGGGTCTCAGACTTGCTCCAAAGTTTCTCAATGAAACTCCCCATTCTCTCCATTTTTGTTCTTTCTAGACATCCCAAAACAAAGGATTCATCCACAGCTCCGTGGCTTTCTGAAGATGCACCAGATCGATCTTATTTTTTCCAACCAGCTTCTCATACATATCATTGATGGGTTCGTGGATGACTCTGGTTGATTGTAGCTCCAACAGAAGAGTCTGTGCCGTAGTTTTGATTCGTTGATCGTCAGTCTGAATGTTGTGGAGTTGTAAGAGGTATCGGATGGCTGGAATAAACCCCGGTGTGTAGAGTCTCCCCATCAACCAGTGAAAGTTTTCCTGGTAGAAACCCTTGGTGATCACATTCATGCATTGGTGCTGCCTCTGACTGGGATGATTAATACGACATCCCAGACATTTCTCATGCTGGTACTCCTCCAGAGTTTTGCTGAGCAAATGAAGCACGGCAGATTTTACAAGTCTGAAGAACACGTCGCTCATCCACCCGTCAGGTTGATCTTCTGGCAATGCTATTGGCATTGATGGTGAATTGTGGCCCGATAATGTATGTGAAGGGTGTGGGATCAGACACCCCTCACAGTCACACTCGATATCCAGGCCCAACTTCGCAGAGGTAAGTGCAATATGTCTGGTGATGTAGTTTCTCTTTGGGTTGCTCATGGTGATGTGGGGTTTTTCGCTGAAGGCGGTCTGACGTCCGCCACGATGTCTGTGCTTTTAAAAGCATTTTTAACGCATGTGTGTGTGTGTGTGTGTGCGTGTGTGTAAAACACTGTTAACATTCCATTCTCACGCTATCCCACATATGGACAACAGATTAAAAACACAGCTGTCACTTCAGACGACAAATTCCGGTCAAAGGTTATGTTTTCAAAGCACTTTCGATTGACAACCTAATTACGCAAGGTTCATCATTAAACCTGAAACATATATGGACAATAGATTAACCTCTTGCACTCCGGTGTACCGCGGGTGGGCACGTCTCTGCGTCCTAGGGTGCACGAGGGCGCCCTAGGATGCACACTGTACATCCTAGTGTGCACTGAGAAAAAAAAACAAAAACCTGCATTTCCGTTCTTCCACTACAGACACAGCCGCAAACAGAAAGCCAAAGGAGTGCTTTGATTGGTTTAGATGTGATTGACCTCTCATTAGACTAACAAGAGCCTTGAATTGGGTTTCTGAAACCTTGAAAAACCAATGACTGAAAACCTAGCAAGAAGGACCCGCCTACCAACGGCTGCGAATACAGCAAGCCGATTGAAGCACAGTAGTTTGAAAGCGTGCCTCCCTTGCAAAATCTGTTTTGTGTAAGCTGCTGGGTGACACACACGCGTTCGCCAGTCTTTTTTTCTTACTACTGTTCTTATTTGTTTTGAAAAATTGTTCGCCAAAACCGCAATCATGGAAGCACAAAACCGCAATAATGGAATTATGGTTTCACCGGGTCACGTGACCAGAACCACAAGTCTGTAACAAGCGGACCAGCGTCATGTTCGTCTGACAATGAGGAAGAGAAGTTCGCCAGCGACACTGCTGTTGTGGACAGGTAAGTGTTATAAGCTAAATTATTCTTTATCCCTGAAAATTGTAATCAAAATGACTTTTGACCGATCGGTAAATTACAACTGTGCGTAGTAGACCGCGGCGCACAGACTGGACACAGTTCATGCGCCGCGTCCAGACTGTGAACCCCCCCCCACTACTCTTCTGTAGTGGATTGCAGATATTATTGCAGCTATTTTAGTACAACTGTGCATAGTAGACCACGGAGCACCGTCCCCGCTGTCCGTCATGTAGCGATGGGTGATGTCTGTCCTCTGTAGCGGGGGGGGGGAGTTTTTATCTTCTACATTACAGATATTTTAGTATAATTTTTAGTGCACTGTAGGTTATTTTTTCTTGTAAAAAAAAGCCACACATTTTTTTACGTGGCATGCTTCTTTGTGTGTGGGGGCTTGTTTGTTCATTCATTCATTCATGAATGAATAAACAACCCCCCCACACACACACACAGCCCTGAGTGTCACCTTTCATTAGAGCCCAACATCAAGCTTCTATATTGAATCATTCAAAAGTTACAGACGTTTTTCTAAACTGTCCCATTTGGCGCAATTTGGCACAGTTCAAAAACGCCTGGGAACAACCTGTGAAGAAAGCTGTGAAATATATTCCTTTTTTGTGGTATTGTTACAAAATTTTGACCTCAGCTGGATAACACTTGGTTCTACATTTCTGTTGCATTTTCCAGCTCAGATCTGACAGCTGTGTGTTATTTGCAAGCATTTGTATCCAAAAAAACACCCAGGTGAAATGTATTTTCTTCAAGTTCAGTATGTTTAGATGACTGTTACTCAGTGGCAGGAGCACTTAGAGAGATTGACTGTTTTGTCAAAAAATTCAAAGTGTTTTCTTTTAAATGAGACCAACCCCATGAAGATGCTGCAAAGGGTTGAAGAACAGCTTTTGATTTACTTTGGGTACATTATTTTTGGCGTTTTTAGGGAAATTGACCAGAGTGCAAGGGGTTAAAAACACAGCTGTCAGTTTGATGAAAACTTCAAAGCACTTTTGATTGACAACCTAATTACGCGAGGTCACATGTGGACAATATATTAAAAACATTGCTGTCAATTTGACGAAAAGTTCAAAGCACTTTTGATTGACAACCTCATTATGCGAGGTCATGGGGCGGGGTCAGGGTCAGGTCAGGTCAAAGGGGGTGTGGCATCTGTCAAAATGAGATTAGGGGTGTGTTAAAGTACAACCCTCCCTCTCTACTGACCTTCACCTGACAGGAAACACCTGGACAACACTGTCTGTCTCTGTAGACTAATGTGTCCAAATAGCAGCAGAAGATCAGCCTTCATTGCTGTGGTGAAGAGAAACTCGAGTTTGAACACCAGCTGTCAAACAGCTCTTACACTTTCCTTGTGGATCCACCGTTTTATTGAACTACATATAATTTTCTGTCATAAATCACCCTTCAGGACAAGGGCCAACAGAAGACTCCAAATGCAAGCTGTAAGTTGAACATTTAATGATAGGAAACAATTCAATTCAATTCAATTCAACTTTATTTATATAGCGCCATTTCACAACAACAGTCATCTCATAGCACTATCAACTGTAGGGGGGAACCCCCACAGTTGCAGAAAGACCCCAGCAATCAGGTGATCCCCTGTGAGCAAGCACTTGGCGACGGTGGAGAGGAAAAACTCCCTTTTAACAGGAAGAAACCTCCAGCAGAACCAGGCTCAGGGAGGGGCAGTCATCTGCTGCGACTGGCTGGGGGGTGAGGGGACAGAGAAGATGAAAAGAACAGACATGTAGAGAGCAAACAGCACGATGGGACTCAATCTATGGGAGAGAACAAACAAATGTTAATGACCAGCAAAAAAAATATTTCATAGAGAGTGAAGAAAGGAGTGAGGCCCAGTGCATTACTGGAGGTCCCCCGGCTGACTAAACCTATTAGCAGCATAACTAAGGGAGGGTTCAGAAACACATGATCCCTCCCTAATTGTAGGCTATATCAAAAAGGTAGGTTTTAACCCTAATCTTAAAAACAGAGATCGAGTCTGACTCCCGAATCCAGATTGGCACCTGATTCCACAGGAGAGGAGCTTGATAACTGAAGGCTCTGCCTCCCATTGTACTTTTGGAGATTCTAGGTATTACAAGTAGTCCTGCATTTTGGGAGCGTAGTGCTCTGTTAGGATGATACGGTAGTATCAGATCTTTTAAATAAAAAGGAGCCTGATTGTTTAGAGCTTTGTAAGTAAGAAGAAGGATTTTAAACTTAATTCTAAACTCTATGGGAAGCCAATGAAGGGAGGCCAGAACTGGAGAGATATGATCTCTCTTTCTAGTACCTGTTAAAACTCTTGCTGCAGCATTTTGGATCAGCTGAAGACTTTTTAAAGATGTTTTAGGACAACCTGATAATAAAGAATTACAATAATCTAATCTCGAGCTAACAAAAGTGTGGATCAGTTTCTCAGCATCACTCTGAGACAAGATGCTCCTAATCTTGGCAATATTACGCAAATGATAGAAGGCAGTCTTAGAAACAAATTTAATATGTGAATTGAAGGACAAATCCTGATTAAAAATAACTCCAAGGTTCCTCACAGAGCTATTAAGAGAAAGAGTAACTGCATCCAAACTGAAAGTTTGATTTGGAAAGGAATTTCTAAGGTTTTTTGGACCAACAAGAATGACTTCAGTCTTATCTGAATTTAATAGCAGGAAATTACAAGTCATCCAAGCTTTGATTTCCTTAAGACAGGCTTCTAACTTGGCTAATTGATTACTATCATCTGGCTTCATTGACAGGTATAATTGTGTGTCATCTGCATAACAATGAAAATGTATACAGTGCTTTCTAATAATGTTGCCTAACGGAAGCATATATAAACTAAAAAGAGTAGGGCCTAGCACAGATCCCTGTGGAACTCCATGACTAAGCTTTGAGTTGAAAGAAAACTCATTATTTACATGAACAAACTGGAACCTATCAGATAAATAAGATCTAAACCACTGCAACGAAGTTCCATTAAGTCCAACATAGTGTTCTAATCTATCAAGTAGAATATTATGATCAATAGTATCAAAAGCTGCACTAAGGTCTAAAAGGACAAGTACAGAAACTAGTCCATTATCAGATGCAATGAGGAGGTCGTTAGTGACCTTCGCTAAGGCTGTTTCAGTACTATGATGGATTCTAAACCCAGATTGAAACTCTTCAAGTAAACCATTTCCCTGCAGGTGGTCGAATAATTGCGTAGCAACAACTCTTTCTAAGATTTTTGAAATGAAAGGGAGATTAGAGATTGGTCTATAGTTAGCTAAAGCTCCTGGATCTAGCGTTGGCTTTTTGAGTTAGGGTTTAATTACAGCTGTTTTAAAAGCCTGCGGTACATGGCCTAAAGTTAATGAAGAATTGATTATATGAAGAATAAAGCTACCAATAAGTGGGAAGACTTCTTTAAATAACCTAGTAGGAATAGGGTCTAAAAGACAAGTTGAAGGTTTGGATGAGGAAACTATTTTGTCTAACTCACAAAGGTCGATTGGAGTAAACTCATCAAGACAGACATCAAAAGAAGGAGTTGTAGTAGTTAAAGTATTTAAGTTAACTGTGGGAAGAATCTGATTGATTTTATCTCTGATGGATGAAATTTTATTATTGAAAAAGTTCATAAAGTCCTGACTAGTAAGCTCTAAGGGAATGCTAGGATTGACAGAGTCCTGACTCTTTGTCAACCTGGCTACAGTACTGAAAAGAAACCTGGGATTATTCTTGTTCTCTTCTATTAATGCAGAGTAATAACTTGTTCTAGCTTTTCTAAGAGATTTTTTATAAATTAAAAGATGATTTCTCCAAGCTAAATAGATTTCATCTAAATTAGTAGAGCGCCATTTTCTTTCTAATTGACGAGTCTTCTGTTTTAAGCTACGAGTTTCTGTGTTGAACCAAGGAGTTAGAAATCTCTGATTAGACTTTTTCTTTTTTAAGGGGGCCACCAAGTCTAGAGCCTGATGCAGAGAAGCTGAAACACTATCCACCATGTTATCAATTACAGAAGGAGCAAGCTGTCTATAGCTTATTTCCATTGTGTTGACACATGGCATACAGGAAACAATCTGCATAAGTTTGGTAACAGCATCATCTGAGAGGCATCTACAGTAGTAATATTTTTCTTTAGGAGCCAAATAGTCAGAAATAGTAAAATCAAAGGTTAACAGACAATGGTCTGACAGTACAGGGTTATGAGGAGACACTACAAGATTTTCTATTTCTATGCCATATGTCAGAACAAGGTCCAATGTATGGTGGAGATAATGAGTAGAATTTCCTACTTTCTGAGAAAACCCAATCGAGTCTAATATTGAATTAAATGCCACATTAAGGCAGTCACTATCTAGATCCACATGTATATTAAAGTCCCCTACTATAATTATTCTATCAGACGGGGTGGATCATAGGGGTGGATCATAGCCCAAGGATGCTTTAAAGGGCGACATCCCGATGGCCGTAGAGCGAGAGGTGTTGTGGGCGTACTCCACCCAGGCGAGGTGAGAACTCCAGGACGTGGGTTTGGATGAAGTGACGCAGCGGAGCGTAGCCTCCAGCACCTGGTTAGTCCGCTCACACTGCCCGTTAGACTGGGGGTGATGGCCGGAGGAGAGGCTTACCTTGGCTCCCAGGGCATTGCAAAATGACCTCCAGACATCCGAAGAGAACTGGGGGCCGCGGTCGGAGACCACGTCGACCGGGATTCCATGCAGTCTGACCACGTGCTGGATGAGGAGGTCCGCCGTCTCCAAGGCTGAGGGAAGTCCACATAGGGGCACAAAGTGGGCAGCCTTGGAAAAACGGTCAACAATGGTCAGAACTGTGTCAAAGTTGTTGGAGACAGGGAGCCCGGTGACGAAGTCCAGGGCGATGTGCGACCAGGGCCTGCCAGGGATGGGCAGGGGCTGGAGCAGACCCGCAGGGGGAGCGTTACCTGACTTATTGGTAGCACAGACGGGGCAGGCCCGGGCGTAACGGGCGGCATCCTTCCGCAGGCCTGGCCACCAAAAGGATCGCTGGAGAAGGTCAATCATCCGCGAAGCTCCAGGATGGCAGGTGAGCTTGGAGGTGTGGAGCCAGTGTATAACGTCCCCCCGGACGGCAGATGGTACGAAGAGCCTCCCCTCCGGTCCGCCGCCAGGGTCCGGTTCCGACTCCTGCACCCTCCGGATCTTGTCTTCTATGTCCCATGTAACAGCCCCCATGATGCACGACCTGGGCAAGATGGTGTGAGCAACGTCTTCGGCGGCCTCCGGGGCAAATTGCCTGGAGAGGGCGTCGGGCAGGCCGTTCTTGGAGCCAGGCCTATATGTGATGCTGAACTTAAACCTTGCAAAGAACAGGGACCAACGCGCCTGGCGGGCATTCAGACGCTTGGCAGATCTTAGGTACTCCAGGTTCTTGTGGTCAGTGAGAACCACAAAAGGCAAGGCTGCCCCCTCCAGCCAGTGACGCCATTCTTTTTTTTTGTAACTTAGATTTTTATTCATTTTTCATCATATATAATGCATTCAGATCACATTCTACATTTAAAAAACAAAGGGGTTAGGGTAGGGAAAAATAAACAAAAATAAACAAAATAAAAATAAAAAATAAAAAATAAAAGGGGGGGGGACAAATGTTGGAGCACCAAGTTTTTAGTTTCCATCTCTTAATTCTTCTGGTTTTTTCAGTGTCTTTGGTTATTCTTTCAATTTCTGCCTCGTTGTTGCACTTTGTAGTGTGTCCATTTCCGCCATTTTTTCTCCCATATTCCTTCTTGCATTCTTCGTCGATATGTTAGTTTTTCCATCATACATATGTCCTCAACAATGTCAGCCCATTGTTCTTGGTCAGGAAGAACTTCTGATCGCTATTTTTTTGTGATAGTTTTTTTACATGCAATCAACAAGATTTTAACTAGATATCTGTCCTCAGCCTGTATAACACTGTCTTTTTTAAGATCACATAAGTACATCAGGTTACAGTTCATTGGTATATTATATCCTAATATCCTCTGTATTGTCACATGCATAGATTTCCAAAATGATGATATTTTGTAGCATTTCCAAAACATATGTGAGTGGTCTGCATTTTGAGCCCCACATCCCCTCCAGCATAAAGATTGGGTATTTGAATATTTTCCTTGAATCTGTGGTGTAATGAAAAAGCGAATCAGGTTTTTCCATCCAAATTCCCTCCATGCCCTTGAATTTGTTGATGTGTGTTGTGTTTTCCATATTTCCTGCCAGCTTTCTTCTGTTATGTTTAAATTGAGCTCTTTCTCCCATTTCTCCTTTATATAGTTACTTGTATGATTGTTTGTCATAAGTTTCTGATATAGTTTTGAAATAATTCTTATTTTATTTCCTGCATATGAGCTTAAAATAAGTTGTATAATCTCGTTCACATCTGTTTGGAGGTTATGCCTGATCTTCTTCATATAGTAATCTCTCATCTGCAGATATCTGAAAAATTCCGATCTTTCTAATTTAAATTTTCTCCTGATATTTACAAAGCTCCCGAGATCTTTTTTTCCGATATTGCCCCATGCTGTGATTCCCTTGTTCACCAGATTTTTGTATCCCCTATCTTGTTTTGCCGGTTCAAACTGACTGTCAAATGCTACCCATTTCAATAGTTTTATGTCTTCCCTTATATTATATTTTTGTACTATTTTATACCACAGTTCTAAAGTAAATTTAGTGATTGGGTCTATTTGTTTGATTTGCTTATATGCATCTTTATCCCCTATTATGCTTTGTACTGGGAGTCCCTCAATTTCCTTTTCCATTTCTTTCCATTTTGCCTCATATCCCTCGTCGCACCAACATATGATATATCTTATTTGTGCTGAGTAGTAATATTCCTTTAGACTCGGTAGGCCCATGCCTCCTTTCTCTTTTGGTAATTGGAGGGTTTTATATTTCACTCTTGGTTTTTTACCTCCCCAAACAAATCTCGATATCATCCTGTCCCACTTTGAGAATTGGGCATCTGGAATCTCTGTTGGTATAGCCTGGAAGAGGTAAAGTAATCTAGGTTGTATGCTGATTTTGACTGTCTCAATTTTTGAATTCAGATCCATATTTAAGATTGACCATCTATCAATATCTTTTTTTATTTCTTGTTCCAACCTATCATAGTTTGCTTTATATATTTTGCTTAGGTCTTTAGGTATGTTCACTCCAAAGTATTTTATTTCTTTTTGCTTCCAGTTTAGTTTGATCTTATCAGTTATCTGGTTTAGAGGGTTATAGTGGAATGTCAGTATTTGTGTTTTTGTTATGTTTATCTTGTATCCTGATAATTTTCCAAAATTTTCTATCAAGTTCATCATTTCCATTATTGATTTATCTGGTTGTTCAAGGTAAACTATAATATCGTCTGCAAATAGCCCAATCTTGTGTTCCGCCCCCTTTATTGTTACACCTTTTAATTTCTTATTTTGTCGTATCGCTTGAGCCAATGGTTCTATGAACAGAGCAAACAAGGTGGGCGATAAGCAGCATCCCTGCCTAGTTGATCTTTGTATATTTACTTTGTCTGTTAAGCTACCGTTTATCTTGATTCTTGCCACAGGTTCTTGATATAGCGTCCTTATGCATTGTACTGATTTTTCGTTAAATCCAAAGCGCTCCAGTACACTATATAGGAATTTCCAGTTAACCCTGTCAAATGCTTTTTCTGCGTCTAAACTCATTATTACTGCGCTTTTCTTTTCTTTATGTATTTGGTTAATTATATGTATTGTTCTCCTGATATTGTCATGTGTTTGGCGACCCTCTATGAATCCAGTTTGATCATCTTCTATCAATTCCGTCAAGAATGTCTTTATTCGTTTACATATAATTGTTGTGTATATTTTATAATCTACATTTAATAAAGAGATTGGTCTATAGTTTCCGCATTGTTCTTTATCTTTCCCTGGTTTTAAAATAACTGAAATGATTGCTTCGTTCCATGTTGGAGGTATTTTGTTGTTGTTCAGCGTCCAATTAAATGACTTTAGGAGTTGTGGCATGAGTTCTTCTATAAACAGTTTATAAAACTCAGATGGTATCCATCACTACCTGGTGATTTACCGTTTTTAAGTGACTTAATCACATCTCTGATCTCTTGTGTTGTTATTTCTGCTGTTAGTTTTTCATTTTGTTGATTTCCTATTGATGGCAAGTCCAATGTGTCTAGAAATTTTTTGATATCTTTAGTATTTGTTTCTTCAGGTTGCGAGTATAGTTCTTGGTAGAAATTATGGAAAATTTCTTCGATGTTTTCTGGGTTAACTGTGGTTTTATTTGTGGTGGGGTCTTTAATCTTGTATACATTATTCATTGTTTGTTGTTTTCTTAACCGTTTTGCCAGCAGTTTTGTGGCTTTTGGCCCCGTTTCATAATATTTTTGCTTTAGATATCTATTTTTCCTTTCAATTTCATCCATTTGTGTTTCTTTTATCTTTGTTTTTTCTTCTTTAATTTCTTGATATATTTTTGGATCATTTGTGCTTTGATGTTTACGTTCTAATTCCCTCAGTCTCTCACATCTTTGTTCATACGCTTCCAGTTTAGTCTTATTTGCTTTTCCTGTTTCAACAATTAATTTACCCCTTAACACGGCTTTTAGTGCGTCCCATAGTATTGTTGGGTCCACTTCTTCATTGTCATTCTCTTGGATATATTCGTTTATGTTTATTTTAATTCTTTCTTTCATTTTCTCATCATTTAACAGTCCTACGTTAAGTTTCCATGTTGTTTGTCGTTTTCTATTGTTTAAATATATTTCCATGTATATAGGATTATGATCTGATATTTCTGCCCCTCCAATCCAACAATTTCTCACCCTGTGTCTGTCACCTTCATTCATAAGGAAGTAATCTATTCTAGAGTGTACTTTATGGGCTGCTGAATAATGTGTATAGTCTTTTTCGAGTGGGTGTAGGTCCCTCCATATGTCTACCATACCCATTTCTGCCAGTGAGGTTCTTATGAACTTTGTTACATGTTTTTTTTGTCTTCTTAACACTTGTTGTGTCAACTTCATGATCCATGACAGCATTTAAGTCTCCTCCACAAATTAGGACTCCTTCACTGTGTGTTGCTATGAGATCAAACAGATGTTGAAAAAAACCCTTGTCACTTTCTGGTGGGGCATAGATGTTCACTAATGTGATCTGCATACCATCTATTCTTCCCTTTATTATTACATACCTGCCTTCTTTATCCTGGATTTCCTGTTCACTTTCAAATTGTATTTTGTTTGAGATTAATATCATAACCCCCCTTTTTGCTCCTCCCTTAAATGAACTGTAGTAGGAGTTCTTATAGCCAAATCTCTTTAGTTTCACATGTTCTGCCTTGCTCAAATGTGTCTCTTGCATAAATATAATTTCAGCTTTTTCCTTCTTGAATTTTCTTATTATTCTTTCCCTTTTAACAGGTGAGTTCAGACCATTCACGTTTAGTGTCATTATCTTAAGATTTTTACCCATATTCATGTTTTTCCATTTTTTTAACTTGTGCTCCTAGCCCCTTTAACGACAAAAATAACACATATTTATATAAAAACACATTAAAAAAACTCGACCTCCGTACTTTGGGCCTTTCTTCTGCCCACTGGTCCCTGTTGGTGGGTGGGGGGTTTGTCTTCACAGAGTGAAGGGCCCTCCCTAGACTTCTAATTACTATCAAAGTAATAGTCATAAGTCTAGAAATGTCCAACAAATATCACTTAAACCTCTCCTAGCCGTCTGTTTCTCTTTTACCTTGTCTTCTTGGCCTTCATTTCTTCTGTGCCTTTCTTAATCTTTGTTATGATCTAGGCTTTCAGTTGAAAGCCTTGTAGCTTGTCCTGGGCCCGCTGCTCTACGTCTCTCCCCCTTCTTCCGCCGTTCACTCGTCTCCACTCCGTCTGTCGTGGTGCGTTCAGGGCCGCCGCTGCTCCAGCCGTCTCCTTCGGCACGCTCACCTCAAGGCCCCGCTCCATCATATCCCGCGCTGCCTCTTCGGCCGTGTTGTAGGTTCTTGTGCCTTCCTCCCAATGAATCCTCATTTTCGTTAGCGGCGTTTGGAATCTAATTTTTTTCTCTTTCAGCGTTTTTTTAATATTGGCATATTTCTTCCGCTGCTGCACGATTTCTGTCGGGTAGTCATGGTCAAAAAATACCTGTTTGTCGCCGATTCGTATCTTTTTTTTCCATGCTTGCGTCAGGATTCTTTCCTTTATGTCATATTTCACAAAGTTTACCACAACTGACCTGGGTGGAGAGTTTGTTTTCGGGTTCTGTGCCGGTGTTCTGTGCGCCCGTTGAATCTGCAGATCCGTTTCTCCGGGTATTTCCAGTTCTTTTTTTAAGAACTGATCCATGAATTTTGTCATCGAGTTGCCTTCAATGCCCTCCGGAATTCCAAAGATGCGCATATTGCTTCGTCGGGATCTGCTCTCCAAGTCGTTTATTTTCTCCTGCATCCTCTGCGTTTGCGTCGTCAGGGTCTGTAGTTGTTCGTTTGCCTCGCTTTTCCAATCTTCTAGTTCCGAAATTCGGGTCTGCGCTTCTGTCATACACGCCCGCTGGGAGCGCAGCTCCTCCATGTTTTCCGTTAATTTACGCTCCATTTCTCTTCGGAGGTCCATGATTTCCTCCTTAATTTCTTTTTTCAGTTCCTCCTTAAGAGCCGCTAAATCCTGTTGTAGCTGTCGCTTGAATTCTCTCAACTCTTCACCCAAACTGGCGATGCCAGCGTTCATGTTGTCGAGTCTGGTGTCCTCCATTTTCTCTGCTGTGGACATCTCGTTTTTTTGGGCTTTGCGTACAGCGGTTTTTCCTGCGTTGTTGGAGAGGAATTCTTCAATTTTACCCTGTTTTTGTCCTTGTGCCCGGTTCCTTCGTGTTTTCATCCCTTAGTTTATTGATTCGTTTATGTCGAGTTGGCCATTTACCGATGATTTTTAATCCGGCTAGGGAGAGCTCTTTGTTTAAGTGTTATGTCTCTCCGCCATCTTCCCGGAAGTCTTCCAGTGACGCCATTCTTGAAGGGCAAGCTTGATGGCAAGAAGCTCTCTGTCCCCCACGTCGTAGTTTCGTTCCGCCGGGGACAGGCGCCGAGAGAAGAAGGCGCAGGGTCGCTTGACTCCATTGGCTGGGGACCACTGGGACAACACCGCCCCCACCCCCGTGTCCGAAGCGTCCACCTCCACAATGCACTGCAGCGCGGGATCGACCTGGCTGAGGACCCAGGAGGAGGAGAATTCCGTCTTCAGCGCCTGGAAGGCCGAAGCGGCCTCTTCAGTCCACTGGAATGGGGTCTTAGGAGAGGTGAGTCCGGTCAGGGGCCCGACGATGGCTCCAAAGTTCAGGACAAAGCGGCGGTAGAAATTGGTGAACCTGATGAATTGCTGAACCTGTTTCCGAGAAGTTGGTGTGGGCCAATCCACCACCGCTTTGATCTTCGCTGGGTCCGGAAGCACCTGGTCATGGGAGATGACGAACCCCAGGAAGGAAGTTGTTTTGGCGTAGAATTCACATTTTTCCGCCTTGACGTACAGACGGTTCTCCAGCAGTCTCTGCAGGACCCGCCTCACGTGGACCCGGTGTTCATCCCTGGACCTGGAGAAGATGAGAATGTCGTCCAGGTAGACGAATACAAACAGGCCGATGAAGTCCTGGAGGACGTCATTGATGAGGCGCTGAAAGACGGCTGGAGCATTGGTCAACCCAAACGGCATCACGAGATATTCAAAATGACCGTTTGGGGTACGGAAGGTGGTTTTCCACTCATCTCCCTCCCGGATCCGGACGAGGTGGTAAGCGCTGCGGAGATCCAGCTTAGTAAACCAGGTCGCCCCCTGGAGGGAGTGGAAGGCAGTGTCCATAAGGGGCAGGGTGTACCGGTCCTTCTCCGTGATATCGTTGAGAGCTCGATAGTCGATACAAGGACGAAGAGATCCGTCCTTCTTTCCCACGAAGAAGAACCCTGCACCTACAGGAGAGGAGGACGGTCGGATGATCCCAGCACTGAGCGACTCCTTTAGATAGCTGTTCATTGCCTCCTTCTCCGGCGCTGACAGACTATAGAGGCATCCTGAAGGTAAGGGTGCCCCTTGGCGGATGTTAATGGCACAGTCGTAGGGCCGGTGAGGAGGCAGAGACATCGCCTTGGACTTACTGAAAACAGCACCCAGGTCGTGGAACTCTGAGGGCACTAGGGTGAGATCCGGGGGCGCGGTGTCCTGAGCTGTGGGAGGCGAGGACGGGGCGCAGGCCACGAATTGGAGGCAGGTACCCATGCAGAAAGTGCTCCACGCTGACACCTTCCCAGTCTTCCAGTCCAAGGCAGGGTTGTGGAGGCGGAGCCAGGGATAACCGAGGATGACAGGAGTTACTGAGGTGGGCAGGACATAAAAGGAGATATCCTCCCGATGGTTTCCAGAGATGATCACCGGGACGGGGGATGTTTGGTGAGTTACTTTTCCCAGGGAAACTCGGGAGAGATTAACCAGGGCGAGAGGAGTGTCGAGGGGGTGACAATGGATGCCCAGTCGGGTTGCCAGGCTTTGTGAAATAAAGCTACCCTCCGCGCCTGAATCCACCAGTGCATGTGTGAGGTGCCCAGTGAGGTTGTGACAGAAGCGGATGGGCAGTGTCAAATGTGTGAGGGGATTTAACCGATTAGCGTCCGCGAGGCCCCCTACAGTGACTCGCGGACCACCTCGTTTGGCTTCTCCGGACAATGCTCCACCGTGTGCTGGCTACCTCCGCAATACATGCAGAGGCCCAGGTCACGGCGGCACTGTTTCTCCGCCAGGGGGAGCTTTGTCCGGCCCGTCACCATTGGTTCCGACTCCTCGGAGACCTCCGGCGGCGGCAACGCCAGGTGGCGAGCTTGGGGCAGACGTGCAGAGGCGCCCCGCGAGCGAGAAGGCTGCTTCCGCTCGGAGGCGCGCTCGCGCAGCCTGTTATCCAAACTGATGGTGAGAGAAATCAGCTCCGCCAGCGTCTCTGGGGTATCCCGTCCAGCCAGCTCATCCCTCAGACCAGAATTTAGGATGCGGAGGAAGATGCCGCAGAGCGCGCGCTCTTCCCAGCCAACTTCCTCCGCGGTAACCCGGAAGTCGATCGTGTAGTCGGCCGCCGATCGGCTCCCCTGTTGGAGTCCGAGAAGGCGGTCGACCTGGACACTGTCCAAACGCGAATGATCGAACACTTCCAGAAATTGTCGCACGAACTGGCCATAGGTGAGGGTGGCGTAGCTGGGCTTCACCATAATGGCGTAAGCCCAGGTAAGCGCACAACCCTCAAGGAGATTACCTATATAGCCAATTCTGCTATGGTCTGATGGAAAATCTCCGGGAACACGAAGAAACACGGACTCACACTGCATAATAAAACCCCGAGCTCCACCTAGCTTACTGCTGAAGCGAGCAGGAGTGGGGATTGGTGTGAGCCGTGTTGGCGCACCCCGAGCGGGCTGGACGGCCACCGGAGCCGCAGGAGCCACGCCACCCGGACGAGCCGAGGGGAACGGCTGCTGGGGGTCCAAGCGGTCTAATCGGTTAGTAATGACAATTAATTGATTTAATATCACCTGTTGCTGATGAGCTATTAAATCCACCCGAGCCTCGAGGGTGGAAAGACGGCGTGCGAGCCCGCTGTCTGCTGAGCCGCTCTGCTGAAGCCGTACTGACATAATGCACAGCCCAGGAGACACACACGCAGGCTCAGGATAGATTTAACAGCTTTATTAGCAACAAGGAAGTGTATGGCTGCGTGTCTGTGGAGTAAGAATGTATTGGTGGTGGCGTCTGCGTCAGGCACAGGGGCAGGAGGCCGTACAGCCGGACAACCCTGTGGGAGAGAGCAGAGGGAGAAGGGTAACGGGCACCACACCAATACAGGGAATAATGATGATAGCTGGCTTACTTGGTTATGACAGGTGGCTGGCGTCGACAAGGGCGAGGCCCGGGAGACAGCGACCTGCGGTACCTGTGGCAGCAGCGTAGAGCCAACGGCGAGGTGAGGAAGTCTGCCGCCGGGAATGTCCACCTGTGCACAGGGGAAGGCTAGAGGAGAGAGGTAAGGGGAGCTTACCCAAGGAATCTTCACTAGTCGGTTGAGATCCGTAGTAGCAAAGGGGCCGAAGTTGAGAGACTGCTTCAGGCCGAAGCCCAGGGCAGAGTGGATTAAATACCTCACCGCTGACGAGGAGCAGGTGTGCGCGCGGCTAGCGCCGCTGATGAGCGGCGAGTCATAACACTTACCTGTAATAGGTAATGGTTCAATTAGGATAATTCACTCGTTTTTCATAAAAAAAAAAATGTTCAAACTTTTTTTAATGTTTCACCACTTTATTACTTTTGAAAGACCAACATATAAAACATAACACTGAAACATAACATTTAAATTTTGTTTTACATACATGCACTGTTTGTGAACCACTAATGAACAAAATAACGCAATATTCAATTCAATTCAATTCAATTCAATTCAACTTTATTTATATAGCGCCATTTCACAACAACAGTCATCTCATAGCACTATCAACTGTAGGGAGGACCCCCACAGTTGCAGAAAGACCCCAGCAATATGACAAGACACACCAAAGACACACCAATATGAACAAGGTGTGTGTGTGTCTGTGTTACGGATCTTGTCACAAGCGTAACGGTTCTTCTTTTTGGGGCACCCTTAAGCGGCCGTGATCGGGAACATCAAAACAAGTGTGTGCAGCATAGGGACCACGATGACACCAGACTGCTGTTTCCACAATTTATTTCTCTGTAGATTAAATAAAACAAAATGCATCACGCTCCATCTGTACCTCGATCCCACACAGGCTCCCACAGCAAAGCAACGCGATACTGTGGGGAAAGGAGCTCAAAAATAAGTTTACAATACAAACAAAAAAATAAAAATAAATCACATTACAAATAAAAAGATTTTTCAAAAACAAACATACCTGTAGATGAAATAAAACAAAACGCATCACGCTCCGTCTGTACCTCGATCCCACACAGGTTCCTACATTAACAAAACATAAATTACACAATGACACAGGCTGCTGGAGTCGCTACAGAACCTATATTGGCGCGAAACTCTAAAATGGCACCCACCGGACTCCCAATGTGCGCCGAAACACCCACAAAACTCTCATTTACAACACAAACAACAACAAAAATACACTACAGTGACATGTCAAATTAATAACGAACAATTACAAACCAAGGTTACAGTTTAAATGATAAGACTAACGAACGATACGATTATTTAGTGCCAGCAGCGTTTGGACACAACTTACCCACAGCAAAGCAACACGATACTGTGGGGAAAGACTAAACTACCGGAGCCTCGAAGGTACAGGAAGAGCGGATGTGAGAAGTGTACTGCCAAAATAAAACACTCAAGTAAAATAAAATTCACAATATAAAGAAAAACATAACTGATAAAAAGAAATACTTAGAGTACATTTTTGACTCCGTTACACCCACCCCACTGAATTTTACTGAACTTGAGCCATAGCTACACAGAATTCACTATAATACACAAAACACCCGGGGTTAGTTAAAGAACACCATTTGACAGAGAGTCCCACACAAGGACGAAGTGGCATGAGAGCAGCGCTTATCTCTCAACCCAACCACTGGTAATGGAGTGCCTTGTACACCCCACCAAAAACCCCAACTATAAGTGTAGCAAATGCTCTTGAACAATAAAATAAAATAACCGAACATTAAAAAAAACAAAGCTAAGTCCACAAAAACATAGTCCACACATGTGACATCTAATCAGTCAGGGTCTGAAACACAGACCTACAAACAGCCTTAACATTAAACTTGTCACGAACCACATCTTGCCTGGACATTGTCTGCACTAGTCTATTTACAGGTTTAATCAGGCGACCAAATCTTGACCTGATTTGAGGTTGTGCATTCGAACGGTGACAATGTGCACGTGACGTCTGGTCAACAGTACAGCGAGCAAGGGGAGTGTCTGTCTGTCTCTCGGAGTCAGGAACAGAAACTAGTTGACTGTCAAGTGTTTGTCCACCATGAGTATCAGTAGCAGCTGTAGTCACAGGTCTAGAGTCAGAGGACATGGGATGATCTACACCTTGAGCAACACTTGCAACTGAAGAGTCCTGGGGGTCAGAGGACACACTTGTCACATCAGAAACGTCTACCTGTGACACAGATGGTTCAGTGAGCTGCGTGATCCACTCAACAGTTCTCCTTTCAGAGTCAACAGGTTCTGGATCAACTAATGGTTCACGTGTTTCTCCACATGAAGACGGATCACCTGTACCAGCCTCACTCTCTCCCTCGAAGAGGTCCACAGATGTGTCTCCCTCATCACCAATGTCTGTAGCTAAGGTTTCTGGGAGTAAGGCGGATGAACCATGGTTGGACACATCGCACACATCCACCACAGGAAGAAAATTTACCAGCATCAACAGATTCCTGTGGACCACTTTTGTCCGTCCAGTAAGAGTGTCACAAATTCTGTATGTATGGGTCTGCGGGTTCACATCCATTACAGTGTAAACAGTTGATTCCCACTTATCAGCAGTTTTCTTTTTGCCTCTCTCCTTTCTGTTGGCCAAAAGCACCCTGTCACCAGTCTCAATCTTGGATCCTGTCACTTTCCTGTTGTAAAGATTAGCATGTCTGTGTTGCTCCTTAGCAGCACGGTCCTGAGCAACCATCATTGCTTCTTTTAGCTCACAGGTGAGAGTTGCCACATACTTGTCGTAACTGGTTACATCAGCATCGCGAAGAACAGAACGAAACATGACATCTACTGGCAAACGGGGCACACGACCATACATGAGGTAAAAAGGAGGAAAGCCAGTCGTCTCATGGGCTGTACAGTTGTACATAAATGTCAAAGTCTGCAACCGTCGGGGCCAGTTAGCTTTCACCTCAGGGGACAGTGCACGAATCATCCCACCCAGTGTCCTGTTAAACCGTTCGACACTCCCATTTCCTATTGGGTGGTAAGGGGTAGCGTGAGATTTCCTGACACCGGACACTTTGAGGAGTTCACTGATTAATTGACTTTCAAAATTAGGACCTTGGTCACTGTGGATTCTTTCTGGGAATCCAAAGACACAAAAGTACTTGTTCCACAGAACATTCGCCACTTGCTTAGCTGTTTGATCCTTACAAGGAAAGGCCTGAGCCATCCTGGTAAAGTGATCTGTTATCACTAGAACATCAATAGACTTGTTCCTAGAGTCTTCAGCTGACCAGAAGTCAATGCAGACCAGCTCCAGCGGTCTAGATGACAAGATGCTCTCTAAGGGAGCTCGTCCCTCAGGTTCAGCTGACTTGCTGAGGACACAACGCTGGCAGTGTCTGACATGGTCTCTAACATCTCTCTCAAGGGTCAGCCAGAAAAATCTCTGTCTGGATAAACTGAGGGTTCGCGACTGGGCTTGATGACCAGCATCATCATGCACGCCTTTCAACACCTCATCCTTAAGGGAGTCTGGGACAACATACTGAAGCTGTTTGGACTTGGTTCTCTGGTCTCTTGAAACTCTGTACAGAACACCATTGCTCACAGATAGCTTATCCCAGTGTTTCAGATATTTAATTACTGAAAATGATTCTTTCACCCTTTCTCTCCTTGAGGGTCTCCGATGTCTTTCAACATAAAACAGGACGCAAGAAAGAGTTCCATCCTTCAACTGTTTGTCATGCAAAGCCTTTTCAGAATAGGCAGGCAACGGGTCTTGACCTGGTGGAACTAACTGGGGCAAAAACTGCAAGGCTTCAATTGCCCGGGCCCTCGGACCAGCATCCCACTCAATGTGTGACTGCATCACAGCAGACACTTCTTAATTCACAATCTGAGTGTGTACCCGGGAGGTATGAGCATTATCACACATCGCATCCACATGACCACTGGATGAACGAAAAACATCCTGAACAGAGGCAGTAGACACATTTTTGACTTCACTGAGGAGTTTCACATATGGCTCATTGAACAGTCTGTGACCAATATTTTCCTTGACAAAAGGCACACGGCTTAATGCATCAGCCACAATGTTCTGCCACCCTGGAACATACTTTATGTCAAAGTCATACGCAGCCAACTTGGCTACCCAGCGTTGCTCACAACAGTCTAACTTGGGCTTCGTCAATATGTGAGTCAAAGGATTGTTGTCAGTCCAAACAGTGAATTTGTGACCCTTTAGCCAATGACTAAACTTGTCAGTGATGGACCATTTCAAAGCCAGAAATTCCAGTCGGTGCGCTGGATAGTTTTTCTGAGACTGTGTCAGTGACTTACTGGCAAAAGCAATAGGTCTGGCATGACTTTCACCTTCCTGGACCTGGGATAGAACGGCACCTATCCCATCCAGAGATGCATCAGTTGAAAGCACGAAGGGACGGTCAAAGTTAGGATGAGCCAAGACCACAGTGTTAACAAGTGCAGATTTGAGACTTTCAAAGGCATGTATGTGCTCTTGGGTCCAATCAGAAGCACTAAGCTTTCTGCAAACCATCTTGGTTTTCTTACATCTGCCTTTAAATTTCCCACCTTTCAACAGGCTGAACAATGGCTTGGCAATGGCAGAATATCCTGGCACAAAATGCTGATAGTAATTAACCATCCCTAAGAAGGATCTAAGACTTTTTTGGGATGGTGTCACACCATCAGTGTCCATAAGGTCAGCACAAGTCATTTTTGCGATGTTTTCAACCTTACTAGGGTCGGTTGAAACACCATTCTCATCAAATACGTGACCAAGAAACCTCACAGACCTCCTGGCGGAAAAACACTTTTTGGGTGCCAACTTCAAGTTGTGCCTACGCAGCCTGCTCAACACCATCTCAAGGCGCTGCAATGCACTCTCCTCATCAGATGCAAAAATCAGCAGATCATCCAAATAGCACAACAAAGTCAAATCATTCTGGTCACCAAAAATGGCAGTCATCATGCGCATAAAACTAGCAGGACTATTGCATAATCCCTGGGGCAGGCGATTGTACTCATACAAGCCCATCGGAGTGGTAAAAGCAGAATACTTCCTGTCATCCTCATGAAGCGGCATGTTGTAGAAGCCGGTCGTTAAATCCACTGTGCTGAAGAGGCAGTTACCTCCCAGTGCTGCCAGACAATCTGCCTGGTGAGGGAGAGAGTGAGCGTCTTTCAGAGTCCTCTTATTCAGCCAGCGAAAATCCGTGCAGATGCGGAGGTCGCCATTCTTTTTCCACCCAAGGGAGATGCATACTCGCTAGTCAATTTCCTGATAATGTCTTTTTCCTCCATTTCATTTAGCACCTGTCTTAATTTCTGATACTGACTAGGGGGTACACGCCTGTATGGGAGTCTGAATGGCTTATCATCAGATAAATGTATGCAGTGTACAAAGCCCTTAGCTTCTCCACAGTCTAGGTGGTGGCGTGAAAAGACATCCTCGTACTTAAGTACCAAGTCAGCCATTCTCTTTTTGCAGTCCTCTGACACTTGGCATGAATTAATGTCTATGTCACAAAGCCCCACTGACTTGAGTTTTTCTTTTACAGACTCCATACCAGCATCACATGCCGTTGTAGACTGTGTGTAGCAGGTCACTGGTACACTAGACTGCTCAGCTGCGTCCATGTCTTCAAGGGCTACACATGTGTAGACGTCGGCTAGCTTTGCATTGCGCCGTAACAACACAGGCTTGTTGGACGTGTTGATGAGTTTGAGCGGGACCCACCTGTCACCCCACATAGGAGTTACAATCTTAGCTACTAGGACACCCCTAGGAGCTGAACGAGAAGATGTGGGCTCTGTCATGACTGTACTGCCTGGAGATACAACAGTGTCTTTAGGCAATTTACCCCAAACAAGGTACTCACGCCCAGGTTCAAGGTAGGTGGCTGAGTTACATCTGACAGTACCAACTTTGTCAGGAATGTCATTTCCTTTCCAGGGGTTCAAACCAGTGAGCATAGACAAGAACTGCTCAGCTTCTGGTTCTGCAGTTGGGCAGGGGCTAGACCAGGGGTGGGCAGTGAGGGCCATTCCACTGCAGGTTTTCTGTTCCACTCAGTCCCTTCAGCAGGTGTTTGCTCTGATCAGCTTCAAGGATTGCTAATCATTGGAAACACCTGATAAAGGGACTGGGTGGAACAGAAAAACTGCAGTGGAATGGCCCTCCATGGCACATGATTGCCCACCCCTGGGCTAGACACTGTTTTCCAATAGGACTTGCATTGTTTTGAATGGTGTAGGATGTGCTTTATGACATTGGTACCAATAATCAACTCATCATGCTGACCACAGACAACCAGAGTGGGGACCAGCATTTTACAACCATACACCTCCATCACAATGTCAAAAGCACTCCTTGGCCTGACACGCTGTCCACCACACCCAACCAGCATCACATTCACATCAATCTGGTTCTGATTTGTTATCACTCCAGCAGTTCTCAGTTTCTTCTCTGCATCCTCGTTGATACTGCAGGCCATGGAGCCACTGTCCAGCATGCCATCAATTATCACTGCACCACCAAAAGCTACGGGTGTGTAGAAAAGGCTGGAACTATTGCCAATTATGTAAATGTTCTGATACACAACAACTACATCATCACATGAGCTTCTCACCGATGCAAAAATCGACTCAGCATCAGATTTGTCACTGCAGTGGGAGCTTGAGGTGAGACCTGCGCTGCCTCCCTCCAAGTGCAGGTCAGTTAGTTTTCCCTGAGACTGAGAAGGAGGCTGACAGTTGTTGTTGGGACAGGCCAGTCTGGTATGACCAGGGGAAAGACAGGTAAAACACAGTTTCTCAGACATGCAATGTGAAATGGTGGAGTGACGTGTATCATTACAGGCCATACTGTCACCATGGGGTGAGACGCCGGCTCGGCGCTCAGCCCATGCTCCTTTTATCCCTGCCTCTCATTGGGCAGCGCCTCAGCTGGCTCCCAGCTGTCAGTGTCACGGGACAGCTGGGGCCAATTAATCCTCATCAGCTGGGGTGCTGCTAATAAGATAAGATAAGATAAGCCTTTATTAGTCCCACAACGGGGAAATTCCAGGATTGCAACAGCACAGGGATAGCAACACTCAGAGCAACAATCAGAAGGCAAGAAAAAAAAACAAGCAAGCAAGAGCAGCTAATAAACATATGTACGTATTACTATAAAATATATATATATATACACACACACACAGACACACAGTGCAGAGCATTGTAGCTGGATGGAATAAATATATGAATATATGAACACAGTGCAGAGCATTGTAGCTAGATGGAATAAATATGTAAATATATAAACACCCACAGTACGGAGCATTGCAGCTAGGTGGAATAAATATGCAAGTATATAAACACACACAGTGCGGAGCAATGTAGCTAGATGGAATAATATGTAGATATATAAATATATAAACACACCCAGTGCTGAGCATTGTAGCTAGATGGAATAAATATGCAAATATATAAACACACACAGTGCAGAGCATTGTTGCTAGATGGAATGAAACAGCATAACCGTCTACTTAGTTATCCTACATGGTATGATTATGTGCCCATACATATTCTCACCCTCCATAGCGACCGGTATGTTCCTAGTTGTATGCCGGAGGGGACCATTGTGTAAGTCTATTGCATCTTTTGCATTCAAAAAACTATTAGTTTGTTACGTCTTTTTGCTATCTCTGCGAGCAGCCCTGCTTAGGTTGTACAGTCTGACAGCCGTTGGTAGGAAGGACCTACGAAACCTCTCGGTTGTGCACCTGGGATGATGTAGTCTGCTGCTAAATGAGCTCCTCAGTGCATTCAGTATGTCCTGCATAGGGTGGAACTCGGACTCCAGCAGAGATGACAGTTTAGCCACCGTCCTTCTCTCTCCTATCTCCTCCATCGGATCAAGGCGCTGCCCCAGGACAGAGCTAGCTTTCTTAATCAGTTTGTTCAGTCTCTTCCTATCGGCTGCAGTAATGCCACTGCCCCAGCAGACCACTCCAAAAGTGATGGCTGATGCCACCACCGTGTCATAGAATGACTTCAGCAGCGCCCCTTGTACACCAAAAGACCTGAGTCTCCTCAGCAGGAACAGCCTGCGCTGTCCCTTCTTGTAGAGTGCATCAGTATTGTGTGACCAGTCTAGTTTATTGTTCAGATGAATACCCAGGTACTTATAGGATGTCACCATCTCGATGTCTGTTCCCTGTATATTTACTGGTACTGTGAGGGGCTGCCCATGCCTGCGGCAGTCCACCACCAGCTCCTTAGTTTTCCTCGCGTTGATCTGGAGGCAGTTCCGATGGCACCAGTCCACGAAGTCCTGGATAAGCCCTCTGTACTCAGCTTCATCTCCATTGGAGATGAGGCCAACGATCGCAGAGTCATCAGAGAACTTCTGTAGATGGCAGTGTGTTGTGTTGTGTGAGAAGTCCGCAGTATAAAGAGTGAACAGGAAGGGAGCCAGCACCGTTCCCTGGGGGGCCCCCGTGCTACTGATGATCGTGTCGGACACACAGTCCCGGGTTCTCACAAACTGAGGCCGGTTCGTGAGGTAGTCCAGGATCCATGATGACAGGTGCTGGTCCACCCCTGCGCGCAGCAGCTTGTCCTTCAGGATCATCGGTTGGATGGTGTTGAAAGCACTGGAGAAGTCAAAGAACATGATCCTCACCATATTCCCGGGCTTCTCCAGGTGGGACAGAGAACGGTGAAGGAGGAAGATCACCGCATCCTCCACCCCAATGCCATGCTGGTAGGCGAACTGGAGTGGATCCATCGCTGGTTCCACCAGGGGGCGGAGGTGAGCAAGGAGCAGTCTCTCCAGGGTCTTCATCAAGTGGGACGTCAAGGCCACCGGTCTGTAGCTGTTCAGGTCTTTGGGGTGGGAAGTTTTTGGTACAGGTACCACACAAGATGTTTTCCACAGCTGTGGTACCCTCCCCAGTTTCAGGCTCATGTTGAAGATATACGTCACAATCCCACACAGCTGGTCTGCACAGGACTTGAGGAGCTTTGCGCTGATGCCGTCCGGTCCCGGCGCCTTCCTCGCCTTGATCTTCCTCAGCTCCGTCCTCACCTGGGTCCTGGTCAGGGTCAGGATGGGGGGCTGTGTGTTGGGAGTGGGGGGGTGTTGGTGGAGTGGGGAGTGGGCAGCAGGACTTGATTTCTTTAGAGGCAGCAGTGGTTGTTGTGCAGTCAGGGGGGAGGGCGGTTGGTCAAATCTATTGAAAAACAGATTCAGGTTGTTCGCCCACTCCCTGCCCCCTGTGGCCTGGGGGGAGGTATTCTGGAGCCCCGAGATGGTTTTGAGGTTTCTCCAGACCCCGCTGATGTCGCTCTGTTGCAGCTTGTCCTCCATCTTCTTCCTGAAGCTGTCCTTGCCTTCTCTGATCTTTCTCCTCAGCTCCCTCTGTACGGACTTCAGCATCTCCCTGTTCCCTGACCTGAAGATCCTCTTCTTCTCTCTCAGAAGTGTTTTTATCTCAGGGTTGATCCAGGGTTTGTTGTTTGAGTGACGCCGTATGGTCTTGGTGGGAACGGATTTGTCCACACAGAAGCTGAGGTAGCCCGTGAAGGTGTGAATGAGGCCATCGATGTCCTCACCATGTGGATCGCAGAGCTGCTTCCAGGCGGTGGCTTCAAAACAGCCCTTTAGGGTGTCCATTGTCTCCTCAGACCATAACTCCACAGTGTGCATGGCCGGAGGTTGTCTGTGCACTAGGGGTTTGTACACCGGCCGGAGATGAACCAAGTTGTGATCCGATCTCCCGAGTGGGGGGAGTTGTGATGAGGTGTACGCCTCCTTAGTGTTTGCGTAGAATAAATCCAGTGTTTTATTGTCTCTAGTGTGGCATGTGACATACTGGGTGAACGTGGGTAGAATGGGAGACAGTGAAACATGGTTGAAATCGCCTGAGATGAGGAGAAGAGCATCTGGGTGTTCTGTCTGCAGCCTGCTGGTTACTGAATGGATGACGTCACGTGCTGTCCCAGCGTTCGCCGTCGGATTTGCATAAACAACAATGCAGATCATGTGTGAGTGTTCTCTCGGGAGATATGTAGGCCTCATGCTAACAGCTAGCAACTCAATGTCTTTGCTGCAGTGTCGTTGTTTAACAGTGATATGTCCCGGTCTGCACCAGTTGTTGTTAACATACATTATCACTCCACCGCCCCTAGCCTTGCCACTGTCTGGTGTTCGGTCAGCTCGTATCATGTGAAAACCCTCCAGCTCAATGTTAGCATCTGCTGCTAGTTCAGTTAGCCACGTCTCAGTAAACAAAAGGAGAGAGCACTCCCGGTATGTGCTATCATAACGGGAGATAGCCGCTAGCTCATCTAACTTTCCCAGTATCGACCGTACATTTCCCATGACAACAGATGGAAGGGAGGGTCTGTACCTTATATTTTTTGTCCTCCGCCTTACTCCAGCCCGGCAGCCGCGGCGTTTTCGCCTCAGTTCTCTCGGTATGTCGAGTTTTTCCAATGGGACCGGGTGGCGGTTGAATGCTAGCAGCTGTTCTCTGCTGTATCGTATCCTGCTATAGACAGTGGCTCCGTCCACCGGCTCAGGAGACATTTAGGACGATCTGTGTGTCCGTGATATAAGTGGGGTGAAAAAAAAAGACGGATCAAAAGAGAGAGGAAGGGAAAAAGACTCGGAATCGAGCCGCTGTTGCAAAAGGCAGCCGACTCGTGTGGCGCCGAGAGAAAAAAAAGAGTATAATGAGTATAAAGAGGAGCAGCCACGATCATTTGGGGCTGCAACATAAGCACTGCGAGGCTGGAGTCCCTTCATCCGGTTCCAGCTCTTGTCTCTTCACCCAGCATTACTCGTAAGTGTTTTCCTATAAGGAGTATTTGTGTCTCTGTACCCCCATGTCCGGTGCTAGTCTTCTACTCGTCTGACCGAATCACTTGGGAGCTTCACCTTGTAAGAGTGCCTGTGCATTGGAGTCCTATGCCCGTGCCAGCTCTCTGGCTACCTAACCCGTGAGCATTACCTGCTGTGAGTTTTCATACTGTTACCCCTTCGCCGGTGCAAACTGTTAACTCTGTTGCTGTGCTGCCCATGAGTGTTACCGTGTATTAGCATCTGTGCTTTCCTCATCCCTTACCCCTGTCACTAATAAACATCACAACTGACTGGCTCGCCCTTGGCTCTCTTATTGCGTGGCTCCCTAGAGCCATGTGTGACAGTATGTCGCAGCCCGAACGAGTTGCCGGTGGCCGTAAATGGTTTGGCCTTGTACCTTCCTGTCCGGGTGTTAGCGCCGTTAGCATGCTGTTTCCCAGGAGCCACTCCCGACGCCAGGGCGATGAGCTGATGGCTGCCACGTTGCCCCCCGCTTCGGGACCCCGTTCCTGCTGCCATTCCAGCCCAGGAGTTCATGCCACCCAGAGGGCTTCCCCCGTTCTGCGCTACGTCACTCGGGATTCCCCCCATGGAGCCACAGCTGACAGCAGTTACGTCTGGGACCGAGCGGCTGACGCGATTCCCGCTGTGTATCCATTCACCATCTGCAGGCACGTGGCGGCGGCAGTGAGATTGGTGGAGAGGACTCCAGAGCAACGAAGCTTTCCCAAGCTCAATGCCTTCCTCGCCTCGGTCTCTGATCAGGAGCGGCGATTCCTGGGTGCCCCCCTCGCTTCGTCCCCTGGGAGAAGTCGTCGTCACATCGCCAAGTCACCTCTGCATGACCCCCTTCCGGATTCAGTTCTGGGCTTCCGCCAGGACCTCTCCTCCCATGCAGCTGTCACCTTTTCGCCTCGTCAGTGTGGAGATTTCACAGCCTCGTTCCCTGAGCCTCATTCCCCCGCTGTCACTCCAGGGCATTCAGGCTGGCTCACCTCGGCTGATACCCCCTCCTCCTCAATGCGCTCCCCGACTGCTGTGTGTGCCTGGAATCCCGGCCTGGTGAGCCCTCTCCTGGAGACAACGCGAGCGATCCCCAGACAATTTCCCAGGGGGTCCTCCGTTATCGCCTGGCGGGGAGAGGAGGAAGCAATGTTCACTGCGGCAGGCTCCACCCAACCTCCAGGAGGCAGGCAAGTCTCAGTTTATTTACATCAGTTTAATGATTTGCTCTGTCACACTCCTGGAGGTGGAGTTCGGGGTTCGCAGCTCCCTGAACTCCTACCACCTGCTGTAACCTGTTCCTTTAATCCTGCATCCTCTGTGTCTCTCTCCGCCGAGCGCTTCCCGGCTCCGGGTCAACGTGGTGGGATGAGGAGAGGGCCTGCGGTTCCGCAGCTACATTGTGGGCGGAGGAGGAAGACCGACTGCTGTGTGGAGTCTGCGCCGACGACCAAGCGTCCCCGGGTCTCCACGGAGGTGCGGTTCGGTCCAGCAGGACGAGGTTCTCCTACCATCACACCGCGTGGACCATCGGTGTGGTTACCAGCGCTGGAGGAACCTCAAGCTGTGCTGACCATCGTGCCGACTGCGGGGCCCGACGCAGCTGGGTGGGAGCCTGACAACGACCTCCTGACGACGGATCCTGGATCTTCGCAGTCCTGGATGGCGTCAGAACCCGAGCTCAGGCGAGTGCTCCTCTCTCTTTTCTCCCTCTATTTCTCTGAGCACTTTAGCCTGTCTCTAGGGGAGATGAGCCGGGTGCAGCCGCCCGCTGCATCCGAGCTCATCTCGCCGGGTTCTGGCGCTGCCGGTGACCCTGATCCCGGTTCTGTTTTCTCTTCTGAGCCTTCTTCCAGGGTTGCCGGCGAGGAGTTGCCGTTCCTCGTGGTGCTGTGGGGTCCAGGTTCAATATTGGAGGTCGGTTCTGGTGCGGTACTGACCCAGTCGGGGTCCGTCGTGGGTGCTGCTCCAGCGGTGTTCGACGTGGATTCGCCTGAGACCCAATCAGGGTCCGACGTGGGTGCTGCTTCAGCGGCGTTCGACATGGGTTCGCCTAAGACCCATTCGGGGTCCGATGCGGGTGCCACACCAGGGTTGTCCAGGTCCGGTGAGGAGGTGGCTGTTTCCCTGCGGCCTGACGTTCGTCTACCTCGTCATCGGCTCTCCCCTAAGCCTCTTCCTCCGTGGCCCGCTCTGACCCTTCGCCCGTCTCAACGGTCCTGGTGGTTGAGTGATGCGGGCCGATGGCTTGGCCTGCAAGACTTCTGGTTCGGCGATCTGGTCCAACCCCCTGACGAACCTTGTTGCTTCTAGGTAGCCTGGCACGGCTACCGGTGGACTGGGTTGTTGGGATCCTGGGTTGGCAGTTGGCCGTCCGAACTTTTCTCTTCCCCGGCCCAACTGGACATGGGCGGGGCAGCTGCCAGAACTGTTTGACCGTTTTGGACTCTCTCTGCTGTCTCCTCGGGTGTCTCTTACTTTTTGTTGTTATTTAGGTCACTCGGGCGGAGCCTCTTTGTCCTGTAGGGGAATGTATATTTAGTGCTGTGTATTGTGTTTTTTCCCCTTATAACCGTACTCAGCAATTTACCTTATTGTTATCCTGTTTCCCTGTCACCTTTTTCCCTCTAGGTGATCCGCCTTACATTTTGTGCTGTGTATTGTGTTTTTTCCCCTTATAACCGTACTCAGCATCTTATCCCATCATTATCCTGTGCACCTGTCACCATTATCCCTCTAGGTGACCCTCTTTGAGATGAGATGAGATGAGATTCAACTTTATTGTCATTACACATGTATGAGTAATACAAGGTAACGAAACGTGACTTGGCATTTGGGCATGCTCTGCAGAGCGCATCCAAGGCCGGGGCAGCCACTAGGCGGCTTTGTATTTAGTGCTGTGTATTGTGTTTTCTCCCTTATTAACCGTACTCAGCATTTTACCTTATTGTTATCCTGTGATCCTGTCACCTTTATTCCTCTAGGTAATCCCCCATTTATTTGGTGCTGTGTATTGCATTCTCTCCCTTGTAAACCATACTCGGCATTTTTCCCTCATGTTCTATGAGTGCGTTATGGGGTAGTGTGTTTCGTTTCCCCTTAACCGTACTCTGTAATTGCTTTAATGGTCCTGTTACCTTTTTGGTGGTTTTTTTTTCCTTCCTTTCTTGCCCTGGGCTACACGTTGTGTTATCTGAGTAGAGCGTAACCTGTGTCCTACTCAGTTTTCTCCCCATCTGTGCCCTGGGTTAATTTTTCCCTGTTTCGTAACGTATTGGATTTGGGTTTTTTCCTCTCTCTGCCCTGCTACCCTACATTGTCCATTGGGGTTTTTTTGTTTTGTCCTTCCCTTTGCATCTTCCCCTCCGGTCCTGCCTCCCTTCCGCCCACCCTAGGTGGTGGTGGTGGTGGTGGGGGGGGGCTGGGATGTTCCTGGTCGTTCGGGAGCCCGACCGTGAGGGGGAGGCTCTGTCACCATGGGGTGAGACGCCGGCTCGGCGCTCAGCCCATGCTCCTTTTATCCCTGCCTCTCATTGGGCAGCGCCTCAGCTGGCTCCCAGCTGTCAGTGTCATGGGACGGCTGGGGCCAATTAATCCTCATCAGCTGGGGCGCTGCTAATGAGTATAAAGAGGAGCAGCCATGATCATTTGGGGCTGCGACATAAGCACTGCGAGGCTGGAGTCCCTTCATCCGGTTCCAGCCCTTGTCTCTTCACCCAGCATTACTCGTAAGTGTTTTCCTGTAAGGAGTATTTGTGTCTCTGTACCCCCATGTCCGGTGCTAGCCTTCTACTCGTCTGACCAAATCACTTGGGAGCTTCACCTTGTAAGAGTGCCTGTGCATTGGAGTCCTATGCCCGTGCCAGCTCTCTGGCTACTTAACCCGTGAGCATTACCTGCTGTGAGTTTTCATACTGTTACCCCTTCGCTGGTGCAAACTGTTAACTCTGTTGCTGTGCTGCCCATGAGTGTTACCGTGTATGAGCATCTGTGCTTTCCTCATCCCTTACCCCTGTCACTAATAAACATCACAACTGACTGGCTCGCCCTTGGCTCTCTTATTGCGTGGCTCCCAAGAGCCACGTGTGACACATACAAGTTGCTTCTCTGGGGCGTCTCTGACGAGGGGCATGTTTAAATCTGTTGCTCACAGTCGGGTGAGGAATTGTACACTGCTGCAACTTCTCCATCATTTCCTGAAACAAGTTAACCATGCGACCAAGGAGCCTCTCCTCTGACTGTTGGAGATTTTGAGGAACAACCGGCACACTAGAACAATCTGAGCTGAGTGTATTTGGGGTAGGGTCAGAGATGGGGAATGGAGAGGGTCCCTGACATGTAAACTGTCGGGTTTGAGGAAGTGAAGAGGGAATGACTGGGGTGTGGCACTGTTCTGGCATGGTCATGGCTGAAGATGGCAACCTGGGTTTGTCAGATGTTACAGTAGCTGTGTGACTCATTAGCTGTGGACCATCAGGCGCTCTGGCACTAGCTCTAACCTCTCTCTGATAATCGTCAATTCTCAACTGAACATCACGTGAGGTCCATTCATGAGGTGGTTTCCACTTCAAGGTGCAAGACAGATCAGGATTAGGACAATTTTTGACGAACATGATAGCAATCTCTTTGCTCATGTCCTCAGTCTGCTTGCCTTGTCTACGCAGGCCCTCGAGAGCCCGGTCTGCTGCTTTGTTCAGCCTTATCCAGTAGTCCACTGGGTTTTCTCTGTGCCTGGGCAGGGTTGCATAAAAATCTGCGAGCGGAAGACATGAGGAGGCATCACCGAAGTAATGGAGAAGAACATCATAGATTATCTCAGGTTTCTTTTTAGCATCTAGCTCCAGGTCACTACGCAGGGCAACTTTCACAACATCTCTGGCTTTGCCCAGTAAACGACTCATTATTTCTCCTGCTTGCTCACACACAGGAATCTCTCTCTTCTTAAGGAAAGTCTTAGACAAGTCAATCCAGTCCCGAACTGAATATTTGTCAGTACTGTCACCTCTAAATATGGGTAGTTCTCTGTCTGACTTGACATGGACAGTCACGTGTGGAGGGTCATATCTGGTAACATCACAATGTGCAGTTCGATCAGTAGGAGAAGTCTGGTTGTCATTGGTCATATTCACAACACCAGCAGACATGAACTTAGCAACTATAGACTTACCAATTTGAGCACCAAGCTGCCCTACCATATCTGTAAGTTTTTCAATGGCACCAACATTACTGCAGGGTGTGGAAACATGAGGACCTTCACTCATGAATTCACCAACAGGAATACAACCTGGGCTCTGACCTAACCCTGTATCCCCACCACTATTCATAAATTTTGAATGTCCCACATCTCTACTAATAGCAATATCACTGCGCCAAATACCTCTCTCTTTTGGCAAAACAGGTGTTGTATAATTATCCATGTCTTTTTTTTTCTTTTTGAACTACTTTACACAGTGGAATGTACTTGCGTTGTGAATGACTCCAAAATAAAGTGGCATATATTACAGTACAGGATAACAGTTACCACTACTTCAAATACTATAAATGTACTGTGGGTAATCATATAAAATGCTTTTCAACAGTCCTGTATATGTCTGACCACATATACGTCCCAGCGTAGACCTAATTTGGTGATGCAGCATCCACGGTGACCGGCGTCGAGCTGATCTGAAGATCCAAGGGTCACGTCACCAGTGTAACGGGTCCCCCTCTTTGGGCACCCTTAAATGGCCGTGATCGGGAACACCAATGCATGCGGGTGTGCGGCATAGGGACCACGATGACACCAGAGTGCTGTTTCCACTATTTTTTTACTCCTGTTAATGAAACAAAACAAAATACATCACGCCTCGTCCGTACCTCGATCCTCACACAGGCTCCCCCAGCAAGGCAACGCGATACTGTGTGGAAAAGGAGCTCTAAAATAATTTTACAATACAAAAAAGAAATAAATCACATTTCAAATAATAAGATTTTTCAAAACAAACATACCTGTAGATGAAATAAAACAAACTACATCACGCTCCGTCTGTACCTCGATCCCACACAGGCTCCTACATTTACAAAAACATGAATTACACAATGACACAAGCTGCTGGAGTCACCATAGAGCCTATATTGGCGCGAAACTCCAAAATGGCGCCTATCGGACTCCTAATGTTCGCCGAAACATCCATAAATTCTTATTTACAACACAAATAACAAAAAAAAAAAAAAAATACACTTCAGTGAAATGTCAAATTAATAAGGAACAATTACAAACTAAGGTTACAGTTTAAATGATAAGACTAACGAACAATACAATCATTTAGTGCCAGCAACGTTTTAAACACGACTTACCCCCAGCAAGGCAACGCGATACTGTGGGGAAAAACTGAACTACCGGAGCCTCGGAGGTACAGGAAGAGCGGATGTGAGAAGTGTACCACCAAAATAAAACACTCAAGTAAAATAAAATTCACAACAATATAAAGAAAAACATAACTGAGAAAAAGAAATGCTTAAGGTACATTTTTGACTCCGTTACACATATATAAACTAAAAAGAGCAGGGCCTAGCACAGATCCCTGTGGAACTCCATGACTGAGCTTTGAGTTGGAAGAAAACTCATTATTAACATGAACAAACTGGAACATATCAGATAAATAAGATTTAAACCACTGCAATGAAGTTCCATT
This sequence comes from Pholidichthys leucotaenia, assembly GCA_020510985.1. Lineage (NCBI taxonomy): Eukaryota > Metazoa > Chordata > Actinopteri > Cichliformes > Pholidichthyidae > Pholidichthys > Pholidichthys leucotaenia. The sequence goes on along the minus strand of CM035841.1, from coordinate 2,619,058 downwards.
AAGTCCAACATGGTGTTCTAATCCATCAAGTAGAATTTTATGATTGATAGTAGGTTGTCATAGCCAGGAGCGGCACTGGGGTTAAGCTCCCAGTGCTCATAAAATGCTCCTTATGGCGTGCGTCTCGAAAAGCCTCTGACAACTAAGTCCAACTCCTAGCCTGCCCGTGTGGTTTAGTCTCTAAGCCCGGCGGAACTGCTTTTATTAATAGGAGAAGGGGCGAGGGCGGATCTCTGGCGCCTTAAAACCAGATGCTTCGGGTGGATGGTGGCTCGTCAACCTGGGAAGGTAGCCCATCTAGGGGAAGGTAAACCCTGATTTCAAACCTCTGCTGCCTTGCGGCACACCCGGTCACGGGAAAGGCTTTGGGAGTCAACCCTGAGGAAAAATCCAGAGTCGGAGCCCCTAAGGCAGTTCTCTGTTGTGCTCAACATTGTTCTGGCAGCTCCTGCGATGGCGCTAGTGCCAAACTATAGCAGCCCTGCTGTTCCTTTGGATTCATCAGTGATGTGGAGAGAGGGGACATGCTGCATGGGTAGCATCTTGTCCTCCATATCTTCTTGCCCAGGCTTGAATCCTACCAACGCCCAACACTGGAAGGTAGAACACCGGTGCGCATCGGCCTGTTGAGCCACAGGCGGTGCTGTTCCAGCAGAGTAGACGTTTAGGATTCTCTTCCATGGTCATCATAGACCGACGGAGGCCGACGAAGTATCAAAAGCTGCACTAAGGTCTAAAAGGACAAAGACAGAAACAAGTCCATAATCAGATGTGATCAGGAGGTCATTAGTGACCTTTACTAAGGCTGTTTCAGTGCTATGATAAACCCAGATTTAAACTCTTCAAATAAACCATTTCCTTGCAAGTGGGCAAATAATTGTGTAGCAACAACTCTTTCTAAGATTTTTGAAATGAAAGGGAGATCAGAGATTGGTCTATAGTTAGCTAAAACTCCTGATCCAGCGTTGGCTTTTTGAGTAAGGGTTTAATTACAGCAGTTTTAAAAGCCTGCGGTACATGGCCTAAAGTTAATGAAGAATTGATTATTTGAAGAATAGAGCTACCAATAAATGGGAAGACTTCTTTAAATAACCTGGTAGGAATAGGGTCTAAAAGATAAGTTTAAGGCTTGGATGAGGAAATTATTTCATCTAACTCTAAAAGGTCAATTGGAGTAAACGCATCCAAACAGATATCAATTGACGGAGTTATAGTAGTTACTGTATTTAAGTGAACGGTGGGAAGAATCTGACTGATTTTATCTCTGATAGATGAAATTTTCTTATTGAAAAAGCTCATAAAGTCCTGACTAGTAATCTCTTAGGCAATGCTAGGATTGACAGAGTCCTGACTCTTTGTCAGCCTAGCTACAGTGCTGAAAAGAAACCTGGGATTATTCTTGTTCTCTTCTATGAATGCGGAATAATAAGTCATTCTCGCATTTCTAAGAGATTTTTTTTTTTTTAATCAAAAGATGATTTCTCCAAGCTAAATAGATTTCATCTAAATTAGTGGAGCTCCATTTTTTTTCTAATTGATGAGTCTTCTGTTTTAAGCTACGAGTTTCTGTGTTGAACCAAGGAGTTAGAAATCTCTGATTAGACTTTTTTCTTTTTGAAAGGGGCCACCAAGTCTAGAGTCTGATGCAGAGAAGCTGTAACACTGTCTTCCATGCTATCAATTGAAGAAGGAGCAAGCTGTCTATAGCTTATCTCCGTTGTGTTGACACATGGCATAGAGGAAACAATTCAGGTTCAGGTTCAGGTTCCTTTATTTGTACCTGTAGGTAGATTTGTTTTGCAGTCAGGTGACATCCATATTTACAAACCACAATTACATTCAACATGAACACAAACACCGGCACACATGTAGCTGACTATAAACATGATAAAAGTACTTAAGGCAACATTCTGCATAAATTTAGTAACAACATCATCCAAGAGGCATCTACTGTTGTAATATTTTTCTTTAGGAGCCAAATAGTCAGAAATAGTAAAATCAAAGGTTAACAGACAATGGTCTGACAGTACAGGGTTATGAGGAGACACTACCAGATTTTCTATTTCTATGCCATATGTCAGAGCAAGGTCCAATGTGTGGTGGAGATAATGGATAGAATTTCCTGCTTTCTGAGAAAACCCCATTGAGTCTAATATTGAATTAAATGCCAAATTAAGGCAGTCACTATCTACATCTACATGTATATCAAAGTCCCCTACTATAATTATTCTATCTGATTTCAGCACAAAATCAGCTAAGAATTTGGCAAATTCGGATAAAAACTCTGAGTAGGTTGATGGAGGATGATGAACTATGGCAAATAAAATTGGGTTTAGCCTAAAATTGCTAAAGTTCCCGATACTGAGGACCAGGCCCTCAAAGGAATTATAACATGTTTTTTGCTTTACAATAACTAATAATTTTGAATGGTAAATTGTTGCTACTCCTTCTCCACAACCAGAACTTCTGGGATTTTGACAGTTTAAATAACAAGAGGGAGTTGATTCATTTAAAACAACATAATCCTCTTGCCCTAACCAAGTCTCTGTTAGGGATATTAAATCAGTCTGATGATCAATTAACAGATCATGGACTAGCAGAGATTTGGGAGTTAGAAACCTAATATTTAACAAACTGCATTTAATTTTTAAATTATGAGGAGGAACAGAGGCCAAATCATTCAATTTAGAGGCTTCATGTTTAATTTGAGTTTGCTGGAGTCGGATGTCGTTAATGCTGGTTGGATAACAATTGTGACATCCACCAATACAGGAAGTGATGATACATTACCACCTTTTTCTTGCTGAGGACCATGGACTCGGACTTGGAGGTGCTTATTTTCATCCCAGCCGCTTTCCATTCAGCAGCAAACTGTCCCGTTAAGACCTATCATTTGTCGATGAAGCCAATGGGACAACATCATTTGTCAAGAGCAGAGATGAGATTTTGTGGTCACCAAGCATGACACCTTCCATTCCTTGGTTGTGCCTAGAAATACGAACCAAACTCTCAAAATGGTCATATAGAGACCGAATTGCTCGTAACAACAAGCCTGATACCCCATACTCCTGAAGCCCCCCCCCCCGACGAACACACACACACACACACACACACACACACACACACACACACACACACACACACACACACTCAAAAATGAGGGATGTGTTACATATCAGTTATGTGTTAGTATTAGTAAGATGGCGAATGAGCGAATAATGACCATTCGAATCCCGCTCACCCAAAAACGTTTCCTCACTCTGATCTCAGTGTATGCGCCTACACTTACATCTGAAGATGAAAGCAAGACCTCCTTCTATGAATAGCTTACACATACCATTCTGACAGTCCCAGAATCCGACAAGCTTGTTATTCTGGGTGACTTCAATGCCAGAGTTGGCAGTGACCACCAGCTGTGGAAAGGCATCATAGGCCACCATGGTATGGGAAAATGCAATGCAAATGGGGAACTTTTACTGGGCCTTTGTGCCGAACACAATCTTATTGTAACAAACACCCTTTTCCTACTCCCCCATCACCAAAAGACGACCTGGAAACACCCTCGCTCCAAAAAGTGGCACACCCTCGACTATGTCCTCACAAAAACAAGAGACCGAAATGATGTCCGCATCACGCGATCCATGCCTGGAGCAGATGACTGCTGGACAGATCGCTGCCTCCTGATCTCCTGACTCAATATTACGATCCAGCGACCACCAAAGCGCATTTTGCCAAACACTCCTCACCATCGCTTTGACTGTGACAAGCTCCGCAATCCCCAAATGTTGCAGTCCTTTAGAGAGGCCATTAGTAGAAACATAAATGAACTGAGCCTTCCAGACAATGCCTCAATTGAAGACCGATGGACCACTCTCCGTGATGCATTGACTGCTGCCGCCAAAGAAACGATTGGTCACAAACACAAGAAAAACCAAGACTGGTTCAACAGGAATGATGAAACAATCACCGACCTCATAGAGGCTAAACGCCATGCACGTCTTGCATTTGAAAATGATCCGTCTGCAAAGAATCAACAGAAACACCAGCAAGAAAAAGTGGCATGCCAGAGAGAGATTCGTAAAGCCCAAAACACTTGGTGGCACCAAAAAGCAGAAGATTTGCAAAAATATGCTGACCAACAGGATATGTGCCGTTTTTATGCTTCAACGAAGGAGATCTTTGGCCCCACCAGATCATCTGTGGGCAGCCTAAAAGATGCAAATGGTTCCACCATTATCACAGACACCAAGGGGATCCTTGACCGTTGGAAGTCCCAGTTTGAGAGTCTATTAAATAATCACTTTTGCACCCCTAGTGATCTCCTCTGCAAGACCCCACAGCACCCCACTCACGAGTGGATGTCTACACCACCTTCACTACATGAGCTAAATAAAGCTATAAAGCACATGAAGACAGGCAAAGCACCAGGACCAGATAACATCCCGCTGGAGTTCTAGCTTCATGGAGGTCCCGAGGTGAAAAACTATTTAATGCAGCTTCTACTTAAAATATGGGAAACCAAGACGTTACCAAGTGACTTTAAAAATGCAAATATAGTCACCATTTTCAAGAAGGGAGATAGAGCGAACTGCAGTAACTACCGCGGCATCTCACTACTGAGCATTGCAAGCAAGATCTTTGCTCTTATCCTTCTCAACTGCCTTCTTGTAGTAGCCAAGGATGTACTTCCTGAGTCCCAATGTGGCTTTAGACCCTCTTGTGGTACAGTAGATATGATATTATGTGCTCGACAACTCCAGGAAAAGAGCCAAGAACAACAACAACCACTTATGTTCATCTTCTGGGACCTCAAGAAGGCCTTTGATCGAGTTCCTCGCCCTGCTATGTGGGCTGTTCTTGCTCATTTTGGATGTCCAGATGATTTCATCGCTCCTGTTCGTGCTCTCCACAATGGCATGGTTGGTAGGGTTTGCCACCAGAATACCCTCTCAGACCCTTTTCCTATCACTAGTGGTCTCAAGCAAGGATGTGTCCTTGCTCCAACCTGCTTTTAGTTGTATATGGTTGCAATGCTAAATGAAATACCACCAACAACCCCTGGTATCAATCTGCGATACTGCTTGGATGGGGGGCTTTTTAATGTTGCTCGCTTTCGCGTGAAATCCAAAACCTCAGAATCAGAATCAGAATCAGAAAAAGCTTTATTGCCAAGCATGTTAGAAACACACGAGGAATTTGACTTGACATTGGCTCGCGTGTAAGCGCATCACAACGACACGGCAGCCATAACAAGGCGCCTCATCAAAACAGTGGGGGATGGGGGGGTAGAGGGAAGGGAAGGAATGACACAATGGGTGGAGAGAAAAAAACTTTGTTATTAAAATACAGCTTATAATTGTGTAAGCAGAATTATGATTACAATGAAAAAAACCTCTCTATGGCACAGAGCAGACAATCGACCTCACAAAAACAAAGACAGCAGAGAGAGGCAGTGAGTGTATATGTACATCAGTGTAAATGAATTAGTCGTGTATGTTGAATGCAGAGTGAGTGTCAGTTATCAGTTACTGGTGGACAGCAAAAATCCTCTCTCAGCAGATGTTATGTCTTAGTGTCTGAAACTTAGAAAAGCATGTCCTTGTGAGATCAACTCTCAGTGCATAGCAGATGGAAATTTCTAAGCCAGTCACATGGCGCTGTCCTTGAGAGTTCAGATTACTGTACGCCAGATTGTTTATGAAGGAGAGAAATCAGCCAAAACATTTCTACTGCTTATCTACATCCAGGAGGAGTGAGAGCTGAGGGGCGCCAAAAACAAGGTCGAATAAGCACAGTCACTAAGAGGAAGAATTTTCATCTCTTATGCGTTCAGTGCATCATAATTTCCAACATTGCCAGGCTTTAAAATCATTTCCTGGAGAGCTCCCAGCGACATCGAGATGTTGCCAGTCTTCCTATTCAGTTCGCCATTAGCCGCTATCAGAGTCCTCCCCAGCTGGTCAAATTGATGAAAGAGCTTCGTTGGGTCAGCATATTGATAAGCTCTGTCCATCTTCTTCAGTTTTCGATACACCAGGACTATCCCAAAGCCGATCAGTAGAAGTCCTGAGATCGTGAAGCCGAATAGGTAGATGTCTTCCGCATCTTCAATCGAAAGGTCGCACAGACACATAAGTTTCCAATTGTATGTGTCTCTCACATAACCCGCAGCAGCAGTACCTGCAGGACAGATGGGCTCTCCCGGGCCCGATTTCCTAGTTGAAAAGACAGTGTCAATTGTGTTCAAGGCCCAGCTTACCAAATCCATAATTTTCTTTTGGATCAAGAATCAGCCAGTAGAAGAGCAACGCAGACACAGACAGTAGCAAGCTGGGATTCAGTCAGTTAGGGAGGGAGAAGGAGGGAGAAGGAGGAGAGGAGAGAAAAAGCATCTGCTCTCTCTGAAAGCCAGAAGTAGAACAGTCACCAGTGTTCATGAATTGCAGTTTGCAGACGATAATGCCACACCAGCTCAGACTGTTGATGACCTCCAGAGGATAGCTACCATTTATAATGCCTCTTATGAGCATTTTGAAATGGAAGTTAACACTGACAAAACCAAAATCCTCAACCAACCAGCACCTGGTCAAACTTCCTCAAGGATCAACCTTAAGATTAACAGAAATCCTGTCGATGAAGTGGGGCATTTCTCTTACCTTGGTAGCATCCTCTCAAAAATACCAACTTGTGCAAAGGACATCGAAAACCGCATAAAAGCTGCACACTCCGCATATGGACGCTCTTGTCATCCACACCAAAATCATGGTTTTTCGGGCTGTTTGTAGAGGAGCCTGAAATAACGAGGCGATGTGATTCATAAACCAAAGTTTATTATCAGCTCCTCTAACAAGTCTCATCCTAGTGCAGCAGCAGAAGAAGGAAAAAGAGACCGGAACACTTTCGGCTCTATGAACTTATACTTGCACATAACAAAAGACATGCATATCAAAAGCTGACATCCCTCATTATCTTAATCTCCCCCATTGTCTTGGTACTCCTCCTCATGGCCCTGGGGGGTGAGGGCAGCTCCTCTGGTCTCCACCGCAGTGTCTGGGAACGTCTTTGTTCTTCACTGGCGGTTGAGAGTCTTTGTCCTTTCTGAGGTGTGAAGTCGCCTTACATATGTAATCACCAAACATTCCCACATGCTTCAACATATGTAGGTTATGGAATATATGATTAATATAGCCCACAGCCCCCCCCCCCCAAACGACTAAGAAAAGGACAATAGAAAAATTCACAGTTTAAGATAATTACTATGACATACAAATTGCTACACCTCTTGCCACAGAAGAAACTTTCCAGCAGCCATGCTCCTAAGAGAGTTCAGTGGTAATCATAACAGCATAGTAAAATCACAAGTCGGTCCTAAACTGTTACAGCACAATTAGTGAACAACTGTTGAGTAGTTTGCATCAGTCCCTGTGCTGTCTGGGTTTTAATCTTCTCCCGAATCTGCTGTGGGTCCGCTGGGGCGTCCTGCTGGGACCTTCCTGTAAGGAATCTGCAGCTTGGGGAGGAGAGTGATTATTTGCTGAGTCTTTTCTCTTGGGGGGTCTACCCCGCTGAGGTGCTCTCGCCAACTGTGCAGGCTCGTCTTTCAACAAGAAGGCAGGTTTAAGTCTGTCAATGCTGACTGTTTCTTTTCTATCCCCAAAATCAAGCGCAAAGTGTTTATCACCAGGTTCCAGCATTCTGAATGGCCCATCGTATGGTGGGCGGAAAGTTGGTTTTAAAGCTTCATGCCTAACAAAAACAAATTCAGCGTTTTTTAGAGCTTGGGGGACAAAAACCCGTGGAAAAGAGTGATGTGCCGGTCCAGGGAGAGAGTCCGGTCCGTTGCTGCCTAAAAACCTCGGGGCTGGAAGATGCCCTGGCTCTGGGTTCTCTGGTAAAAATTCACCTGGGAGCCTGAGAGGTTGTGCAAAAACTAATTCTGCTGGAGAGGCGTCTAGATCCTCTTTGGGTGCAGCACGCAACCCCAATAAAACCCAGGGAAGTTTATTTACCAAATTTGTATCCATTAGTGAGGCTCTGAGGGCGGCCTTTAAAGATCTGTGAAAACGCTCACATAACCCATTAGCCTGAGGGTGATAAGCGGTGGTGCGGTGAATTGTTGCCCCTAAGCTGCTGGACATGGCTGACCAAAGCTCCGAGACAAATTGAGGCCCCCTATCGGACGTGATGTCCGATGGGACGCCGAAACGTGCCACCCAGTTTGTCAAAAAAACGCGAGCGACTTCCTCCGCTGTGGTTGACGCCAGAGGGACTGCCTCTGGCCAGCGCGTGGTGCGGTCTATCATTGTTAACAGGTGTGTGAAACCTTGGGAGGAAGGTAGTGGTCCCATGAGGTCGACATGAACGTGGTCGAACCTTCTAGCAGGGATTGGAAAAGGCTCCAGAGGGGCTTTTGTGTGTTTGTGTATTTTGGCGCGCTGACAAGAAATGCAAGTTTTTGCCCATTCTTTTACGTTTTTGCGCAGGCCAGGCCACACAAACTTTTCGGCGACCATTTTAACCGAGGCGCGCACACCTGGGTGCGCGAGGGAGTGAATTGAGTCGAAAATACGGCGGCGCCATGTAACTGGGACTAACGGGCGAGGTTGGCCGGTTGAGATATCGCATATTAGGGGGGCACGCAGTCGCGTAAACCCCTTTCCTCCAGCCTTAACCCTGTTGGTCCAGACAAGAGTGCGCGCACGTCCGCGTCGCTGCTTTGTTCCTCTGCCATGGCTGCATAATCTATCCCTGCATGGATTGGGGCCGCGTATGTGTCCGCGTTGGTGAAGAGTTCCACGGCTGAGGTAGTATAATCTGTCTCCTCGCGCTCTGACGATGTCACAGCGCGAGAGAGGCAGTCTGCTACCATGTTAAGTTTGCCTGCCACATGTCGAATGTCTGTGGTGAACTCTGAAATCGCAGCCAGCTGTCTTTGTTGCCTGCCTGACCACGGTTCGGAAATTTTAGCCATAGCAAAGGTGAGCGGTTTGTGGTCTACAAAAGCCGTGAAACTCTGCCCTTCTAACCAGAACTGGAAGTGGCGGATGGATAAATGAAGCGCTAGCAGCTCCCTGTCAAAAGTGCTGTATTTACGCTCGGTTTGGTTTAGCTATTTGCTGAAGAATGCCAAAGGTTGCCAGATTCCGCTGACATGTTGTTCTACAACTGCCCCTATAGCCAGGTCCGAAGCATCTGTGGTTAGCGCAATGCGGGCCGAGGGATCGGGGTGAACTAACAATGTGGCATTAGCTAGGGCACTTTTTACTTCCGCGAAGGCGTGTTCGCGCTCCGGGGTCCATTCGACCGCGTTGGAAGCTTTCTGTTTTCTGAGCGCGTCATATAGGGGCTGCATGAGCTGAGCTGCGTGGGGGAGGAAACGGTTGTAAAAATTAACCATTCCTAAAAATTCTTGCAGCGATTTGACCGTTTGTGGCCGTGGGAAACTTTTTATCGCGCAAACTTTGTCTGGCAGTGGGACTGCCCCCTTCGGAGAAACTCTGTGTCCTAAAAAATCAATTTGTGACACACCGAATTTGCATTTGGCTGGATTGATTATTAACCTGTGCTCTTCTAGCCTCTGAAAAACCATAGTGAGGTGCTGCTCGTGTTCTTCCTCAGACGGGCTGGCTACCAGCATATTGTCGAGGTAGACGAAAACAAAAGGGAGGTCGCGTAATACTGCGTCCATCATCTGCTGAAAGGTTTGAGCCGCGCCTTTGAGGCCGAAAGGCATCCGCAAAAATTCAAAAAGGCCGAAAGGGGTTATTACAGCTGTTTTAGGAATGTCCTCTGCTCGAACTGGGACTTGATGATAACCGCGGACCAGGTCTATTTTTGAAAAAATGCGCGCACCCGCCAGGTGCAGTGAAAAATCCTGAATGTGAGGAATTGGGTAGCGGTCATGCGCTGTTGCATTGTTTAATCTGCGGTAATTGCCGCACGGTCTCCAAGAACCGTCGGATTTCGGAACCATGTGAAGTGGTGAGGCCCAGGAGCTTTTCGAGCGTCTAATAATGCCTAATTTTTTAAGGGTGGTAAACTCGTCCCGAGCTATGGCGAGCTTGGTCGTGTCTAAGCGCCGAGCTTTGGCAAATACGGGTGGGCCCGTTGTGGGAATAAAATGTTCAACCCCGTGTTTAGCCACTGTGGCTGAGAATTTGGGAATTGTGAGTGCTGGAAATTGGGTGAGGAGTTGATCAAACTTACCTCCTGCTGTGGTGACGCTAGCCTGCACAGGTGGTGGAGAAAGCCGGGCTGAGCAGGGAATAGAAGCAAAGGACAGTGCATTAACCAAGCGCCTGTTCGCTAGATCCACTAATAACCCATGTGCACACAAAAAATCTGCGCCCAACAGGTTAAAACTCACCGCCGCGGACTTCCGGGAAGATGGCGGAGAGACATAACGCTTAAACAGAGAGCTCTCCCTAGCCGGATTAAAAATCATCGGTAAATGGCCAACTCGACATAAGTGGATCAATAAACTAAGGGATGAAAACACGAAGGAGCCGGGCACAAGGACAAAAGCAGAGTAAAATTAAAGAATTCCTCTTCAACAACGCAGGAGAAACCGCTGAACACGGGGCCCAAAAAAACGAGGTGACTGCAGCAGAGAAAATGGAGGACGCAAAACTCGATAACATGAACACTGGCATCGCCAGTTTGGGTAGAGAGTTGAGAGACTTCAAGCGGCAGCTACAACAGGATTTAGCGGCTCTTAAGGAGGAGCTGAAAAAAGAGATTAAGGAGGAAATTATGGGCCTCCGAAGAGAAATGGAGCGCAAGCTAGCAGAAAACATGGAGGAGCTGCGCTCCCAGCGGGCGTGTATGACAGAAGCACAGGCCCGAATATCGGAGCTGGAAGATTGGAAGAGCGAGGCAAGCGAACAGCTGCAGACCCTGACGGCACAAACGCAGAGGATGCAAGAGAAAATAACCGACTTGGAGAGCAGGTCCAGACGGGGCAATATACGCATCTTTGGGATCCCGGAGGGCATTGAAGGCAACTCGATGACGAAATTCATGGATCAGTTCTTAAAAAAAGAGATGGAACTGCCCGGTGAAGCGGATCTGCAGATTCAAGGAGCGCACAGAGCCTCGACACAGAACCCGAAGCCAAACTCTACACCCAGGTCAGTTGTGGTAAACTTTCTGAAATATGACATAAAGGAAAGAATCCTGACACAAGCGTGGAAAAAAAAGATACGAATCGGCGACAAACAGATATTCTTTGATCATGACTACCCGACAGAAATTGTGCAGCAGAGGAAGAAATATGCCAACATTAAAAAAACGCTGAAAGAAAAAAAAATTAGATTCCAAACGCCGCTAACGAAGATGAGGATTCATTGGGAGGACGGCGTGAGGACATACAACACAGCCAGAGAGGCAGCGCGAGACATGATGGAGCGGGGCCTTGTGGTGAGCGTGCCGGAGGAAACGGCTGGAGCAGCGGCGGCCCTGAACGCATCACGACAGCCGGAGTGGAGGCGAGTGAGCGGCAGAAGGCGGCAGGAGACGTGGAGCAGCGGGCCCAGGAAAGACTACAAGGCTTTCAACTGAAAGCCTAGATTATAACAAAGATTAAGAAAGGCACAGAAGAAATGAAGGCCAAGAAGACAAGGTAAAAGAGAAACAGACGGCTAGGAGAGGTTTAAGTGATATTTGTTAGACATTTCTAGACTAATGACTATTACTTGGATAGTAAATACAGGTCTAGGGGGGGCCCCTCACTCTGTGAGGACATTCCCTCCACCCACCAGCAGGGACCAGTGGGCAGAAGAAAGGCCCAAAGTACGGAGGTCGAGATTTTTTAATGTGTTTTTATATAAATATGTGTTATTTTTGTTGTTAAAGGGGCTAGGAGCACAAGTTAAAAAAATGGAAAAACATGAATATGGGTAAAAATCTTAAGATAATAACACTAAACGTGAATGGTCTGAACTCACCTGTTAAAAGGGAAAGAATAATAAGAAAATTCAAGAAGGAAAAAGCCGAAATTATATTTATGCAAGAGACACATTTGAGCAAGACAGAACATGTGAAACTAAAGAGATTTGGTTATAAGAACTCCTACTACAGTTCATTTAAGGGAGGAACTAAAAGGGGGGTTATGATACTAATTTCAAATAAAATACAATTTGAATGTGAACAGGAAATCCAGGATAAAGAAGGCAGGTATGTAATAATAAAGGGAAGAATAGATGGTATGCAGATCACATTAGTGAACATCTATGCCCCACCAGAAAGTGACAAGGGTTTTTTTCAACATCTGTTTGATCTCATAGCAACACACAGTGAAGGAGTCCTAATTTGTGGAGGAGACTTAAATGCTGTCATGGATCATGAAGTTGATACAACAAGTGTTAAGAAGACAAAAAAACATGTAACAAAGTTCATAAGAACCTCACTGGCAGAAATGGGTATGGTAGACATATGGAGGGACCTGCACCCACTCGAAAAAGACTATACACATTATTCAGCAGCCCATAAAGTACACTCTAGAATAGATTACTTCCTTATGAATGAAGGTGACAGACACAGGGTGAGAAATTGTTGGATTGGAGGGGCAGAAATATCAGATCATAATCCTATATACATGGAAATATATTTAAACAATAGAAAACGACAAACAACATGGAAACTTAACGTAGGACTGTTAAATGATGAGAAAATGAAAGAAAGAATAAAAATAAACAAACGAATATATCCAAGAGAATGACAATGAAGAAGTGGACCCAACAATACTATGGGACGCCCTAAAAGCCGTGTTAAGGGGTAAATTAATTGTTGAAACAGGAAAAGCAAATAAGACTAAACTGGAAACATATGAACAAAGATGTGAGAGACTAAGGGAATTAGAACGTAAACATCAAAGCACAAATGACCCAAAAATATATCAAGAAATTAAAGAAGAAAAAATAAAGATAAAAGAAACACAAATGGATGAAATTGAAAGGAAAAATAGATATCTAAAGCAAAAATATTATGAAACGGGACCAAAAGCCACAAAACTGCTGGCAAAACGGTTAAGAAAACAACAAACAATGAATAATGTATATAAGATTAAAGACCCCACCACAAATAAAACCACAGTTAACCCAGAAAACATCGAAGAAATATTCCATAATTTCTATCAAGAACTATACTCGCAACCTGAAGAAACAAATACTAAAGATATTAAAAAATTTCTATGCACATTGGACTTGCCATCAATAGGAAATCAACAAAATGAAAAGCTAACAGCAGAAATAACAACACAAGAGATTAGAGATGTGATTAAGTCACTTAAAAACGGTAAATCACCAGGTAGTGATGGATACCTGTCTGAGTTTTATAAACTGTTTATAGAAGAACTCACACCACAACTCCTAAAGTCATTTAATTGGACGTTGAACAACAACAAAATACCTCCATCATGGAACGAAGCCATTATTTCAGTTATTTTAAAGCCAGGGAAAGATAGAGAACAATGCGGAAACTATATAGACCAATCTCTTTATTAAATGTGGATTATAAAATATATACAACAATTATATGTAAACGAATAAAGACATTCTTGACGGAATTGATAGAAGATGATCAAACTGGTTCCATAGAGGGACGCCAAACACATGACAATATCAGGAGAACAATACATATAATTAATCAAATACATAAAGAAAAGAAAAGCGCAGTAATAATGAGTTTAGACGCAGAAAAAGCATTTGACAGGGTTAACTGGAAATTCCTATATAGTGTGCTGGAACGCTTTGGATTTAACGAAAAATCAGTACAATGCATAAGGACGCTGTATCAAGAACCTGTGGCAAGAATCAAGATAAACGGTAGCTTAACAGACAAAGTAAATATACAAAGATCAACTAGGCAGGGATGCTGCTTATCGCCCACCTTGTTTGCTCTGTTCATAGAGCCACTGGCTCAAGCGATACGACAAAATAAGAAATTAAAAGGTGTAACAATAAAGGGGGCGGAACACAAGATTGGGCTATTTGCAGACGATATTATAGTTTACCTTGAACAACCAGATGAATCAATAATGGAAATGATGAACTTGATAGAAAATTTTGGAAAATTATCAGGATACAAGATAAACATAGCAAAAACACAAATACTGACATTCCACTATAACCCTCTAAACCAGATAACTGATAAGATCAAACTAAACTGGAAACAAAAAGAAATAAAATACCTTGGAGTGAACATACCTAAAGATCTAAGCAAAATCTATAAAGCAAACTATGATAGGTTGGAACAAGAAATAAAAAAATATATTGATAGATGGTCAATCTTAAATATGGATCTGAATTCAAAAATTGAGACAGTCAAAATCAGCATACAACCTAGATTACTTTACCTCTTCCAGGCTCTACCAACAGAGATTCCAGGTGCCCAGTTCTCAAAGTGGGACAGGATGATATCGAGATTTGTTTGGGGAGGTAAAAAGCCAAGAGTGAAATATAAAACTCTCCAGTTACCAAAAGAGAAAGGAGGCATGGGCCTACCGAGTCTAAAGGAATATTACTACTCAGCACAAATAAGATATATCATATGTTGGTGCGACGAGGGATATGAGGCAAAATGGAAAGAAATGGAAAAGGAAATTGAGGGACTCCCAGTACAAAGCATAATAGGAGATAAAGATGCATATAAGCAAATCAAACAAATAGACCCAATCACTAAATTTACTTTAGAACTGTGGTATAAAATAGTACAAAAGTATAATATAAAGGAAGACATAAAACTATTGAAATGGGTAGCATTTGACAGTCAGTTTGAACCGGCAAAACAAGATAGGGGATACAAAAATCTGGTGAACAAGGGAATCACAGCATGGGGCAATATCAGAAAAAAAGATCTCGGGAGCTTTGTAAACATCAGGAGAAAATTTAAACTAGAAAGATCGGAATTCTTCAGATATCTGCAGATGAGAGACTATTATATGAAGAAGATTAGGCATAACCTCCAAACAGATGTGAGCGAGATTATACAATTCATTTTAAGCTCATATACAGGAAATAAAATAAGAATTATTTCAAAGCTATATCAGAAACTTATGGCAAACAATCATTCAAGTAACTATATAAAGGAGAAATGGGAGAAAGAGCTCAATTTAAACATAACAGAAGAAAGCTGGCAGGAAATATGGAAAACACAACACACATCAACAAATTCAAGGACATGGAGGGAATTTGGATGGAAAAACCTGATTCGCTTTTTCATTACACCACAGATTCAAGGAAAATATACAAATACCCAATCTTTATGCTGGAGGGGATGTGGGGCTCAAAATGCAGACCACTCACATATGTTTTGGAAATGCTGCAAAATCTCAACATTCTGGAAATCTATACATGTGACAATACAGAGGATATTAGGATATAATATACCAATGAACTGTAACCTGATGTACTTATGTGATCTTAAAAGAGACAATGTTATACAGGCTGAGGACAGATATCTAGTTAAAATCTTGTTGATTGCATGTAAAAAAACAATCACAAAAAAATGGCGATCAGAAGTTCTTCCTGACCAAGAGCAATGGACTGACATTGTTGAGGACATACGTATGATGGAAAAACTAACATATCGACAAAGAATGCAAGAAGGACTATGGGAAAAAAATGGCAGAAATGGACACACTACAAAGCGCAACAACGAGACAGATATTGAAAGAATAACCAAAGACGCTGGAAAAACCAGAAGAATTAAGAGATGGAAACTAAAAACTTGATGCTCCAACATTTGTCCCCCCACTTTTTTTTTTCTTTTTCTTTTTTACTCTAGCTCCTTTGTTTTTTAAATGTAGACTGTGATCTGAATGCAATATATATGATGAAAAATGAATAAAAATCTAAGTTACAAAAAACTCACCGCCGCTACAACAAATGTCCATCTGTAGTTGCGACCGTGGATGCAGAGGGGCAGGCTCTTTTCACCAAAAGTGTCAATGATGGAGCCGTTGGCTGCCACCGCTCCATTGCCCCGGGGGCCCATGGCCCGGTCTGCTTGGGAGGGCATGACAAAACTTAGTTGAGCTCCCATGTCGATAAGGAACCTCTTGCCGGTGTGTCCGTCCGTCACATATAAAAGCTTGCTTTTTTCGCCGAGAACCGCCGCTGTTAACGGCTCTCGGCTTCGGCGTTTTCCGGAAATTGTGAATTTGCAGGGGGGAACGCATTTGTAAGCCTTCTCAGCGAAGCGGTGGTGGTAATAACAAACGTCGCTCCGTCTGTTGCGTCCTGGGCGTGTCGCTGTCACCGCGGGCTGGCTCTGCTCAGTGATTTGTGGCTCCTCGTGGCTCCGGACATCAGTGTTGAGGTCTGCGGATGCTGCTGTGGGTGTCTGCTCCTTGCAGGCGTTGACAAGCCGTTGAGCTTCGTGAACTAGCGTGCGGAAGTCTTGCTGGGTGCTGCATCGCATGTTGGCAAGCGTCCCTCTCATGTATGGCG
Organism: Pholidichthys leucotaenia; assembly: GCA_020510985.1. Taxonomy (NCBI): domain Eukaryota; kingdom Metazoa; phylum Chordata; class Actinopteri; order Cichliformes; family Pholidichthyidae; genus Pholidichthys; species Pholidichthys leucotaenia. The sequence goes on along the minus strand of CM035841.1, from coordinate 2,602,610 downwards.
GCAGCGTACTGAGGAATATGAAATGGAAGAGGAAGTTGTCATTGTCCTCTTCTTTAAGTTGCAGCAAGTCCTCCATGAGGGCCTTGGGTCTGCCTCCTCTGTGACCGTAAACCGCCAGGATCCTCTCGGCTCTCTCCTCGGCTGAGGGGACGTAATTTGCCACGATGGTCGCTTTCAGTCCTTCATATTTGTCCTGGGCCGGCAGCCGCTGGATTATGCTCTGCGCACATCTCGAAGTGGCGGCGTTGAGTTTGGCGACGATGTGATAGAACTTTGTATCGTCAGCCGTGATGCCCGCAAGTGCAAACTGGGCTTCAGCTTGTTGAAACCACGAGGCGGGGTCCTCTTGCCAGAAGTCCGGCAGGTTGACGGTGACGGCGTTTGTGTAGACCGTCACTGATGTGTCCGCAGGGTGAGAGTGCCTTGCTTCGGCTCTCTCCGCAGCGCTGGTGCTCGGTTGAGCCCTCTCTATCACTTCTGCCGTGGGGGAACGTCGTCCATCTGTTCCCCTGTCTGCATGGGCGCCGGCGTCTGCCTGGGTCGCCACAGATGAGTCGATCGCGGGGGAACACCTCTGGTCCATTCTCGCGTAAGGGTCACCAGTGTAAAGGAGCCTGAAATAACGAGGCGATGTGATTTATAAACCAAAGTTTATTATCAGCTCCTCTAACAAGTCTCATCCTAGTGCAGCAGCAGAAGAAGGAAAAAGAGACCAGAACACTTTCGGCTCTATGAACTTATACTTGCACATAACAAAAGACATGCATATCAAAAGCTGACATCCCTCATTATCTTAATCTCCCCCATTGTCTTGGTACTCCTCCTCATGGCCCTGGGGGGTGAGGGCAGCTCCTCCGGTCTCCACCGCAGTGTCTGGGAACGTCTTTGTTCTTCACTGGTGGTTGAGAGTCTTTGTCCTTTCTGAGGTGTGAAGTCGCCTTACATATGTAATCACCAAACATTCCCACATGCTTCAACATATGTAGGTTATGGAATATATGATTAATATAGACCACACTGTTGTTCTTTCCACCCTTCTTTATGCCTGTGAAGGCTGGACTTTGTATCGTTGCGATATCAAGCGCCTTGAGAACTTCCAACAGAGAAAGCTCAGACAAATACTTGGCATTCGTTGGGAGGATCAACTTTTAAACAATGAGATTCTCAAGCGTGCTCTGCTGCCTAGTGTGGAAGCTACCATCTTGCAGCACCGCCTTCGATGGACAGGATATGTCGTATGGATGGACCCCACCAGACTACCACGAATCATGCTCCAGGGGGAGCTTGGGACAGGAAAAAGACCACATGGTAGGCCAAAACTGCGCTACAAGGACCAGCTAAAATGTTCCCTGAAGCAAGCCAACATAGACAAAAGATCTTGGGAACAACTTGCCACCGACAGAGTAGCCTGGAGAAGGAGAACTTGGGAACGCACAGTCTCATTTGAGAGGCACAGAAAACAACAGGGTGATGATAAACACAAATGAAGACAAGAAAAACAAAACGAACCACGTCCCCCACCCACAATAAAATGTGACTTCTGCCCGCAACAGTTCTATCATAGGCTGGGCCTTCAGAGCCACATCTGCCATCAACATCGATCACAGATGGCAACATCCTGAAAATTAAGACGAAACCAATGCTCGGACACGAGTTGGAGCCGCCACCGCCGCCGATGATGATGACGATTAGTAAGATGGCGGCTGGGTTGGCCGGGGAATGGACAGGGGTGGCGGACTGCCTCTTCCTGTAGTGACACCACCCAAGGTATGAAGGGCACAGGCGGAAGAGGCATGCCCTCTTTTTTGTACGACCCCTGGCATGCAGCAAGAGCCAAGAGTCTATAGGTATTTCCATCTTTGTGTTATTGATAAAGCTCCATTAATAGCATCTTTGCTCTGCTTGTTATTACCCGAGTTATTTGGTGATGAGGTAAAAGTGGTTATGGAGAGGTCTGTTGCTGGTTTTCGGCCATTTTTGGAGGCGCCAGGCGAGCCGCCCATGCCTTGGCCTAGGAGGTTTGCGGCCTTTACCAACTATATGGTGGCTTTAAACCTCGGCAAACTCAACAAGCTTCACGCGGGTGTCATGACCCGAGCACTAGGTCTTCATGCTCGGGTTATTCTTGTCAGGGTTTGACAGCGGTGTTATTATTCTAGCTCTCCGAGCTCTTATTGTGATAGTGCTCGGGGAGGCTTCCGCTCAGCTGTCAAACCCTGAACAGCTGTGCTGCATTTGTGGTCGTTAGTGCTAGGACTATTTTTACCCTCGCTGGCGACCACATCCTCGCAGCAGTGTCTGTTCGCACTCCGTCACGCTACGGAAGCTTTGGATTAATTCCTACCACGTCTGCATTTGGTTTGACCGTCGTTCCCCTGGACCGGTGAGTGTGCTGTGTAGCCTTGCCCCTCCTGGTGAGAATTGATCTCTGTGAGTCTCTGCCTTAGCAGCCGGTGTAATTGTTATTTCACCAACCTTGCCTGTCTGTGCTGACCGTCTCCTCCTCTGGACCTGTAGTGAGCTGTATAGCCCTATGCCTCCTGTTGTGTTAAGACTAAGTGTCATTGTCTCAGCAGCCTGTGTTGTACCTTTTCACCGTAAATAAAACTCTCACTGAACTCACTGATGACTGTGTGGCGTCTTATGGTTGCTCGCGAGAGCCACCCATGACAGTACACTGCTGCCAAAACGGCGTTTACGGTGACGCCAACCCGAGACACAATTCACCAGTGAGTTTGAGTTTTTTGGACAGTTGCTGTTTCCGTCTGGGTACTGTGTGTGTGGGAGGAATGCCGTCGCGGAGGGGCCGCGCTGGGAGCCTGTGCCACGAGCTGACAGGCGTCCTGGAAGTCATGGATGAGATGCTCATCTCCGCTTCCCTGCTGGAATACCATCACGGCATACATTGGTACCTAGACGCTGCTGAAGACGTTCTTCGTCATCTCTCTCCCCGCTACGCCGACCACCCGGAAGTCAACACGAGGAGGGAAGATATCGCCGCACAACGCGAGATATTCCTGATGCTGGAGGAGGAATGCGGCGTGAAGCAGGAGAAGAGGCACTCCTGCTCTTGGCCTACGGATCCTGATCCCGTCCTTGATCCAGTCCTGGAGTTCGCACCATCTGGGGGCCGACGGAGGCGTCGGCGCCGCGGCCGAGCACGTCTTCAGCAAGCTCCTGCTCCGGATCCAGTTCCGGGCCGCCGGAATGACCCACTCAATCAGCCAGCTGCTGAAAGTTATCTGAGTCCTGGGCCAGTGAGCTCCGTCCATGGGTCCTGTGTTACCATCCAGTGAGCGAAGGAAGGAGCAACGTCCCCTTCAGCTGGCACCATCTTACCTTCGGGAGACAGGCAAGTTCAGTTTCACTTTCCTAGTCATTATAGTGATCTGTCTTGTCTGACTCCTGGGGGTGAAGCTCGGGGTTCGCAGCTCCCCGAGTTTCCTTCTCCAGCTGAAGCCAATTATACTGAACCTGCTGCCTCTGTGTTTCCTCCTGCTGAGCGGTCCTCGGCGTCAGTCCCACGCCGTCGGACGAGGGGGAGGCCTGCGGCTCTGGGAGATATCCCGGCCCTGCAGCCTTGTGTTGGACAGAGAAGAACGGACTGCGGTGAGGAGCCAGAGCCGACGAGCAAGCGTCCCCAGGGTTCCTCAGAGATGCAGCCCGAGTCAGCAGGTCAAGGGTCCCCTGCCCCCACGCCATATGGGTTATTGGCGTGGATGTCAGCGCGAGAGGATCCAGCTGCAGAGACCATCAGGCCGGCTGTGGAACCCGACGCAGCCGAGTGGGAGCCCAACGACGAGTGTCTGTCTGAACCTGGATCGACGAAGTCCTGGACGGCTTCAGAGCCCGAGTGCAGGCAAGTGCTCTTCCTTGTTTTCCTTTATGGTGTGTTAGAGCATTTTTGCCTGCCTCATGGGGAGGCGAGCGAGGGGCAGCTGTCTGCTGCGCCCGAGCTTGTCTCACTGGGCTCTGGCGCTGCCGGTGAGACTGATCCCGGTCCTCTCCTGTTCTCTGAGCCTCTCCACAGCGTTACCAGTCTGGAATCTGTCAAGGTCACGGGACTGGAGGTCCCAGGTTCAGGGATGGAGGTCGTCACCGGTGCAGTGCCGACCGACGCGTGGGCCGAGGAGACCCAGTCGGGGTCCGACGCGGGTGCGGCTGCAACCCAATCGGGGTCCGACGAGGTCCAGTGGGGGTCCAGCGCAGGTGCGGCTGCGACCCAATCAGGATTTGAGGAGGTCCAATTTCTTGATTGTTCCCCTCTCAGGAGCCACCAGCTGGGGGCCGTTGGAGGTGTTTCTCTGGCAGACTGGCGCTCTCATGTCTTGTCGTCATTAGGCGGGCGGCGGCATGCAATTCCTCCACGGTCCTGGTGGTTGTGGGATGCGGGTCGGCCACCCGAGGAACTGCTTTGTGCGTTCGGCGTCTTGGGTTGGTCGCCCGATAAACTGTGGTTGCTACTGGGTGGCCTGGTTCGGCCACCAGAGGACTTGTTTCTGGGGGCCTGGGACTGGGGCAGGCCACCTGATCATGTACTGCTTGTGGGACTATCCGTGGGCCATCGGAGGCAGGGAGGTCGCTGGAGCTCTGCCTGGGGGGCGTTGGATCTCCACTGATCATCTTTTGTTTTGGCCCATACGGTGTCTGGTTATGTCACAGTTTTGTAAAGCAATTTAGATTGCCTCATGAGTTTTTGAAATCCATAGTCAGGGTTATGTCAAAGTTATGTAAAGCAATTTAGTTTGCCTCATGTGTTTTGAAATTCATAGTCTGGTTATGTCAAGTTATGTGGAGCAATTTTTGATTGCCTCATGTGTGTTTTGCCATCCATAGTCTGGTTAAGTTATGTAAAGCTATTTTGTTTGCCTCCTGTGGGGTTGTAGTCCTTAGTCTGGGTTTTGTTTTTTTGTTTTGTCCTCCCCTCTTCCTTTGAGGGGCTATGGCCGTGTTTTGCTTTTTGTTTTGTTCCCCTCTTCTTCTTGAGGGGCCATAGTATGGTGTTCTCGTTCATAGTTTCCAGGTGTTTACATGTATTTCTGGTTTTGTGTGTGTTTGTTTTTTCCATAGTCACGGTGTGTTAGCACGTATTTCTTGTGGTTTTTTCTCATAGTTGCCATGTGTGCATTTATTTCTTGTTTTTCTCATAGTTATCATGTGTTAGTATGCATTTCTTGCTCATAGTCTTCATGTGTTTGTATTTACGTCTTGTTTTGTTCCCATAGATACCATGTGTTTGTATTTAAGATAAGATAAGATAAGCCTTTATTAGTCCCACAACGGGGAAATTCCAGGATTGCAACAGCACAGGGATAGCAACACTCAGAGCAACAATCAGAAGGCAAGAAAAAAAGAAGCAAGCAAGAGCGGCTAATATACATATGTACATATTACTATAAAATAAATATATACACACACACACACAGACACACAGTGCAGAGCATTGTAGCTAGATGGAATAAATATGTAAATATATAAACACCCACAGTACGGAGCATTGCAGCTAGGTGGAATAAATATGCAAGTATATAAACACACACAGTGCGGAGCAATGTAGCTAGATGGAATAATATGTAGATATATAAAAAACACAGTGCGGAGCATTGTTGCTAGATGGAATGAAACAGCATAACCGTCTACTTAGTTATCCTACATGGTATGATTATGTGCCCATACATATTCTCACCCTCCATAGCGACCGGTATGTTCCTAGTTGTATGCCGGAGGGGACCATTGTGTAAGTCTATTGCATCTTTTGCATTCAAAAAACTATTAGTTTGTTACGTCTTTTTGCTATCTCTGCGAGCAGCCCTGCTTAGGTTGTACAGTCTGACAGCCGTTGGTAGGAAGGACCTACGAAACCTCTCGGTTGTGCACCTGGGATGATGTAGTCTGCTGCTAAATGAGCTCCTCAGTGCATCCAGTATGTCCTGCATAGGGTGGAACTCGGACTCCAGCAGAGATGACAGTTTAGCCACCGTCCTTCTCTCTCCTATCTCCTCCATCGGATCAAGGCGCTGCCCCAGGACAGAGCTAGCTTTCTTAATCAGTTTGTTCAGTCTCTTCCTATCGGCTGCAGTAATGCCACTGCCCCAGCAGACGACTCCAAAAGTGATGGCTGATGCCACCACCGTGTCATAGAATGACTTCAGCAGCGCCCCTTGTACACCAAAAGACCTGAGTCTCCTCAGCAGGAACAGCTATTGTTTCTGTGTCCTTAGTTACCGTCATGTATTTCTTTCCTTTTTGCCATGGTTATGTGTTTGCATTTATTTCTTGTTTTGTTTCTATAGTTACTGTGTGAGGGTTTATTTTTTGGGCCAGGTTATGTACACTGGGGTTAGACGGGTTGTCTGTGGCCTTGGTGGGAAAATTTTCAGGGTCAAGTGTTTTTTGCTTTGTATGATTGTGTTCTCCTTGTTTTGTAGTCAGGTCTTGTTTTGTTTTTTCTTCTTTCGTCATTGTTCTGGGGGAAAATAGGATGGATATGTCAAGTGATGTATTCGTTTCTTTTCCTGTTTAGGGTGTTAGGTTTTGTTGGCTCCCTCCTTGCCTGTTCCTCAATCCATTCGCCCTGTGTTTGGTGGTGGTGGTGGTGGTGGGGGGGCAGGTGTTACTAGACGTTCAGAGCCCGTCAAGTGAGGGGGGGCTACTGTCATGACCCAAGCACTAGGTCTTGGTGCTCGGGTTATTCTTGTCAGGGTTTGACAGCGGTGTTATTATTCTAGCTCTCCGAGCTCTTATTGTGATAGTGCTCGGGGAGGCTTCCGCTCAGCTGTCAAACCCTGAACAGCTGTGCTGCATTTGTGGTCGTTAGTGCTAGGACTATTTTTACCCTCGCTGGCGATCACATCCTCGCAGCAGTGTCTGTTCGCACTCCGTCACGCTACGGAAGCTTTGGATTAATTCCTACCACGTCTGCATTTGGTTTGACCGTCGTTCCCCTGGACCGGTGAGTGTGCTGTGTAGCCTTGCCCCTCCTGGTGAGAATTGATCTCTGTGAGTCTCTGCCTTAGCAGCCGGTGAAATTATTATTTCACCAACCTTGCCTGTCTGTGCTGACTGTCTCCTCCTCTGGACCTGTAGTGAGCTGTATAGCCCTATGCCTCCTGTTGTGTTAAGACCAAGTGTCATTGTCTCAGCAGCCTGTGTTGTACCTTTTCACCGTAAATAAAACTCTCACTGAACTCACTGGTGACTGTGTGGCGTCTTATGGTGGCTCGCGAGAGCCACCCATGACAGCGGGGGCAGTTTTGGTTCATAACTTGGGCATAGAAGGGCAGAGGATCCTGGAAACTTTAGGAAGAGACGATCGCTTTGATGAGGTCATGGAGCTGATTGCACGCTATTGTCGCACCCCTGAGAGCATCACCATCCGGTGCGTTCAGTTTCGACAGCGCCGCCAGCAGACAGGAGAGTCTGTGAAGAGGTTTATAGCAGATCTCTTGCAGCTGGCAAGGGAATGCCAATTCAGACCTTTGGAGGATGAGATGATCCGGGATCAACTGGAGGAACATGATAGATAGATAGATTTGTTTATTTGACAGGGACACTGCAATAAACATAAACAATTAATCAATGACAATCAATCTGATGTGTTGCACAAAGAGTGTATAGCTATTAGCTAATTTGCAACTCTTGTCCCTGGATGGGCTTTAGAAAGGAGAAACAAGTAAAAAGGAAAAAAAGGAAAGGAAAAGATAAAAAAAAAAGAAAATAGAATTAAATTAAATTAAAATAATTAAATTAAATCACCCTTATTGTCATTCAACTGTACAACCAATCATGTACAGTAGAACGAAATTGTGCTTTACCTATCTACAGTGTGAATCACACACACCCCAAGTGCAGAATCAGAGGGCCGCTGCCATGCAAGGCGCCGCCACAGAGTTCCCTCCTCCATTCCATTTATTGCTGAGCATCAAGCTGGACGGCAGGAAGTTCCACTTTTATATGGTCTTCGGCATGACCTGGCCGGGATTTGAACCCCTGCCTCCCGGGTGTGGGGCGGATGCTCTACCAACTGAGCCACCACTCCGGTTAAGAATAAACAATAACCACATACATCAATGCAAAAAAAGATTATAAATAGATTATAAATACACAATTATAAATATTATAAATATTATAAATACACAATATAACAACCTGACTCACATTTGCCTATTTCAGGCCTCCCTCCCTTCGTCACTCACTATAAACAAACACATTCATTCCTTCCCTTCATTCACTCTCACCCTGCAGACAATCATTTCATACATGGGTACATTCTTGTTTATTTTTCAGCCAGTTTTTAACCTTTTTAGTGAATGTTTTAAAGTCCGTTATTATTTTAATTTAATTTGGCATTGTGTTCCAGATGTGACTGCCCTTTATAGAGAAAGCTGTTTGTCCAAATGTGGTTCTGCGGTGGAATATTTTACAGTTATTGTTAACAGAACTCCTGGTGGCTCTGCTGCTGTCCTGTCTTTGGACGAAACCAGCAAGTGGCTCAGGTGCTGATTTGTGGAAACATTGGAAAGTTAATTTTAGAAAACAGAGGTCAATGAAACTCTCAAAACTCAATAGGTTGTCGGTCGTCAGCCTCCATCGGTCTATGATGACCATGAAAGAGAATCCTAAACGTGTACTCTGCTGGAACAGCACCGCCTGTGGCTGAACAGGCCGATGCGCACCGGTGTTCTGCCTTCCAGCGTTGGGCATTGGTAGGATTCAAGCCTGGGCAGGAAGATATGGAGGACAAGATGTTACCCATGCAGCATGTCCCCCCTCTCCACGTCACTGATGAATCCAAAGGAACAGCAGGGCTGCTATAGTTTGGCACCAGCGCCGTCGCAGGAGCTGCCAGAACGATGTTGAGCATAACAGGGAACTGCCTTAGGGGCTCCGACTCCGGATTTTTCCTCAGGGTTGACTCCCGAAGCCTTTCCCATGACCGGGTGTGCCACAAGGCAGCGGAGGTTTGAAATCAGCGTTTACCTTCCCCTAGATGGGCTACCTTCCCAGGTTGACGAGCCACCATCTAACCGAAGCATCTGGTTTTAAGGCGCCAGAGATCTGCCCTCACCCCTTCTCCTATTAGTAAAAGCAGTTCCGCCGGGCTTAGAGACTAAACCACACGGGCAGGCTAGGAGTTGGACTTAGTTGTCAGAGGCTTTTCGAGACGCACGCCGTAAGGAGCATTTTATGAGCACTGGGAGCTTAACCCCAGTGCCGCTCCTGGCTATGACAACCTTTGAACTCAATAGGTTGTATTTTTTTTAAAATATTACAGTGATGCCATCTAATGGGCTTTTTGTCCTAGATTTTTAGGGTTTGATTATATAATGAACCTATATGTCTTATTGTGGAAGGGGCTGCTTCAGCCCAGACTGTCAAACAGTATGATATATGAGAAAAAAACATAGAATGCATATACAGTACAGCTGCTTCGTAAGGTATGTAATATCTAATTAATTTAAAGCAGTTCAGATTTTTTTTTAACTGTTTTTGAAATTTTCTTTATATGAAGATTAAATTTGAGTTGAGGATCTAGTACAATGCCAAGGTATTTGAATTCTGTAACTAAACTGATGTCTGTTATGACCTGAGCGTCGGTTCTGATCGTGCTCGGGCTAAGCTATGTCTCGCTGCCGGCCTTGACAGCTGCGGGCGGTATTCTGGCCTCTCCGGGCTCTTATTGTGAAAGTGCTCGGTGGGGCTTCCGCCTGTCAACGGTCGGTCAGCTGAGTGTCATCATCGTCATTAGTGCTTCGCCCATTTAAGCCCAGCACTGGCGTCGGTAGGACGCAGCAGTGTCTGATCCCTTATCTGGTCACTAAGCGGATCACTTACCTGTTCACCCACCGTCACGTTGCGGATGCCTGGACTGTTTTCACACCTCGGCCGCTTTGGGCTTGACCGTCATTCCCCGGTACCAGTAAGTGTGCTGTATTAGCCTTATTTCCTTCCGGCGTGAATTGATCTGTAAGTCCCTGCCTTAGCAGCCTGTGTGCTATTATTACCAAGCCTGTCTGTGTGTGATTGTCTCCTGCTCTGGACCTATAGTGTGCTGTATAGCCCTATGCCTCCTGTTCTGTGAAGAGTCTTGTCATTATCTCAGCAGCTTGTGTTATCACCCTTTTCACCGTAAATAAACTCACTGAAAACTCACTGGTGACTCTGTGCGTCTTATGCTGGCTCGTGAGGGCCAGCCATGACAGTACACTGCTGCCCAAAACAGCGTTTACGGTGACGCCAACCTGAGATGCTCTTCACCAGTGGGTTTGAGTTTTGGACGTTGCTTTTCCCTGTCTGGGTCCTGTGTATGTGAGGAATGCCGTCGCGGAAGAGCCACGTGCTGACAGGTGTTTTGGAAGCCGTGGATGAGCTGCTCATCTCTGCTTCCCTCTTGGACTATGACCACGGCATACATTGGTACCTGGACGCCGCCAAAGATGTTCTCTGTCATCTCTCTCCCCGCTACGCCAACCACCCGGAAGTCGACGCAAGGAGGGAGGACATTGCCGCACAACGCGAAATATTCCTGATGATGGAGGAGGAACGCGGCATGAAGCAGGAGAAGAGGCACTCCTGCTTGTTGCCTATGGATCCCGATCCTGCCCTCGATCCGTTTTGGGAGTTCGCACCATCTGGGGGCCGGCGAAGGCGTCGGCGTCACGGCCGGGCGCATCTTCGGCAAGCTTCTGCTCCGGATCCAGTTCCGGGCCGCCGGGATGACCCCCTCAACCAGCCAGCTTCTGAGAGTGAGCTGAGTCCTGTACCGGTGGGCTCCGTTCTTGGATCCTTTTTTACCATCCAGCGAGCGAGGGAAGGAGCAACGTCCGCTACAGCTGACATCATCCTCCCCCCGGGAGACAGGCAAGTCCAAGTTCACTTTCCTATTAATAATAGTGATCTGTCTTGTCTGACTCCTGGGGGTGAAGCTCGGGGTTCACAGCTCCCTGAGTTTTTTTCCCCAGCTGTAGCCATTTATATTAAACCTGCTGCCTCTGTGTCTCCTCCTGTGGAGCGGTCCTCGGCGTCAGTCCCACGCCATCGAACGAGGGGGAGGCCTGCAGCTCTGGGAAATATCCCGGCCCTGCAGCCTTGCTTTGGACAGAGAAGAACGGACTGCAGTGAGGAGCCAGAGCCGACGAGAGAGCGTCCCCAGGGTTCCTCAGGGATGCAGCCTGAGTCAGCAGGTCCAGGGTCCTCTGCCCCCACGCCATACGGGTTATTGGCGTGGACGCCTGCGCGTGAGGATCCAGCTGCAGAGACCATCAGGCCGGCTGTGGAACCCGACGCAGCCGAGTGGGAGCCCGACGACGAGCTGCTTCTTGAACCTGGATTGGCGAAGTCCTGGACGGCTCCAGAGCCCGAGTGCAGGCAAGTGCTCTTTCTTGTTTTCCTGTATGGTGTGTTAGAGCATTTTTGCCTGCCTCATGGGGAGGCGAGTGAGGGGCAGCCGTCTGCTGCACCCAAGCTCGTCTCGCTGGGCTCTGGCGCTGCCGGTGGAACTGATCCCGGTCCTCACCTGTTTTCTGAGCACCTCCACAGCGTTACCGGTCCGGAGCCAGTCAAGGTCACGGGACTGGGAGTTCCAGGTTCGGAGATGGAGGTCGTCGCCGGAGCAGTCCTGACCCAGTCGGGGTCCGACGTGTGGGCCGAAATGACCCAGTCAGGGTCTGATGCGTGGGCCGAGGTGACCCAGTCGAGGTCCGACACGTGGGCCGAGGTGACCCAGTCGGGGTCCGACGCGTGGGCCGAGGTGACCCAGTCGGTGTCCAACGTGGGTGCAGCGGTGACCCAGTCGGGGTCCGACGCATGGGCTGAGGTGACCCAGTCGGGGTCCAACGTGGGTGCAGCGGTGACCCAATCGGGGCCCGTCCTGACCCAGTCGGGGTCCGACACATGGGCTGAGGTGACCCAGTTGGGGTCTAATGTGGGTGCAGCGATTACCCAGTCGGGGTCCGACGAGGTTCAGTCGGGGTCCGACTCAGGTGTTGCTGTAACCCAATCGGGGTCCGACAAGGTCCAGTGGGGGTCCAGCGCAGGTGCGGCTGCGACCCAATCAGGATTCGAGGGGGTCCAAGTTTTTGGTTGTCCCCCTCTCAGGAGCCACCAGCTGGGGGCCGTGAGAGGGCTTTGTTTGACGGTCTGGCGCTCCCCTGTCTTGTCGTGTTCAGGTGAGCAGCTGCATGCTATCCCTCCACGGTCCTGGTGGTTGTGGGATGCGGGTCAGCCACCTCAGGAACTGCTTGGAGCGTTCGGCGTCTTGGGTTGGCCACCCAATAAACTGTGTGTGTTACGGGGTGACCTGGTTTGGCCACCAGAGGACTTGTTTCTGGGGGCCTGGGACTGGGGCAGGCCACCTAATTATGTACTGTGCTTGCGGGACTATCTGTGGGCCCATACGGGGCCTGGTCATGTTAAGTACGTCTAGAGATTTTTTGTTGTTTCACGAAGTCACAGTCATAGTCAAGTCTAAGCAATTTTAGATTGCCTCTTGTTCTTTTTTTTTGTAAGCCACAGTCATAGTCTCAGTCAAGTCTAAGCAATTTTTGATTGCCTCTTGTTTTTTTTTTTTTGAAAGCCATAGTTAGTTATAGTCAAGTCAGAGCAATTTTTAGATTGCCTCATGTTCTTTTTTTTTTTTGGAAAACCATAGTCGTAGTCATAGCCAAGGCAAAGCAATTTTAGATTGCTCCCTGTGTGTTGGTATGTATTTCTTGTTTTGTTCGTGTTTTCATTGCCTCATGTGTTTTGCAATCCTTAGTCTGGTTTTGTTTTGCTATTGTTCTTTTCTCCCCTCTTCTTTTTGAGGGGCTATGGTCAAGTTTTGTCTTTGTTGTTTTGTTCTCCACTCCTTCTTTGAGGGGCTATAGTATGGGGGTTTTGTTCTTAGTTTCCAGGTGTTTACATGTATTTTTGGTCTCGTGTGTTTTTGTTTTTCATAGTCACCGTGTCTAGCACGTATCTTCTTCGTTTCCATAGTTACAGTCATGTATTCTTTTTATAGTCATGTGTTTCCACAGTTGGTCATGTATTTCTTTCCTTTTTTTTTCCAGAGTCATGTGTTTGTATTTATTTCTTGTTTGTTTCCATAGTTATCGTGTGTTTCCATATATTTCTTGTATGGTTTTTTGGGGTCTGGTCTTTGTCTTGTTCTTGGGCTGGTTTCTCTCCCTCCGCACCTGTCCCCCAACCTCCCACCCTGGGGGGGCGGGGGGGCAGGGTGGTTCCTTGGGGCGTTCGGAGTCCGCTCGTGGAGGGAGGGTACTGTTATGACCCGAGGGTTGGTTCTGATCGCGCTCGGGCTAAGCTATGTCTCGCTGCCGGCCTTGACAGCTGCGGGCGGTATTCTGGCCTCTCCGGACTCTTATTGTGAAAGTGCTCGGTGGGGCTTCCGCCTGTCAACGGTCGGTCAGCTGAGTGTCATCATCGTCATTAGTGCTTCGCCCATTTAAGCCCAGCACTGGCGTCAGTAGGACGCAGCAGTGTCTGATCACTTATCTGGTCACTAAGCGGATCACTTACCTGTTCACCCACCGTCACGTTGCGGATGCCTGGACTGTTTTCACACCTCGGCCACTTTGGACTTGACTGTCATTCCCCGGTACCAGTAAGTGTGCTGTATTAGCCTTATTTCCTTCCGGCGTGAATTGATCTGTAAGTCCCTGCCTTAGCAGCCTGTGTGCTATTATTACCAAGCCTGCCTGTGTGTGACTGTCTCCTGCTCTGGACCTATAGTGTGCTGTATAGCCCTATGCCTCCTGTTCTGTGAAGAGTCTTGTCATTATCTCAGCAGCTTGTGTTATCACCCTTTTCACCGTAAATAAACTCACTGAAAACTCACTGGTGACTCTGTGCGTCTTATGCTGGCTTGTGAGGGCCAGCCATGACAATGTCATGATCATGTATATTAACTTTAAAATGTTGCAGGTTACATTTTTTGATTGAAAAGCACATTGAAACTGTTTTCTGAAGGTTCAGCAATAGATGGTTCTGGAGGAGCCACTCTTGGACATCAACCATACTTGTAGACAGTACATCTGCAGCCTGTGCTGGAGTCTTGGCAGCTGTGTAAATAACTGCATCATCTGCATAAAGTTGGCATGTTGCAGCTGAGCAGTGTAACGGCAAGTCATTAATAAAAATGCTGAAAAGTAAAGGACCAAGAATGGACCCTTGTGGGATACCCATGCGGTTGTTTAAAAATGAGGATTTATCCTGGTGAACTTTTACACACTGTTCTCTATTCTGGAGATAAGATGCAAACCATTCTAATGTATCTGGGGAGAAGTTAAAAGATACCATTTTGTATAAAAGCAAACTGTGGTTTACAGTATCGAAAGCCTTTTTGAGATCTAGAAAAACAGCTCCTACCACATTACCCCTGTCCAAGGACTGTTTGACATTTTCAATAAGGCAACAATTTGCTGTTTCTGTTGAGTATCCTGGTCTAAAACCAAATTGATGTGGATGAAGAAGTTGACTGTCTTGTAAGTAGTCTATCAGCTGTGTAGCTACAATTTTTTCAAGAACCTTAGACAGGACTGGTAAAATAGAGATTGGGCGGTAATTGCATATATCGTCTTTACTGCCTGATTTATGAACTGGTATGACGACAGCTTTTTTCCAACCAGATGGAAATGTACTAGACCTAATGGAGAGATTAATGAGATGAGTCAGTGGTTTGATTAATATTTTGCTGTGCGTTTTGAGAAAGGAGGTGCTCATGTTGTAGATATCATTAGTTTTTGAGTTTGACAGTGTTTTGACAATACCAGCAATTAACTTCTCATTTACCTCATCGATGTGAAAAGAATCTGTTGGAAGTATTGAATTTGTGTTGTTGAGCACATTTGGCAGCACAAAGTTTTTTGTTAAGTCTTCCACAGAGCCCACAAAATATGAATTAAATTCATTTTCCAATGTAGCCTTGTCACTGATGGTCTTGCCATTGATTCTAAGTTGCCATGTTCACTGTCCCGCGACCCGGTCGAGGCTCCTTACTCAACCGGGTGAGCTGAAGTTGGCCTTCACTATCGAGCTAACACAACAATTTGAGGTGGCTGAGGCAATAGCGAGGGACCTCAGTGGAAGGTCCACTCCGACCCAAGATGTGCCTCGCTTAAACGCATTGCTGTTGGATCCTGAAGATGATGAAGGCAGAGAAGATGAAGAGTACACCTCCGTGGTAAAAATTAGGTCTGCCCCAGGAAACCCCAGATATTATAGTTGTGGATCCCTCAGACACCGCTACAAGTCCAGAGAGTGTCCAGTAAAGGTCAAGCACTGTGGGAAATGTGGCTTGTTGGAACATTTTGCCAGGACTTGTAAAAATTTTGAGCAACGGGACCAACAGCGTGAGGCAGGTCCCACGCCAAAGATTCCAATGGTGGTCCATACAGTTTCTCTGGAGACGAGTGGACGCATCAGCTGCACTGTTTTGCTGGACAGTGTCGAGGTACCGCTGCTGGTGGACACTGGAGCGGTGACCTCTGTGCTGAATTTTGCTACAGTAAGGAGTATGTTTCCCCACTGCTGCATTCGTAAACAGGCTCCACCCTACTACGGCTACGGGATGAAAAGGTTGGCAGTTTTGGGATTTATGGAGATTGAGGCAAGGTACAAGTTGGTGTTGGTGCCAGATGCTTACTTCATAATTACCGCTGCCGGATCAAACATCATGAGGTGAAACTTGTTTTATGAACTGGGTTTTTCTATCTCCAATGGCACCGGAGAGGAGTGGTCAGGTGGTGGGTTATGGAACCAACCTGCTCTGTGTGTGGAAGATGAGGAGGTATGGAACACTGATTGGCCTAGTGTAACCTGGGTGACATATTGCCATACCGGGATGGACCTGATGCCAGGGTCCAAGTCACTCTTGGTGTGGGAACTGGACGGCACGATGGGACCCCCAGGTTGGCAGGTAGGGATGAAGCGCAAGTGCGATTGAATGCTGGAGCAAGACCAGAGCGCGCAGTGTTGAAGTGCTTCAAGTAACTCCTTCTAAGAGGACTTCAAACCGGACCCGTGAGACGACCGGTTCTAAGGAGGAAGCCCGCTTTCGACGTGGTGGTCCAAAGAAGCAGGACAGAGCTCCCCTGCGGATTGGTGATAGGGTCTGCCCAAGGGTTGAAGCTTGGCTGAGAGGGACCCACAGAATGCGCGAACAGCGCGAAGACCAGATGCGGCTCCAGGTGATGGCTGCCTGGAGTGACGGGTATTTGGGCTTGTCGGACAAGACATGGAGGCACCCCAACAAGCTGTGCCACGTGATGGAGAAGAAGAGATGGCGGCGTTCATCTCCAGAGGCAAGAAAAAGAGGGCGCTCTGGATGGGAACCACCAGATGGCAATCTGGGGGTGGGGGGGGTCCACTGGGTGTGTAAAGTGACTGGGGTATATTTGTTGGTGTGTTTTATGTTTATGGTCCATGTCATTATGTACATAGTTTTGTGCTCCCACTGGGTTTTTGCCCCGAGTGAATCTTTTAAGAAAATTAGTCAAATTGTTTGAATTGAGTGTATAGAAAAAAAAGGAGAAGAAATGATTATGGTATCTTTTAACTTCTTTTAACTTCTCCCCAAATACATTAGAATGGTTTGCATCTTATCTCCAGAATAGAGAACAGTGTGTAAAAGTTCACCAGGATAAATCCTCATTTTTAAACAACCGCATGGGTATCCCACAAGGGGCCATTCTTGGTCCTTTACTTTTCAGCATTTTTATTAATGACTTGCCGTTACACTGCTCAGCTGCAACATGCCAACTTTATGCAGATGATGCAGTTATTTACACAGCTGCCAAGACTCCAGCACAGGCTGCAGATGTACTGTCTACAAGTATGGTTGATGTCCAAGAGTGGCTCCTCAAGAACCATCTATTGCTGAACCTTCAGAAAACAGTCTCAATGTGCTTTTCAATCAAAAAATGTAACCTGCAACATTTTAAAGTTAATATACATGATCATGACATCAGTTTAGCTACAGAATTCAAATACCTTGGCATTGTACTAGATCCTCAACTCAAATTTAATCTTCATATAAAGAAAATTTCAAAAACAGTAAAAAAAAATCTGAACTGCTTTAAATTAATTAGATATTACATACCTTACGAAGCAGCTGCACTGTATATGCATTCTATGGTTTTTTCTCATATATCATACTGTTTGACAGTCTGGGCTCAAGCAGCCCCTTCCACAATAAGACATATAGGTTCATTATATAATCAAACCCTAAAAATCTTGGACAAAAAGCCCATTAGGTGGCATCACTGTAATGTTTTAAAAAAATACAACCTATTGAGTTTTGAGAGCTTCATTGACCTCTGTCTTCTGAAATTAACGTTCAAATGTTTCCATAAATCAGCACCCGAGCCACTTGCTGGTTTCGTCCAAAGACAGGACAGCAGCAGAGCCACCAGGAGTTCTGTTAACAATAACTGTAAAATATTCCACCGCAGAACCACATTTGGACAAACAGCTTTCTCTATAAAGGGCAGTCACATCTGGAACACAATGCCAAATGAAATTAAAATAATAACGGACTTTAAAACATTCACTAAAAATGTTAAAAACTGGCTGAAAAATAAACAAGAATGTACTCATGTATGAATTAATTGTCTGCAAAGTGAGAGTGAATGAAGGGAAGGAATAAATGTGTTTGTTTATAGTGAGTGACGGAGGGAGGAAGGCCTGAAATAGGCAAATGTGAGTTATGTTATATGTGTTAAATGTGAGTCAGGCTGTTATATTTGTGTATTTATAATATTTATGTTAAAGGTGAGTCAGGCTGTTATATTTGTGTATTTATAATATTTATAATATTTATAATTGTGTATTTATAATTTTTCTGCATTGATGTATGTGGTTATTGTGTATATTTTTATCTTGATTCTTTTTTCTAAAGCCCATCCAGGGACAAGAGTTGCAAATTAGCTAATAGCTATACACTCTATGTGCAACACATCAGATTGATTGTCTTTGATTAATTGTCTATGTTTATTGCACTGTCCCTGTCAAATAAACTAATCTACTACTATTATAATGCCCAACACTGTTGGTTTGTATGTTGTGCCCGAGTGTGGGGTGGAAATGCTGGGGTGGGGGCCACCAGTAGGGGGTGTTAAACCATGTGTTTGTACTGTTTATTATTTGTCTTTTTCTTTATATATTATAAATTGTTCTGGGATTATTGTCTTTCAGAAACTCAGCTTTATTTTAATTTGGACTTTGAAGGAATAAGGCGGCAGAATAACCCTCCTGGGTGTGTGGGGGGCGTTGGTAGTCTACCGGGCCCCTCTAGCCTGTGTTGTGTGTATGGATAGGTTTGTTTATTTTTGTACATAACGTTTAACTGTTGGTGCGTGGATCGGGTGACAAATTTGGGTGGGCCAATTAGTGTGCTTGACGTGTTTTGGGGTTTTTTTGGAGGGAAGGGAATGTTACATATGAGTTATGTGCAGTGTTGGTCAAGTTACTTTGGAAACAGTAATTAGTTACTGATTACTGATTACTTCTCCAAGAAAGTAATCCAGTTACTTTACTGATTACTTATTTTCCAAAGTAATTAGGTACTTTATTACTTTACTTTTCAACAACATTATGCACAACCTGAATACGCTATAAAGCAATAGACCTTTCTGCCTAATTCTATTCTTTCTGCATATTCCATCATATAAAATTGAATCAAATGAAAGTGTCTTTTTTAAAACTTGTTTTATTAGTTTCAATCTTTTAACTTCTAGCAAGCATCAAGCAAAAATTAAATTAAATGCAACAGTCTGAGTTGAAGAAAACTGTTGAACATTTAAACCTATTTTCTGCACATTCCACCGTATATTAATAAAATAAAGCAAGTCTGTTAACTTATATTTCTGCATATTCCAGCATATGAAATAAAAATCTTTATTGTGTGTACAGTATACTCCTTCATTTGAATAGATGTAAATAAAATACAGCAATAAAATAATTAAAATCAAAGTCTCTCCTGACTGTATTCCAAATTATTAACATTTACATCTTTTACCAGTTGGTAAAGTGCAGAGCAGTAATAATGAGTTCACCAGAACAGAAACTGCTGCTGCAGGCCACATTTAGGCTGTTAGTCCAGTCTCATTTCATGGCTGCCCTGACAAGGCCCCATGTTTTTTTGGTTTCTTTGGGAGTGAAACGGTGGTTATATCGCATGAGCAGAAGCTTCTCAAACCTCCTGTCAGACAGTCTGTTCCTTTTCGTGGAAAGCACCAAGCCTCCTAAACTGAACGGCCGTTCCACTGGTGCACTGGATGGAGGTGGAGTGTTGGATTTCATGTAGGTCTTTTTGAGGTATGGGAACTGATTCAGAACCTCAAGCTCATACCCAGACCTTAAATAGTCAGTGACTTCTTTTCCTGCTGAGAAGCTTTCTGTGGGCTGGTTCTCAAAATCAAAAAAGTCCATTTCAGCTGGGCTGGTACCAGTTGGGACGCATTAGCATTGTCAGCTGCAGGAGCAGCTTTACGACACTCTGTTGTCAGAAGCTCCTCCACCTGCTCTGTCCTACGCTCATCTGTCAGCCATCGAAGTTTGAACTTGGGACAAGTGGCCGCTGCAAGACGTCCTTCTTGGCTATCCAGTACAGCATCAAAACAAAGTTTGATGGCCTCTAAAATACAATATGCTATAACTAAGAATATATTTATTTTGCTATATAATCGGCTATTTTAATTATTTTGTAGGCTTTACTGACCTAAACCATCTCATGTGCTATCAATACTGTATGAGATTTAATTTTGGTTGAGGCTGTTTTGACCTCTTTATTTCAACCTTCTGTTGATGTTAGATTAATATTCATGATTAATGATGATCAATATCCCTGATATTGAACAGGGGATGAATAACTGATCTTTTATTATATTCTATCATTTTAATAATTGTACTCACTGCTTAAAACAAACCAAGTGTAACATCTGCCCACTATGAATGGTATAATAAATTCAACAAATCCACCAAAATCAATTATCAAATAATAATCTTACCTTTACAATGACATCTGGAAGGCTGGCTGTCATTCTAGAGAGGTCATCTTTCAGGGCAAGTGTCTTTGACATCAGGCTTGTGAGTGTTGGTAGTAAAGCCCCATAGGTGCACTCATCCCCTTGTAAGATGTCCAGTGCTACTGTCAGGGGCTTCATCACGGTGCAGTACTCTTGGAAGAATAGGTACTCCCTTTCATTAAGGCACTTGATTCCCAGTTTGGCAAAATTAGATGAATTATCCGTTACAGTGGCAACAACTTTGCCATGCAGTCCATATGATGGATGGATTTCTTCAATCTCTGCTCCAGTTACATCATAGATGTGCCTGCCTCTAATTCTCTTACATGCTAGGGTGGCCTTGTTGCACTGTAAAGTGGAATTAATCCAGTGATCTGTTACACCCATAAAACTTTTATTATTCACCGTCCAGATAAGATAAGATAAGATAAGATAAGATAAGATAAAATAAGATAAGCCTTTATTAGTCCCACAATGGGGAAATTCCAGGATTGCAAAAGCACAGGGATAGCAACAGTCAGAGCAATAATTAAGAAGATACGGCAGATATAAATAAGAGCAGTGGATATACATACAGTACATACCCATGATCAAGATCCTGCCAAAGATAGGATGCCCACCAAAGTTGCAAAGCCTCATCGAATCGTTTCACACCAACATGCAGGGGATAGTGCAGCACGATGGCAACGTCTCAGAGCCATTCAACATACGCAGCGGAGTGAAACAGGGCTGTGTACCTGCGCCAACCCTCTTTGGGATTTTCTTTGCTATGCTCCTGAGGCATGCCTTCAGCACAGCAACAGAGGGAATCTACCTGCACACAAGATCTGACGGCAGGCTTTTCAACCTCGCCCGCCTGAAAGCCAGAACCAAAGTACGCGAGGCTGTAATCAGAGACATGCTGTTTGCAGACGACGCTGCAGTCGCAACCCACACACAGCAGGAGCTTCAGACCCTGATGGACCGCTTCTCCCAGGCATGCAAGGACTTCGGGCTTACCATCAGCCTGAAGAAGACTAACGTCTTGGCGCAAGGCACGGAAGCACCACCAACCATCACCATTGATGACTACAAGCTGGAGGTCGTGAATCAGTTCACGTACCTGGGGTCCACGATCAGCAACAACCTCTCCCTTGATACAGAGATCAACAAGAGGATTGGAAAATCAGCCTTCACACTCTCTCGCCTCACCACACGAGTGTGGGAGAATCCCAAACTCTCTGTCAAGACGAAAATGGCAGTGTACAACGCCTGCGTCATCAGCACACTGCTCTATGGGAGTGAGACGTGGACAACATACGCCCGGCAGGAAAAGAGACTGAACTCCTTCCACTTGCGCTGCATTCGCCACATCCTGGACATATCCTGGCAGGACAAAGTGCCCAACACAGAAGTTCTGTCCCGCGCCGGCCTTCCCTCCATGTTCACTCTACTCAGGCAGCGCAGGCTCCGCTGGCTAGGCCACGTTCACCGTATGGAGGATGGCAGAATCCCCAAAGACGTCCTCTATGGAGAACTGGCAACTGGCAGGAGAGACGTTGGCCGCCCACAGCTGCGCTTTAGAGACGTCTGCAAGAGAGACATGAAGGCCCTGGATATCAACACAGAGCGCTGGGAGGACCTTGCAACGGACCGCTCCAAATGGAGAGGCACCCTGACCAGACAGCTCAAGGCGGGTGAAGAGAGACTGACTGCTGCAGCAGATGAAAAAAGGACCCGCAGGAAGAACCGGCACAGACCCAGCAGCACGGAGACCACCCACAAGTGTGACCTGTGTGACAGGGACTGTCATTCGCGCATCGGCCTGTTCAGCCACAGGCGGTGCTGTTCCAGCAGAGTAGACGTTTAGGATTCTCTTCCATGGTCATCATAGACCGACGGAGGCCGACGATGACATACCCATAAATATATAAATATATATACAAAGTGTGGAGCATTGTAGCAAGATAGAATAAACAGCGTAACCGTCTACTTAGTTATCCTACATAGTATGAATACAGTACAGTGGGGTAAAAAAATATTTAGTCAGCCACCAATTGTGCAAGTTCTCCCAGACCCAGACATTAGCCCTCTTGTGGCCACTTGATGGTCCCCCTATGGGTTTTCTAGCCAAAAAGGCCAAATGGCCCCTCTCTGGGTCTTCTAGTGTTAAAAGATGAGAGAGGTCACCAATTTTCATCATAGGTATACCTCAACTATAAGAGACAAAATAAGAAAAAAAAAATCCAGAAAATCTCATTGAAGGATTTTTAATGAATTAATTGGTAAATTCCTCAGTAAAATAAGTATTTGGTCAATAACAAAAGTTCATCTCAATACTTTGTTATATACCCTTTGTTGGCAATGACAGAGGTCAAACGTTTTCTGTAAGTTTTCACAAGGTTTTCACACACTGTTGCTGGTATTTTGGCCCATTCCTCCATGCAGATCTCCTTTAGAGCAGAGATGTTTTGGGGCTGTCGCTGGGCAACACAGACTTTCAACTCCCTCCAAAGATTTTCTATGGGGTTGAGATCTGGAGACTGGCTAGGCCACTCCAGGACCTTGAAATGCTTCTTACAAAGCCACTCCTTCATTGCCCGGGGGGGGGGGGGTGTTTGGGATCATTGTCATGCTGAAAGACCCAGCCACGTTTCATCTTCAATGCCCTTGCTGGTGGAAGAAGGTTTTCACTCAAAATCTCACGATACATGGCCCCATTCATTCTTTCCTTTACACGGATCAGTCGTCCTGGTCCCTTTGCAGAAAAACAGCCCCAAAGTATGATGTTTCCACTCCCATGCTTCACAGTAGGTATGGTGTTCTTTCTCCTCCAAACACAACAAGTTGAGTTTTTACCAAAAAGTTCTATTTTGGTTTCATCTGACCATATGACATTCTCCCAATCCTCTTCTGGATCATCCAAATGCTCTCTAGCAAACTTCAGACAGGCCTGGACATGTACTGGCTTAAGCAGGGGGACACGTCTGGCACTGCAGGATTTGAGTCCCTGGCGGCGTAGTGTGTTTCTGATGTAGCCTTTGTTACTTTGGTCCCAGCTCTCTGCAGGTTATTCACTAGGTCCCCCCATGTGGTTCTGGGATTTTTGCTCACTGTTC
The DNA here is from genome assembly GCA_020510985.1 of Pholidichthys leucotaenia. NCBI lineage: Eukaryota > Metazoa > Chordata > Actinopteri > Cichliformes > Pholidichthyidae > Pholidichthys > Pholidichthys leucotaenia. The sequence continues at coordinate 2,579,488 of CM035841.1, read as the reverse complement.
TCATGATAATTTTGACCCCGCAGGGTGAGATCCCCCAGATCGAGGGAGATTATCAGTGGTCTTGTATGTCTTCCATTTTCTAATAATTGCTCCCACAGTTGATTTCTTCACACCAAGCCGCTTACCTATTGCAGATTCAGTCTTCCCAGCCTGGTGCAGGTCTACAATTTTGTTTCTGGTGTCCATTGACAGCTCTTTGGTTCTGGCCATAGTGGAGTTTGGAGTCTGACTGTTTGAAGTTGTGGACAGGTGTCTTTTATACTGATAACGAGTTCAAACAGGTGTCATTAATACAGGTAATGAGTGGAGGACAGAGGAGCCTCTTAAAGAAGAAGTTACAGGTCTGTGAGAGCCAGAACCCTTGCTTGTTTGTAGGTGACCAAATATTTATTTTACTGAGGAATTTACCAATTAATTCATTAAAAATCCTTCAATGTGATTTTCTGGATTTTTTTTTCTCATTTTGTCTCTCATAGTTGAGGTATACCTATGATGAAAATTGGAGACCTCTCTCATCTTTTAAGTGGGAGAACTTGCACAATTGGCTGACTAAATACTTTTGTATGTACCCATACATATTGTCACCCTCTGTAGCGACCGATACTGTCTTAGTTGTATATACTGGAGGGGACCATTGTGCAAGTCTATTGCATCTTTTGCATTCAATACTATTAGGTCGTCACGTTTTTTTTTTTTGTTATCTCTGCGAGCAGCCCTGCTTAGGTTATACAGTCTGACAGCCGTAGGTAGGAAGGACATGCAAAACCTCTCGGTTGCGCACCTAGGATGATGTAGTCTGCTGCTAAATGAGCTCCTCAGTGCGTTCAGTATGTCCTGCATAGGGTGGGACTCGGACTCCAGCAGAGATGACAGTTTAGCTACCATCCTTCTCTCTCCTATCTCCTCCACTGGGTCAAGGCGTTGCCCCAGGACAGAGCTATCTTTCTTGATCAGTTTGTTCAGTCTCTTCCTATCGGCTGCTGTAATGCCACTGCCCCAGCAGACCACTCCAAAAGTGATGGCTGATGCCACCACCGTGTCATAGAATGTCTTCAGCAGCGCCCCTTGTACACCAAAAGACCTGAGTCTCCTCAGTAGGAACAGCCTGTGCTGTCCCTTCTTGTAGAGTGCGTCGGTATTGTGTGACCAGTCTAGTTTATTGTTCAGATGAACACCCAGGTACTTGTAGGATGTCACCATCTCGATGTCTGTTCCCTGTATGTTTACTGGTGCTGTGAGGGGTTGTCCTTGCCTGCGGCAGTCCACCATCAGCTCCTTAGTTTTCCTCGCGTTGATCTGGAGGCAGTTCCTATGGCACCAGTCCACGAAGTCCTGGATAAATCCTCTGTACTCAGCTTCACCTCCGTTGGAGATGAGGCCGATGATCACAGAGTCATCAGAGAACTTCTGTAGATGGCAGTGTGTTGTGTTGTGTGAGAAGTCCGCAGTATAAAGGGTGAACAGGAAGGGAGCCAAAACCGTTCCCTGGGGGGCCCCCGTGCTACCGATGATCATGTCGGACACACATTCCCGGGTTCTCACAAACTGTGGCCGGTTAGTGAGGTAGTCCAGGATCCATGATGACAGGTGCTGGTCCACCCCTGCGCACAGCAGCTTGTCCTTCAGGATCATCGGTTGGATGGTGTTGAAAGCACTGGAGAAGTCAAAGAACATGATCCTCACTGCATTCCCGGGCTTCTCCAGGTGGGACAGAGAAAGGTGAAGGAGGAAGATCACTGCATCCTCCACCCCAATGCCATGCTGGTAGGTGAACTGGAGTGGATCCATCGCTGGTCTCACCAGGGGGCGGAGGTGAGCAAGAAGCAATCTCTCCAGGGTCTAGATGTCAGTAGTGGTGGAAACAAAGTCTACCTCTCTAAGTGCAGCCTTCAAATTAGTGTCCATTATGTCGTATTCTGCCTCAAGGTATCGACTTTCTCTGCGGCAGCTTGACACCGCTTTTGGTCGGTATTTTTTCTACGATGCGTCGGAACAATTCAGAGTCTACAGTGGAAATGGGCAACATCTCCTTGACAATATAGCCAGCGACGAGCTTCTTCAATTCAGCGGTACAAAGTCCTGTTGCTTTTAAGTTTATTTTCACCTGTTTAGCAGGAGAGGGGCCCTCAGAGGTTCGCCCGGTGGAATTGGATGTGGTAGCCGCAGCGGACATGTCAGTGGGGGGATCTGGGGGTTTCTCAGTGAGTTTCACATTCCTGTGCCGGCTTGCTAGGTGCTTGCTCAGATTTGAGGTGGAATTTTTCGCTGTAGATAAAACAGCGGACACTAATGTCTTTGTCACCTTTTACCGAGTCAAACTCAAAGTAATGTCGGTACTTACAAGCATTAAACGCTGCATGGCCCTGCTCTCCCCCGCACTCCATGTTGTCTCTTGTTGATCACTACACGTGTCTGTTGTTTACCATTGACACCGCGCTGCTCATCCATCATTGTCACGAGACAGCCTCACAAAACAACATCACGGCTTAGTAACGCAGTAACGCAGCCTGCTTGCGGGAAAGTAACAGTAATCTAACTACTGTTTTTGCAATTGTAATCCCTTACTTTACTCGTTACTTGAAAAAGTAATTGGATTACAGTAACGCATTACTTCTAATGCGTTACTGCCCATCAGTGGTTATGTGTTAGTATTAGTAAGATGGTGGCTGGGTTGGTCGGGTAATAGTTGGCGGTTGCAGACTGCATCTTCCGGTAGTGACGCCACCCAAGGTATAAAGGGCACAGGCGGAAGAGGCACATCCTCTTTCGTGTAGGACCCTTGGCATGCAGCAAGCGCTGACAGTCTTTAGGTATTGCCGCCTTTGTGTTATTAATAAAGCTCCGTTAATAGCACCTTCACTTTGCTTGTTATTATCCGAGTTATGGACACAACAGGATGTGGTCGAAATACTTCTCCAAGTCCACAAAACACATGTAAACTGGTTGGGCAAACTCCCACAAACCCTAGAGGATTATTGAGAGGGTAAAGAGCCGATCCAAAGTGCCACGGACAGAACAAAAACAACATTGCTCCTCCTGAATCCGAGGTTTGACCAACAGTCAGACTCTCCTCTGCATTACCTTGGCATAGACCTTCCCATTGAGGCCGAGGAGTGTGATCCCTCTAAAGTTGGAGCACACCCTCCGGTCTCCTTTTGTGAAAAGAAGAACCACCACCCTGGTTTGCCATGCCAAAGGCACTGCCCCCAACCTCCACACAATGTTGCAGAGGCGTGTCAACCATGACAGCCCAACAGCATCCAGGGCCTTGAGATACTCAGGGCGAATCTCATCCACCCCTGGGGCCTGGTCACCAAGGAGATTTTTAACCACCTTGGCGACCTCAGCCCCTGTGATAGGCGAGTTGTCCCCCTTGTCCATAAGCCCTGCTTCCTCTGTGGAAGGCGTATCAGTGGGATTTAGGAGATCCTCAAAGTATTCTTTCCACCGCCCGACGATATCCTCAGTCGAAGTCAACATCGCCTCATCTGCACCATACACAGTGTGGACAGGGAGCTGCTTCCCCCTCCTGAGTCGCCGGACAGTTTGCCAGAATCTCTTTGAGGCCGACTGAAAGTCTTGTACCATTTCCTCACCAAACTCCTCCCACACCTGAGTTTTTGCTTCAGCAACCACACAAGCTGCACTCTGCTTGGCCTGCCAGTACACCTCAGCTGCTTGGGAGTCCAACAAGCAAGCCAAGCTCGAAAGGACTCCTTCTTCAGCTTGATTCCCCCCGTCACCACGGGTTTCCACCACTTTGTTCGGGGGTTGCCACCTCGAGATGCACCGACTACCTTGCGGTCGCAGCTCTAGGAAGCTGCTTCAACAATGGAGGTGGAGAACATGGCCCATTGAGACTCCATGTCTCCAGACTCCCTCGGAATGTGGTTGAAGTTCTTGTGGAGGTGGGAGTTGAAGACCTCCCAGACAGGTGCCTCAGCCAGACATTCCCAGCACACCCTCACTATACATTTAGGTCTACCGGGTCTGAGTGGCATCCTCCAAGTGTCCAAGACATTTGGTTGCAGGTCTGATAACAAAATATCAAAATCGATCATCGACCTGCGACCTAGGGTGTCCTGGTGCCAGGTGCAGATATGGTCACCCTTATGCTTGAACATGGTGTTCGTTATGGACAAACTGTGGTTAGCACAAAAGTCCAATAACTGAACACCACTCGGGTTCAGATTGGGCAGGCCTTTCTCCCATTCACCTCCGGGTTTCATTGTCACATGTGCATTGAAGTCCCACAGTAGGAAAATGGAGTCTCCAAGAGGAGCACTCTCCAGCACCCCAGTTAGAGACTCCAAAAAGGGTGGGTACTCTTAACCATCATTTGGTGCATAGACACAGTTATTTACACAGCTGCTAAGACTCCAGCTCAGGCTGCAGACGTCCTGTCTTCAAGCATGGTTGATGTCCAAGAGTGGCTCATTCAGAACCATCTACTGCTGAACCTTCAGAAAACAGTTTCAATGTGCTTTTCAATCAAAAAATGTAACTTGCAACATTTTAAAGTTAATATACATGATCAAGATATTAGTTCAGTTACAGAATTCAAATACCTTGGCATTGTACTAGATCCTCAATTCAAATTTAATCTTCAAATAAAGAAGATTTCTAAAACAGTAAAAAAAAAAAATTGAATTGCTTTAAATTAGACATTACATACCACACCAAGCAGCTGTACTGTATATGCATTCTATGGTTTTTTCGCATATATCATACTGTCTGACAGTTTGGGCTCAAGCAGCTCCTTCTACAATAAAACATATACGCTACCGTTCAAAAGTCTGGGGTCACCCAGACAATTATTTTGTATTTTCCATGAAAAGTCACACTTATTTACCACCATGAGTTGTAAAATGAATAGAAAATATAGTCAAGACACTGACAAGGTTAGAAATAATGATTTGTGTTTGAAATAATAATTTTTTCCTTCAAACTTTGCTTTTGTCAAAGAATCCTCCATTTGCAGCAATTACAGCATTGCAGACCTAACATGATTGCACAAGGGTTTTCTAATCATCCATTAGCCTTCTGACGCAATGAGCAAACACATTGTTCCATTAGAACACTGGAGTGATAGTTGCTGGAAATGGGCCTCTATACACCTATGTAGATATTGCACCAAAAACCAGACATTTGCAGCTAGAATAGTCATTTACCACATTAGCAATGTATAGAGTGTATTTCTGATTAGTTATCTTCAATGAAAAAAAGTGCTTTTCTTTCAAAAATAAGGAAATTTCTAAGTGACCCCAAACTTTTGAACGGTAGTGTAGGTTCATTATATAATCAAACTCTAAAAATTCTGGATAAAAAGCCCTTTAGGTGGCATCATTGTTATATTCTAAAAAAAATATAATGTACTGAGTTTTGAGAGTTTCATTGACCTTTGTTTTCTGAAATTAATTTTTAAATGTCCCAAAGACTCCAGCCCCCCCCCCCCGCGACCCGAAAAGGATTAAGCGGTAGAAGATAGATGGATGGATGGATGGATGGATGTTTCCATAAATCAGCGCCAGAGCCACTTGTTGGATTCATCCAAAGACAGGACAGCAGCAGAGCCACCAGGAGTTCTGTTAACAATAACTGTAAAATATTTCACTGCAGAACCACATTTGGACAAACAGCTTTCTCTATAAAGGGCAGTCACATCTGGAACACAATGCCAAATGAAATCAAAATAATAACGGATTTTAAAACATTTACTACAAAGGTTAAAAACTGGCTGAAAAGTAAACAAGAATGTACCCATGTATGAAATGATTGTCTGCAGGGTGTGAGTGAAGGGAAGGCAAATGTGTAACAGGCATTTTACTGTAACAGGCAAATGTGAATCAGGTTTTTATATTGTGTATTTATAATTTTGCTTGCATTGATGTATGTGGATAATGTTTATACTGTTTTCATTTTGTGTTTTCTTCATCTTTTTCTCTTTTTCTCTGTTTCTTTTCTCTAAAGCCCATCCAGGGACAAGAGTTGCAAACTAGCTTAATGCTATACACTCTCTGTGCAACACATCAGATTTTCTTTTTTGTCTGTTTATTGCACTGTCCCTGACAAATAAACAAATAAAATAAATAAAACCAGAGCTTTGTGTTGAGGTGAGGCTGACTATATACTATATTGCCGGTATCTCTCAACCTTGTGCACCAGCTCAGGCTCCTTCCTCACCAGAGACGTGACATTCCAAGTCCCAAAAGCCAGTTTAGGAAGTTTGGGATCAGACCACCAAGGTCTCTGCCTTTGACCAGCACCAGACCCCCATAGTCCCTGTTGCAGGTGGTCAGCCCACTCGAGGGCGGACTCATGTAACTCCTTTGGGCTGAGCCCAGCCGTATCCCATGGGAAGAAACCAGGCCACCAGTTGCTAGCCATTGATCCCCTCCACTATACCTGGCTCCAGGGTGGGGCCCCGGTAACCCCATATCTGGTGGGGTACATTGAATCCTTGCTCTTACATTCATCATGTGAGTCATCACCATCATCATCTTAGCAGTCTGTCAGGGGCAACAATGACTGTTTCATTTAGATCTGATCAGATTCCTCCACGCAGCTCTGTCCTTCGCCTTCCGCTGCCAGGGACTCCTGACCTTGTTCACCCAGGCAACGTCCGAGCTGGTATGAACTGCTTTCTGACTGACCATTTCATGAAACTGCTTGCAAAGAATTTGAGTACTGCTAGCTTTTCCTGGACTAGCAGCACATTCTTGGCAGATAGCGATATTATCAGTGGCAAGAACAGGCCAAGACAAACTGACTCCAGTGTCTGTTGCAGTGACTGACCAGATGATAGGGTTGTTTATTTCTGCTCTTTGTGTAGTGCATGTCATGATGCACCGACTGGCAAAAGTCCACCACAGACGGAGCGACAGATGTGCTCATCTGCCAGGATGTCCAGTCTCACTCCCTGTAACTGGGAGTGGTCCACCACAGACCTGTGACAGATATTGTTTTTAGTCCTGCCAGGATGACCAGTTTTACCCTCAATACACTCTGAAGGGCGGGGTTGCCGGATGAGTTGGCGATGGCCCGACCCATGAGACAGGTAGTACCAGTTTTCATGGTTATCTGCTAGCAAGCAAATCAGTGCCTTACCTGACATGTGAGTCATATATTGAAATAATTTGTCACAGTGTGATGAATAGTCCCAAATGGAATAAAATGCTAATTCCTCTATAACTATCTTCATCTATTTTAGGATTCTCATCCAAAATATGACACCTTCCCACCTGCTTCCACATCCTGGACTTGGGACCAGGCAATGGTGCAGTTCAAGGTGATTGGTAATCAACAAAAATGGGTATGTCAAATTGATCCAGTGTTGATTGGTAATCAGTAGTTGATGACCAGCATCAGGAATAATTTAGCACAGCTATAAACACTGTCAGATGATCAGGAATCAGAAGTCCTCCTTAGATCGTGAGGTCTTAGTCGTGAGACCTTATTAAACATCAAGGTACTGCACGCTGCAAGAATCGCGGTGCTCGGTTGTGACTTGGACATTCTACGCCAGCATGAAATTCTGGCAGAGTCCCGGCTAGAAGCTACCCAGGAGAGGAGGAAGCGTAAGCGAAGGGAACGCAAGCAAAAGCGTGGAAAAAGGGCCGGGATCCATGCTAGGCTAAAGGCTAACCCCTCCAGACCAGTGGTACCGTCGCTCATTCTCTCTAACGTCCGCTCCCTCGAAAACAAGCTGGACGAGCTGCGTCTACTGAGAGAAACCCGGAGAGAGTGGAGGGACTGCTGTGTGCTTGCGTTCACAGAGACGTGGCTCCACGACAACATCCCTGATGAGGCCATTCAGCTAGAGGGTACGACAGTGTTCTGAGCAGACAGAGGAACGGCGAGCTCTGGTAAGAGCTGTGGAGGTGGGCTATGCATCTATGTTATCAAGAGCTGGTGCATTAACAAAACGTTAGTATCTAAACACTGCTCTCCGTTGGTGGAGTTCCTTATTGTAAATTGTCGGCCATTTTATCTGCCAAGGGAATTCACCAACGTGTTTGTAGCGGCTGTTTACATAGCAGCGAGCACTAACGCTAACGCTAATGCTAAGGAGGCACTCGGGGAACTACACGATGCTATTAGCGAAATCCAAACTTCACATCCAGACAGTTTTGTAGTGGTTACGGGGGATTTTAACCACACCAGCTTAAAGACTGTGCTCCCCAAGTTTAAACAATGTGTAGACTTTAAGACCAGAGGAGAGAGTATGTTGGACTTAGTGTACACAAACACAGATGCTTATAAGGCAATTCCCCGCCCCCACCTTGGCCTTTCTGACCACATATTCGTGATGCTGCTGCCTGCCTACAAACCCTTATTGAAGCGCAGCAGGCCAGTAGTGAAACAAATCAGGATTTGGCCAGAGAGTGCAACCTCTGCACTGACAGACTGTTTTCTGCACACAGACTGGGAGGTCTTCAAAATAGCAGCCTCCCAGGAAGACAGGACAGATGTGGAGGAGTATGCTGAAACAGTCACCAGCTACATCACGAAGTGCACAGAGGATGTCGCTACAGTGAAGACCAGCACTATGCGGGGAAACCATAAGCCCTGGATGACCGCAGAGGTGCTCTCGCTGCTTACAGCCAGAGATGCAGCCTTCAGAGCGAAGGACAGGATCGCCCTCCGCTCAGCCAAGTCTGTGCTCTCAAAGGGAATTAAGACAGCGAAGCACGCCTATGCGGAGAAAATCCAGGGACACCTCTGTGACGCTAGGAACACCAAGCAGATGTGGCATGGAGTTCGGACACTGACGGGCTATAAGTCTAGGCAGGGGGTCGATGATGACGACGCTTCGCTTCCAGACAGGCTCAACAACTTCTTTGCACATTTTGAAGCATCAAACTCGACAATCAGAGGGAGGGCTGGCCCATCCCCACCATCAGTCGGACCAGCTTTTACCATCAACACAGTGGACTCACGGAGGACCCTAACCAGAGTCAGCCCACGTAAAGCTGCAGGTCTGAACAACATCCCGGAACGTGTGCTCCAAGACTGCGCGAGCGAGTTGGCGGATGTCCTGACTGACATTTATAACATCTCCCTGCGTCAGGCCATCGTTCCCAGATGCTTCAAGACCTCTATCATTGTACCGGTGGCAAAGAAACCAGTTGTGTCCTGTTTGAATGACTATCGTCCTGTTGCACTGACACCAATTGTGATGAAGTGTTTTGAACGGTTTGTCAAACCACACATTACAGCCTGCCTCCCTGCATCACACGGCCCACTCCAGTTTGCATATCGTTCAAACCGCTCCACGGAGGATGCTATAATCACCACCCTGAACTCTGTCATCACCTACCTGGACCAAAAAGACACCTACGCCAGACTCCTGTACATTGATTTCAGTTCAGCATTTAACACCATTATTCCCCACAGACTGATGGAGAAATTACTCCTTTTTGGTCTGAACACCGCCACATGTCTCTGGATCCTGGATTTCCTGACTGAGAGACCTCAGTCTGTCCGGGTTGGAAACAACATCTCCAACTCTGTCACGCTGAGCACCGGATCCCCTCAAGGCTGCGTACTCAGTCCACTGTTGTTTACACTTCTAACACATGACTGTGTATCCAGACATGAGGAGAACCAGATTATTAAGTTTGCAGACGACGAAACGGTGGTGGGACTTATTCAGAGGGATGAGGAATCAATGTACAGGGAAGAAGTGAGAGACCTGGAGGGCTGGTGCAGGGAGAACAATCTGGTGCTCAACGTGGACAAAACGAAGGAGATGATTATCGACTTCCGGCGGTCACAGCCTGAACACGTCCCTCTCAGCATTAGCGGCCGTTTAGTGGAGAGAGTGGAGAACATCACGTTCCTCGGAGTGCAGATCTCGCAGGACCTGACCTGGAGCAAGAATTCCTTGGGGATCAGGAAGCGGGCCCAGCAGAGACTGCACTTCTTGAGGAAACTCAAACAGGCCTCTCTCCCCACCTGCGTCCTCAGGACCTTCTACAGAGGTGTGGTGGAGAGTGTTCTGACGTACTGCATTGCAACATGGTACTCCAGCTGCAGTATGTCAGACAAAAAAGCCCCGCAGAGGATAGTTAAGGGAGCTGAGAGGGTAATTGGAGTCTCCCTCCCCTCTGTCCAAGAACTTTTTCAGAACCGTTGTAGGAGCAGGGCACTGAACATTGTCAAGGACCGTTCTCACCCTCTGCATAAACACTTTGAACTTCTGCCATCTGGCAAACGATTCAGGAGCATCAGAGGCAGAACCACCAGACTGATTAACAGCTTCCTTCCGCAAGCTGTTAGGATGCTGAACAGTTGATCCGGAATCTCTCGTATACACTACTGCACCTACGGACATTATGTACATTATTACCTCCGCCAGGCCGAAAAGGCCAGGAGGAGGTAATGTTTTTGCCGGGGTTTGTCTGTGTGTTTGTCTCTTTGTCTGTTTGTCTGTCTGTCTGTCTGTCTGTTTGTCTGTTGGTTAGCAAGATAACTCAAAAACTTTTGGACGGATTTCCATGAAACTTTCAGGCGTTGTTGGAAATGGTACAAGGAAGAACTGATTAAATTTTGGGGATGATCCGCATCACCGTCTGGATACAGGAATTTTTTTAAAGCATTTTTTAACACTGTGACATATGGCCATTTTCAACATGTGCGCAGGCGCAATGGAGGGCGCTGGTTGTCGTGTCTGACCAACACAAACTCCGCGTTCTTCAACGTTTTACGCACAAAAGCACGCGGAAAACACTGGTGGCCTGGGCCCGCCAGCGTGCCTGTGTTTGCGCACAGCTGCAAAACCTGACACGGGCAGCTGTCCGCCGCCGGATTATTTGGCAGAAATTCCCCGGCCAGCCATAGGCGCTGCGCAAAAACCAGCTCTCAGCCGGGGAAGCTTCTAAATTCTGTTTTGCCGCAGAGCGCAACCCCAATAATACTATAATATAAAACCCACGGCAACCTGTCTACCCAATCTGCATCCGTCAGTGGAGGAGATGGACACAACAGCAACACTTCAGTTTATTACCTCCGCCAAGGAGGCAATGCTTTTACTACTGAACCACTAATCCTATCACCATCACATTGATTGTCTTTGATTAATTGTCTATGTTTATTGCACTGTCCCTGTCAAATAAACAAATAATCATTGTGAATCCAATTGCTAGTCATATGTTTTCAAGGTCAAGGAATCTGAAAACGTACACACAAACACTGTATGGGAGAACTGTGGCGCTTGGCGGAGGTCTGCGCTCTCCGAGTGCTTTTCTAGTTTGTATATTGTGGGAAATGTGAAAGTGACGAGGCAGAGTTTATCTCACGAGTCAGGTTTATTCACATTCTCCAACATCAGCAAAAACAGAAAGAGAAAGAATTCCAGACATTCGTCCTTTTTATACCCCAGGACATGAAAGCTCACAGTCACATTGTATTTAATCCCAAGTAACAATGCATCTTCCTCCGGATCTTAACACCTCCACCCATAATCTCTGGCAGCCAGAAAAATCCCCCAAGGCCGTCTCTCTGCATACCAAAGCCTAAACTTTCACATCCTCCTGTCATCTCCAAAGAGACTCAGTCCTTTGTTCAATCTAAGATGTGAAGCCTAAAGTGGTATACATATGAAGCATGAAGTGATATAAATCTGTGCATATGTGTCCCACATGACCCCCCCCAAACGTCTAAGATGGAACAACAGAATAACAGTCTGCATGTCATGATAACATCATTACACATCAGCCCACGTGCTGCTTGGGCCTCAGTCTCCTCCCGTATCTGCTGTAAGCGGGCTTTGGCACTTCCGCGGCGCCATCCTGCTGGGGAGCTGCTGTCTGGGGATGAGAACTGTTAGTCAATCCCTGTGGGTGTTCTGGGGAATGTTCCTTAGGGGGTCTGTCGCGCCGAGGAGCCCTGGCCAACAGCACATTCTCGACTGCCAGCACAAAAGCGGGTTTGAGCCTGTTTAGGCCAATCTTTTCTTTCCTGCCCCCCAAATCTAGCAAAAAATGTTTATTCCCTGTTTCCAGCACTCTAAATGGTCCATCATAAGGTGGTCGCAATGGTGGGCAATGTGCATTGTGTCTGACAAAAACAAACTCCGCATTTTTTAAAGCCTTAGGCACAAAAACGCGCGGAAAACTGTGGTGAACGGGGCCAGGCAGCATGCCCGATTCCATGCCACTCTGCAACCGCTGAGTCAGGGAGCAATCCGGCGCAGGATTATCTCGGAGAAATTCCCCAGGCAGCCGAAGTGGCTGTGCAAAAACTAGCTCAGCCGGGGAGGCTTCCAAATCCTCTTTAGGTTCAGAACGCAACCCCAATAAAACCCACGGTAGCTTGTCCACCCAATTTGCATCCGTAAGCGACGCTCTGAGGGCCGCTTTCAATGACCTATGAAAACGTTCGCATAACCCATTAGCCTGCGGATTGTACGCGGTTGTACGGTGGATCGTTACCCCCAGGCTGCAGGCCATCGCTGACTAAAGTTCGGAAACAAATTGAGGCCCTCTGTCGGACGTAATGTCCGACGGGACTCCAAAGCGCGCTACCCATGCCGTTAAAAACGCACGCGCCACCTCCTCGGCTGTGGTTGACGACAGTGGGACCACTTCCGGCCAGCGCGTGGTGCGGTCTACCATTGTCAGAAGGTGTGTGCACCCCTGTGATGGCGGGAGGGGCCCTACGAGGTCCACGTGAACATGATCAAACCTCTTAGCCGGGATGTGAAACGGCTCCAAGGGAGCTTTCGTGTGTCTGTGTACTTTGGCTCGTTGACAAGCCATGAAGGCTGCTGCCCACTCTCTAACTTGTTTGCGCAGGCTCGGCCATACAAATTTCTCTCCCACCATTTTGACCAACGCGCGCACTCCCGGGTGCGCCAGAGAATGAATCGAGTCAAAAACGCGGCGGCGCCACGCAGCCAGTATCACAGGACGCGGTCGCCACGTGGAGACATCGCAGATTAGTGGGGGCATGCCTTCTTGCAGCACCCTGTTCTCAAGCCTTAACCCTGTTGGTCCAGACTGGAGCACGCGCACGTCAGCATCGCTACCCTGAGCCGCGGCCATGGCTGCATAATCTATCCCTATGTGGACTGGGGCTGCCACGGTGCGCGAGAGACAGTCTGCCACTACATTCAGTTTACCCGCCACGTGCTGAATATCGGTAGTAAACTCTGAGATTGCGGCCAGCTGCCTCTGCTGCCGGCCTGACCACGGTTCTGAAACCTTGGCCATCGCGAATGTCAGTGGCTTGTGGTCAACGAACGCAGTGAAACTGCGTCCCTCCAGCCAGAACTGGAAGTGGCGAACGGCCAAGTGGAGAGCTAACAACTCCCTGTCGAATGCGTTGTACTTTCGCTCACTATCGCGCAAAGTCCTGCTGAAAAAGGCGAGCGGTTGCCAAGCCCCGGCTATATGCTGCTCCACGACCGCCCCTATGGCCACATCTGACGCGTCAGTAGTGAGCGCTATGCGGGCGGTTGGGTCTGGATGTGCTAACAACGCAGCGTTTGCCAGGGCTGTTTTGATCTCCGAAAATGCTTGCTCTCGCTCCGGAGACCATTCGATCTTATTTGCGGGTTTTTGTTTTTTTAGTGCAGCATACAATGGTTGCATGAGCTGCGCTGTGCGGGGGAGGAAATGGTTATAAAAATTCACCATTCCCAAAAACTCCTATAACGCCTTGACCGTTTGTGGCTGGGGAAAATTTGTTACCGCGCACACTTTGTCAGGCAACAGAACCGCTCCTTCTGGGGAGACGCGATGCCCCCAAAAATCAATCTGCGTCACTCCGAACTGACATTTCGCTGGGTTGATTATTAACCCGTGCTCTCCCAACCTCCGGAAAACTGCCGTGAGGTGGTCTTCGTGTTCGTCTTCGGACGCGCTGGCTACTAAGATGTCGTCCAGGTAGACGAACACGAAGGGGAGATCGCGCAACACCGCATCCATCATGCGTTGGAACATCTGCGCAGCGCCTTTAAGCCCAAACGGCATGTGCAAAAACTCGAAGAGGCCAAACGGAGTTATTACCGCTGTCAGAGTGCACTGGGACTTGGTGGTAACCACGGACCAAGTCTATCTTAGAAAAAATGCGCGCCCCCGCCAAATGAATGGAAAAATCTTGGATATGCGGGATTGGGTAGCGGTCGTGCGCTGTAGCGTTGTTCAACCTGCGGAAATCTCCGCAAGGTCGCCACGAGCCATCAGCTTTAGGGACCATGTGAAGCGGGGAAGCCCATGGGCTGTTCGAACGCCTGATGATGCCCAACTTTTCCAGGTTGGCGAACTCCTCGGCTCGCGCGCTATTGTCAGTTTAGCTGAATCCAAGAACTGAGCTTTTGCAAAAACGGGCGGTCCGGTGGTAGCAATAAAATGCTCCACTCCGTGTTTAGCGATGGCTGCTGAAAATGTGGGAACCGTGAGTTCTGGGAACTGAGTGAGCAGTGTGTGGAACTTACTGCTTGCTGTTGCGATGTTGGCTTGTGCTGTGGGAGGGGTCACTCGGGCTGCACAGGGAATAGAATAAAAAGAAAGTGCATTAACCAGGCGCCTGTTAGCAAGATCAACCAACAAACCATGTGAGCACAGAAAATCGGCCCCCAACATATTGAAATTTACTGCTGCTATGATAAAAGTCCACTCAAATGTACGGCCCTGCAGAGACAGAAACAGAGTCTTCTCACCAAAGGTCTTAATCTCCGAGCCGTTCACTGCTACCACCCGGGGACCTTTGGAACCTGTTAGCCTGTCTGCGTAGGAAGGTGTGATGAAACTCAGCTGGGAGCCTGTGTCCACGAGGAAATGCCTCCCCGAGCGGGCATCCAACAAATAAAGCAGCTTGTTTTCCTCCCTGAGGGCCGCAGCTGCTACCGACCCCCGGTCTTGGCGTTTCCCGAACGCCTGAACTGGCACGGTGGTACACATTTGCATGCCCTCTCTGCGAAGCGGCAATGGTAGAAACAAAGGACGTCGTCTGATCCGTGTTTCTTGGCCCCTGCCGCCGCCATCGTCGGTGAGTTTGGTATCGCTGTCTCTGGCCCCTGCCATCTCTGGACGCCGTGCCGAGCTCCACTGCAGCGGCCGTGGCCGCGCGCCGTTTGGTGGCGTTGACGATTCATTGCGCCTCCTGGCCCAGCGCGTGGTAGTCTCGTTGGGCCAACAGTGGCGAACTGGCCAGGGTCGCTCTCAACGCTGACGGTAGGGTCCTGAGGAAGAGGTGGGTGAAGATGAAGTGATCATCGTCAGAGTCCTTCAACCTCAATAGCTTCTGCATCAGGTCCGCGGGCCTGTCGCGTTCAAATTCAGTCAGCGCCAGGAGCCCCTCTGCGCGCTCCTCTGCTGAGGGGGTGAAGTACCGGATGAGTGCAGCCTTCAACGCGTCGTACTTGTCGCTGTCCGGCGGCTGGTCGATCAGGCTCTCCACATGCTGGGCTGTGTGGTTGTCCAGTTTTGCAACCACATGGTAGAACTTTGTGGTGTCTACCGAAATCCCCCAGAGGTTGAACTGTGCTTCAACCGCATTAAACCAGAAGCACGGATTGTTCTGCCAGAAGTCCGGTAGCTGGACTGTGGCTGCATTCGCTTGGCTGGCTCCTGACGAGTCTGGCTCGGGGGAATTTCTTTCACTCATGATACGTCTTAGGGTCACCAGTGTGGGAAATGTGAAAGTGACGAGGCAAAGATTATCTCACGAGTCAGGTTTATTCACATTCTCCAACATCAGCAAAAACAGAAAGAGAAAGAATTCCAGACATTCGTCCTTTTTATACCCCAGGACATGAAAGCTCACAGTCACATTGTATTTAATCCCAAGTAACAATGCATCTTCCTCCGGATCTTAACACCTCCACCCATAATCTCTGGCAGCCAGGAAAATCCCCCAAGGCCGTCTCTCTGCATACCAAAGCCTAAACTTTCACATCCTCCTGTCATCTCCAAAGAAACTCAGTCCTTTGTTCAATCTAAGATGTGAAGCCTAAAGTGGTATACATATGAAGCATGAAGTGATATAAATCTGTGCATATGTGTCCCACAATATTATAGTTAGTTAGTTTTTCAAGTATGTCTCAGGGATGTGTGAATGGATGTGGTGGGGTGGGGGTGAGGGTGAGGGTGTGTGTGAGTGTGTCTTACATTATGTTCTTTTACTTATATGGATGCCGAAAGAAACGCAATTTCATCTTGCCTGCACTACTGTTGTATGTACAGCAACATGACAATAAAGGTTGATTTGATTTGATTGACTTGATTTGATGTCCTCAGCCATCACTATTCCTGGGAAGTATATTATGAATAATTCAGTCATCATATGTGGGCCACCATCATGACCATTATGCATTGATGACCAGCATCACAAGTAAATTAAGAGTTTGTAGAGGGTGTAAGGAAAGGATGTAGAGGCGAGGCACGAGTGTAGATCAGCACAGATTCTTTATTTACCCTCTAACATGAATACAGCCTGTTGGCCCCAGTGTGGCCGCTGGGGCCCGGTTGAGTAGTGATGAGAGGAGAAGTGAGACTGAAGACAAAGAGATGAGGGAGAGCAGCTCTTTTATACTGTTATCCATACAGAGAGAATGCATGGCACATTAGCATATCAATTGTCATCTACTACCATTGGTCAATACACATGATTAGCATGACATTGGTTGGCACAAAGATGCATGCATTCAGTCCCATCTGACTGTCTCCTGTGGTTCTTTTGGTCGTGTGTCAATTGTCCTCTGCTTCGTCTGAGCCCCTGCTGGGTGTGAGGCAAGTTCCAGAAGAACGTCCCAGAGGAATGTCTCCCTGCTGTGTTTAGTGTCACTACAAGTTCACAGATATTTACACTGGATGATGACCAGCATGCTGATTAAATTAATTTATTCAGCATGCTGGTCATCATATTTTGCTCATTAGATTAGGCCTAAACCGTTAATAGCCAGATTAAAGCACTGCATGATATTTTAATTTGCTCATATAGGACGATCATCAGGACTATGATTATGACCTCATGCCTAAACACACTGACTGCATGGATTACTCACTGAACTACTCTCCTTGGCTTGACTTTTCTGATTATCCAGCCGTCCCACGGCTGCTAAACATAATGTCAACTCCATTTCCATAGGTCACCAGTTGCCCAAGATTATCAGCTGTGTCTCCATACCAAGAAGTTCAACATCCGTTAATTTTTTTGTAAGTTATTGAGGTAAAAGTGGCTTTGTTTGCTACTAAACCCATTCATTCTCCATTGACTTGCTGAGTGTTTTAGGTGTACCAATATGGCAGCCCGGTTTCTTCACTCGGCTCTGTACTCACTAATGGAGTGTGCACTATCCAGTGTTTCATTCAGATCAGTGTGATCAGACCTCCATAAAGAGGAACGCTGCTGTTGTCAGTCCAACTCGCCATGGTGCTGTCAGACAGCAGCAGACTCTACCCCCCACCACAGGGATGGAGACACCACCAGATGGTCCAACACACAAAGAAATCACCAGATTGTTCTCTGATCACATTTTAATAGGAAGATGAGGAATGTGACAGGAAGTAGAATCTTACTGGTTCCTTTTTGTAGTCCACATGTAGTCCCAGTGATATTGACCAATCAGCTTTAATCAGGACTTGGTCTCATGGATCAGACTCCTCCTGGTTCTGAGCTAATCCAGTCTCCTCACCTTCCATCATCTCTGTGTCCGCAGACCTGCTGCTGCTTCAGCCCAACATCTCTGCATCCATCAAAGGGGTCTCCCAGGACCAGCAGCAGGGTCTTCGGGTGCCCAAAGGCTCCAGTTTCACCATCAGCTGCTCCATCCAGCCACAGTACCCAGGAGGTTCCTTCCAGCTCACCTTCACCTCCTCAGATGGAGCACACAACCACACCCAGCCGGCCGTCAATCACTCTGCAGACTTCCTGTTTGCTGCTGCGGAGCCCGCCCACCAGGGAAGCTACAGCTGTGTTTATCACGTCTACGTTTTCTCTCATCACTTCTCCTCTGAGAGCGGCCTGCTGTCTGTCACTGTGCCAGGTAAGCTGAAGAAAGACTTTAATGTGTCACACTGACTGTTTCCATGCAGCTGTGGAGAACACGATGAGTCCAGACTGGCTGGAGATTATCAGCGCACCTCACTGTCCATCCATGCTGTTCTTTATGGATCACACTGGGACTGCTGTCATTGGCTCACACACACTGGACAGGAAGTCCATGTGCACTGCAGTTACCATGGTAACGGTGGTTCTCTGAGAAGTGTTGGACTGTGAGAAGCTCAGAAGCTCCACAGCCACCAGTTCAGTTCAGATTTATTTCTCCAGCAGCTGATCATGACCCAGTCATCTCAGGACACTTTGCACAGTTTAATGGCAGCTGTTGGACTGATGATGTTGAGTGACGACTGTGATGTGTTTGATCAGATCTCACAGGTCTGATCATCAGAGGGATCCTCCTGCCGCTGGTTCTGCTGCTGGAGAACCTTGTCCTGTGGTTCTACTGGAAGGTACTGTATTCCTCTGTGATAATGAAGCCCTCAGCCTGTTGTTGAACTGAAGCGAGAGGAGTGATGCAGTCAGTCACATCTGTGTGATGTCATGTCTCTGCAGGCCAGAAGGGGGCGGACCCTCAGAAGACCAGACAACATTGAGATGGTGGAGATGATCGTCAGAGTTGGAGCAGCTGGAGGAGGAGCTGCTGAAGAGGGAGGAGCTGTGGGAGGAGAGGAGGAGCTGATAGGAGCTGTGGGAGGAGAGGAGGAGCTGATAGGAGCTGTGGGAGGAGAGGAGGAGCTGTAGGAGGAGAGGAGAAGCTGTGGGAGGAGAGGAGGAGCTGCTGAAAAGAGTTTGAGTTTTAAAAAATGGCTTTATTATACAATTCAAAAATGTAAGAACACCAATATCGTGCCCCCAAGTGTGTCACATCTCAAAAGTGCAAACATAACTCATCCCCCTGTCCCACAGAACACAAAATATTCCCTACAGTCCATCTGTTGGTGAATGCCTCCAAATTGTCCACCATTTGATAGTAAGAGAACTCCACCTGGAGTCTGACTTTCAACAAGGCCTTGTAAGCAGACACAGGATCCACATTGCCAGTGTTGGTAGTCCGATTTTTCCTTGTCAGCCAAATGGCAGTTGATAGGAGCAGAATAGAGGCATGTCCAAGAACAGGCCTTCAAAGCCCTGCCCCCATCTTCCACCAACAACAGGTGTTTCTTTCCCACATCTGGATGTCCAGGATCAGAAATCAGGTTGCAGGATTTTAAAGGTCCACCACATGGTAAATTAACCGCTTCCTAGCAGCCACATGTAACAAGATGAGCTCAATGGAATTTGCCCTATTTAGGATTCTTCTGGCCTGGTTCTATCAGACTGCCATCCTGTCTGGGATTCTTCTAGAAATGACCCAACATCATAATTCCAGCAATGTTCATGGTCATAATCCAGTCACAGTGAGACATGCTGGTGGATCATGGATCCAGTTCGGTCCAGATGGATTTGGACAGTGAGACAAGCTTTGTTATTTCAGCCGTTTACCAAAACATAGTCAAGATCCATTGATATCACCAATATAACACAACAGTTAGTTCTGACCGAGCAATCTGATTGGTCAATAGGGATTCTAGGAGTTACGATATTCCACCATAACTGCACTCCAATTTCACTGGATATGTATCACTCCACTTCAAAGGTGTTCTAGTAACCGTTGATTACGAACAGTATTTTTCTATCAACTCTCTGACAATTGCAGTACTGGTTTTGATACCTTAATATCCAGAGTGAGGTGCTGTCTGACAAGAAATTGCACATCCGTGATCAGAAAGTCTCCCCTGTTGAAAACAACGTTTCCTTCTGCCCGTCATTGAGCCATTTCACATCTGTTTAAAAACTAGGCAGAGCTAGAGTTTGATTTATTGTCTCGATTAACAAACCACAATACCTTTGAGGTGATGGACTCTTTGTTTCATCTGAAAATGCAAAGAAAAGTGAACAGAGCGTGCTAATGGTTAACATGCTAACTACTAGCTACGAGCTAGTTCCCGTGTTTTGGTGACAGTTGTCATGTCTAGAAAACCAGGTCTGCTGTGGAAGCACCCCCTTCACAGCTCTGGGCTCTTCTGCAGCACCAACTCAACAGCGAGATGTTTCATGAACTCTGATTACTTTTAATAATCCAAAAGGGTTCATGCTGTCTTTTAAAATAACGATAGAAATATTTTCTTTTCTGTCAGACTGTGGAGTGTGTAATTGACGAGGCATGTTTGTCTCAAGGCAGTTTATTACACGTCTCCAGCATGAGTATAGTAGAAAGAGAACATCTCAGAAAAAACTCGTCCCTTAAATACCCAGGTCTCCCCACAGCTCACAAGTCACATTGCATTCACATCAAAGGTAACTTTGCATTTCCTCTTTAATCCCTTGGCATCCCCCTCACAGTCTTTGGCCCACAAAGGATCCTCCAAACAGTCTCTTGGCACACAAAGGATCCTCCAGGCAGTCTCTTGCATATAAAAGATTACACTTTCACAGCTTCCTGTTATCTCCAAGGAAACTCTGCACTTTGTTCTTATCTAAGATGTGAGGCATTATGCAAGGCATTAAGTAAGTCACATGTGTGCCTACACCCCCCCCCCCCCAAACATTTTAGATCGAACAAAAAAAATAACAGTCTGCATGCTGTGATAGAATCATTACACATCAATCCCCATGCTGCTTGGGCTTCAGTCTTCTCCAGTATCTGCTGTAACCAGGATTCACCGCCTCAGCGGCGCTGTCATACTGGGGAGCTGCTGTCTGGGGGTGAAAACCTTTTGTCAGTCCTTGCGGGTGTTCTGGGGAAACTTTACTCTGGGAAGCTCCTCGTGGGGGTCTTCCACGCCGAGGGGCCCTCGCCAACAGCACTTGCTCGTCCGCCACCACAGAAGCATGTTTGAGTCTGTTTAAGCCAACCTTTTCCCTCCTACCCCCCAAATCTAGCAAAAAATGCTTGTCCCCTGTTTCCAGCACTCTGAACGGTCCATCATAAGGCGGTTGCAATGGGGGGCGATGTGCATCATGTCTGACAAAAACAAACTCCGCGTTTTTCAAAGTTTTAGGTACAAAAACGCACGGAAAACTGTGGTGAGCAGGGCCCGGCAGCATGCTTGTGTCGATGCTACGCTGCAACAGCTGAGATGGGGAGCTGCCTGGCGCAGGATTATCTGGGAGAAACTCCCCGGGCAACTGAAGTGGCTGCGCAAAAACGAGTTCGGCTGGGGAAGCCTCTAAGTCCTCTTTAGGCGCAGAACGTAACCCCAATAAAACCCACGGTAGCTTGTCTACCCAATTTGCATCCGTCAGTGACGCTTTGAGAGCTGCTTTCAATGACCTGTGAAAATGTTTGCATAACCCATTAGCCTGCGGATTGTACGCGGTTGTACGGTGAATTGTGACGCCTAGGCTGCGGGCCATTGTTGACCAAAGTTCGGAAACAAATTGAGGGCCTCTGTCGGACGCAATGTCCGACGGGACTCCAAAACGCGCCACCCATGCTGTTACAAACGCGCGCGCCACCTCCTCGGCTGAGGTTGACGCTAAAGGAACCACCTCCGGCCAGCGCGTGGTGCGGTCCACCATTGTCAGAAGGTGCGTGCACACCTGTGATGGTGGGAGGGGACCCACGAGGTCCACGTGAACGTGGTCAAACCTCTTAGCCGGAATGTGAAATGGATCCAAGGGAGCTCTCGTGTGTCTGTGTACCTTGGCTCGTTTGCACGCCATGCAGGCTGCCGCCCACTCTTTAACTTGTTTGTGGAGGCGCGGCCACACAAATTTTTCTGCTACCATTTTGATCGACGAGTGCACCCCCGGGTGCGCCAAAGAATGAATCAAGTCAAAAACGTGGCGGCGCCATGCTGCCGGTACCACGGGACGCGGTCTCCCTGTAGAGACATCACAGATTAGAGGGGGCATACTGTCTTGCAGTACCCTGTTCTCCAGCCTTAACCCTGTTGGTCCAGACTGAAGCGCGCGCACATCCGCGTCACTAACCTGCTCCGTGGCCATGGCTGTATAATCTATCCCCACGCAGACGGGGGCAGCCACGGCACGCGAGAGGCAGTCTGCCACTACATTCAGTTTACCCTACACGTGCTGAATATCGGTAGTAAACTCTGAGATCGCGGCTAGCTGCCTCTGCTGCCGGCCCGACCATGGTTCCGAAACTTTGGCCATGGCGAATGTTAGTGGCTTGTGGTCAACGAACGCGGTGAAACAGCGCCCTTCTAGCCAGAACTGGAAGTGGCGAATGGCCAAATGGAGAGCCAGCAACTCCCTGTCAAATGCGCTGTATTTACGTTCACTATCGCGCAAGGTTCTGCTGAAAAAGGCGAGTAGCTGCCAAGCCCCGGCTACATGCTGCTCCACGACCGCCCCTATGGCCACATCTGACGCGTCAGTGGTGAGCGTTATGCGGGCCGTTGGGTCTGGATGTGCCAACAACGCAGCGTTTGCCAGGGCTGCTTTGACTTCCGAGAACGCTCGCTCCCGCTCCGTGGACCACTCGATCTTATTCGCGGGTTTCTGTTTTTTGAGCGTGGTATACAGCGGTTGTATGAGTTGCGCTGCACGGGGGAGGAAACGGTTATAAAAATTCACCATTCTGAAAAACGCCTGTAACGCCCTGACCGTCTGCGGCTGGAGAAGTCTGCTACCGCGCGCACTTTGTCAGGTAGCGAAACCGTTCCTTCGGGGGAGACGCGGTGTCCTAAAAAATCGATCTGCATCACCCCGAACTGACACTTCGCTGGGTTGATTATTAACCCGTGCTCTCCCAACCTCCAGAAAACTGCCGCGAGGTGGTTTTCATGTTCGTCTTCAGACACGCTCGTCTAAATAGACGAACACGAAAGGGAGATCGCGCAGCACCGCGTCCATCATGCGTTGGAACGTTTGTGCAGTACCTTTAAGCCCGAATGGCATGCACAAAAACTCGAACAGACCAAATGGAGTTATCACCGCTGTTTTGGGTATGTCCTCAGCGCACACTGGGACTTGGTGGTAACCACGGACCAAGTCTACTTTAGAAAAAACGCCGCCCCTGCCAAATGAACGGAAAAATCTTGGATATGAGGGATTGGGTAGCGGTCATGCGCTGTGGCGTTGTTCAACCTGCGGAAATCCCCGCAAGGTCGCCACGAACTGTCAGCTTTCGGGACCATGTGTAGCGGGGAAGCCCATGGGCTGTTCTAACGCCTGATGATGCCCAACCTCTCCAGGTTGGCGAACTCCTCGCGCGCTATGGCCAGTTTAGCTGCGTCCAAGCGCCAAGGTTTTGCAAAAACAGGCGGCCTGGTGGTGGTAATAAAATGCTCCACCCCGTGTTTAGCGACGGCTGCCGAAAATGTGGGGACCATGAGTGCTGGGAACTGAGTGAGCAGTGTGTGGAACTTACCGCTTGCAGCTGTGACGTTGGCTTGTGCTGTTGGCCGGGCCGCTTGAGCTGTACAGGGAATAGAATCAACAGAAAGTGCATTAACCAGGTGCCTGTTAGCGACATCAACCAACAAACCATGTGAGCACAAAAAATCAGCCCCCAATATATTGAAATTCAATGCTGCTATGACAAAAGTCCACTCAAATGTACGGCCATGTAGAGACAGACGCAGAGTTCTCTCACCAAAAGTCTTAATCTCTGAGCTGTTCACTGCTGCCATCTCGGAGTCGCTGCACTTTGCCAGCCGGTCAGAGTAGGAAGGCGTGATGAAACTCAACTGGGCGCCTGTGTCCACGAGGAAATGCTTTCCCGAGCGTGCGTCCGTCAAGTAGAGCAGCTTGTTCTCCCCCCCGAGGGCCGCAGCTGCTACCGATCCCCGGTCTTGGCGTTTCCCGAGCGCTTGAACTGGCACGGTGGTACACATTTGCGTGCCTTCTCTGCAAAGCAGCGGTGGTAGAAACAAAGGGTGTCTCCTCCGCGTTCCTTGGCCCCCGCTGTTGCCGTCGTTGGTGGCTCTGATACCACTGTCGATGGCTCACTGCCATCTCCGGCCGTCGCGCCGAGCTCCGTCGCTGCTGCCGTGGCCGTGCGATCTCTGCTGGCCATGACAATCTGATTCGCCTCCTGGGCCAGCGCACGGTAGTCCCGATTGGCCAACAATGGCGAACTTGGCCAGGGCCGCTCTCGTCGCTGACGGCAGGTTCCTGAGGAAGAGGTGGGTAAAGATGAAGTGGTCATCGTCGGAGCCTTTCAACCTCAGCATCTTCTCCATCAGTTCAATGGGCGTGCAATCTCCCAACTTGGTCAGCGCCAGGAGTCTCTCTGCTCTCTCCTCCACCGAGAGTGTGTAGTGCTGGATGAGTGCGGCCTTCAACGCGTCGTATTTGTCGCTGGCTGGTGGCTGCTCCAGAAGGCACCTGCTGAGCTGTGTGGTTGTCGAGCTTTGCGATCACATGGTAGAATTTTGTGTCGTCTACCGATATTCCCCGGAGGGCGAACTGTGCCTCCACCAGGTGGAACCGGGAGCACGGGTTGTGCTGCCAAAAGTCCAGTAGCTGGACCGTAATGGCATACGCTTGGCTGGGGGCTCCCAACGTTGCTGGCCCCGGGGAATTCTCTTCTTGCTGCATGCTACTTCTTGGGTCACCAGTGTGGAGTGTGTAATTGATGAGGCAGGTTTGTCTCAAGGCAGTTTATTACACATCTCCAACGTGAGTATAGTAGAAAGAGAACATCTCAGAAAAAACTCGTCCCTTATATACCCAGGTCCTCCCCACAGCTCACAAGTCACATTGCATTCACATCAAAGGTAACTTTGCATTTCCTCTTTAATCCCTTGGCATCCCCCTCACAGTCTTTGGCCCACAAAGGATCCTCCAAGCAGTCTCTTGCATATAAAAGATTACACTTTCACAGTTTCCTGTTATCTCCAAGGAAACTTTGCACTTTGTTCTTATCTAAGATGTGAGGCATTATGCAAGGCATTAAGTAAGTCACATGTGTGGCTACAAGACAGTGAAAAAGGTTGTTTTCACCTTCACATGTTTGGGCCACTTCTTGCAGCCTTCTTCAGAAGAGTCACATGATGTTGTGAAAATCAGGTGTGTGATCAGCTGTTTGCTGTCTGGTAAACCTGGATAAAATGCCTCGTTTATAGACTCTGGGTCAGTAACTGTTACCCTGGATTGTGATTTTATTCTGGGGACCAACCTCCATCAGGCTGTGGCTCTAGCCTTATTAACAAGCAGTTTACTTGCCTTGTCTCCCATTTCAAAATACTGTTGTCTTGTTTTGAACAACTGTATTTCAACTTTAGATGTTAGCAAGAGTTTAGACTGAGTTTGAACTTTCAGATGTTTGTCATAAATTAAAATTAAATTAAATCACCCTTATTGTCATTCAACTGTACAACCAATCACGTACAGTAGAACAAAATTGTGTTTTACCTATCTACAGTGTCAATCACACACACCCCAAGTGTAGAATCAGAGGGCCGCTGCCATGCAAGGCGCCGCCACAAATTTCCCTCCTCCATTCCATTATTGCTGAGCACCAAGCTGGACGGCAGGAAGTTCCACTTTTACATGGTCTTCGGTATAACCCAGCCGGGATTTGAACCCCTGCCTCCCGGGTGTGGGGCGGATGCTCTACCAACTGAGCCACCACTCTGGTAGAGTGGGGGTAGGGTTAATAGCATACTGTGGATCAGTTTCCAGCAGTTGATCTGAAAGCCAGTTTATCCTCTCCGTATCCACCCTTTTCTGCTGGGAAGCAAAAGAGATGGCTTGTCCCTTCAGGTATGCCTTCCATGTCTCCCAAAGAATACTTCTGGAAATATCAGGAGCATCACTTCCCTTAAAAAAGTTAACCATTTACTCAGAAAAGAATTTGTTAAATTGTGGGTTACTTAATAAAAATGAGAGAGCCTCCACTGAGTATGTGAAGAGGTACAGTATTGTTAGGAAAGTTCCAGACTATCGATGTCGGTGCGTGATCTGAAATAACTATACTATGATCTTTGGTGTCACTGGCCCAGGGTAACAATCTGTTATCAAATAAAAGTCAATCCTCGAGTATGTGTGACGGACAAGTGAATAAATGTCGCAGCCAGTCGCAGCAGATGACTGCCCCTCCCTGAGCCTGGTTCTGCTGCAGGTTTCTTCCTGTTAAAAGGGAGTTTTTCCTCTCCACTGTCGCCAAGCGCTTGCTCACAGGGGATTACCTGATTGCTGGGGTCTTTCTGCAATTGTGGGGGTTTCCCCTACAGTTGAAAGTACTATGAGATGACTGTTATTGTGAAATGGCGCTATATAAATAAAGTTGAATTCAATAGAATTGAATAAAATGAAAAAGCTTTGGCAGCTGGGTTCAAGGATCTCCACGGTAACATCAGCCTAGGTGATCCCTAAAGGATTTCACTGCTGTGGCAGCATTAGACATTATAAAAGGCCTGGAGGAAGACCTGTCCAATTTAGGGTCCAAACAAGGTTAAAGTCGTCTCCTATGATCGGGTAGTGACTATCTATATCAGGGAGAGAGGAGAGAAGATGAGATATAAACTTGTCATCATCTCAAACAGGGGCATAAGCCCTCACTAAGATGACTGGAAAATCATAGAATTTACCTGAAACGGCCACAAAACCTGCATTAGGGTCGATGATGGATTAATGAGGGAACAGCCCATGCAGCCCATGAAACAGCTGTTGACTTAATTATCCAATTCCTTGTGAGCCCCTGAAACAAGATTTTGTGTCAAAGTGGTAGCAATTCCTAAACCCTGAAATAATTAATTATAGGTGTCATGGTGTTGATTTGACAGTTTTCAGACATGGCTACAAAGAAGGGGTTAATTTACCATGTTGTGGCCACTTTAAAATCCTACAGTCGTGATTTTCTGTTCCAAGGCGCACTAATGCATGAAATCAAACAGATGGGGGCAGCTCACTTTAGCCTGTTTTCCACTAGCCCAGCACACCTTGGTACGGCCCGATTCACTTCAGTACGGCTCGGAATGCTTCTGTCTCCATTAGCACGGTGTTGTGCTTGTGCTGTGATGGTTTGTGTAAGCGAGGCAGCGGCAGATTCCCAGCGAGGCGGGGCCACACTCCCGTGACGTTATGCACCCGACTGAGTCCTTATTTACACGAGACAAAAAAAGGAGGATCCAAGGATTATTGCCTTGCTCGCTCTGTGGTTTTATCTCACAATTAATTATATCTCATAATTAAGCTGCAACAACACAAGTCACTTTTGTTTTGAATTAACTGCCAAATGACCTAGAAATAATGAGCTGAAACTTGTTTTTATTCATATTAAATAATGAGACAGTGGCACACTGGCCTACACCAAATTGTATTATTTTTTACATCCTCGGGCATTTTGGATGTACTGAATTAAAAAAAAAATCATGTTTTTCACCTTCAGGTCAACGTTTGGAACAACATTATTATTATTTTCCGTTTAGATGATGCTACACTCCTTCTAAAGTATTGTAAATCTCTGAATTTGGAATGCCGATAGAACATTCAATTTACATATACTTGTACCTACTTTGACTTGGTGCTAATTTTTTATGATATTTAAATAAAAAGAACAGAAAGCTTACAAAAAGATATGTTTTTTGGTCTAGCTAAAAATTACATTACCTTTACAATGGTTGACCCCTGACAGGATGATCAGCATCATTTTCATCAGACTAGGCAATGGAATTTCTATGTAATTATACTGTTTTATAATTCAGTGTTATAACAGACAAACCACACTTTCCAAAACAATTCCATTTTATTATATACAAAATATTAAAATAAAAAAAAAAACTTTGCAACACAACATGAAGGTTAATCGACATTTTATACACGCCGACCACTGAGTGCCTCTACACCAGCTTCCCAAACTGGGTCACGAAGGCTCGGTTGAATAATCCATGCGGGCTGTCGCGGCGGACGCGTGGGATGATTCTACAAGGAAAATGCACACAATAAAATACAGCACGTAAGTGCAAGATATACAGAAAAGACAATAGTTTTTAACATGAATACATAAGCTTATTTCAGCGTATTGTTCACATGAATAATTAAAATAAAAGCTTTAGTCCGCAGTGTGCTGAAATAAAGCAGCGATCATTATCCACAAATGAACAGCTTTTTTATTGCATAAATAAACTGAGCGTCTTACCAAATATATTTGCGAAAAAACGCACAATAAAAAAAAATTAAAACTCACCGTTAAAGGACTCCGATGTCTAGACCTCCCGGTATATTTTTTCATTCCGGGCGGCTCCGTCTAACTCGCGCTGGATGCGTTCGTCTGACAATGCAGTGAGCAGACACTGCACCTCCTTATTGGTCCATGGAACACCCTTATTACGCGAAGCCATTTTTGATAGAGAATAAATGAAAATAGCACAGCAATACACTGAAAGGAACCGCCAACAGTGGTTGCGTGCTGAGTAAAGGCGGTCGTGAAAATTCTTTTTTTTTTTTTTTCAAAAACTTTATTGAGAAGGTCGTGAAGATTCGGTAGAAGAGGAGGAGGAGAGGGGCGGTTACAACCTGACCAATCAGCGCCGGTTACGACCTGACCAATCAGCGGCGACCAGTCTGTTAACGTCACAACACGGCACAGCTCCGCACTGCTGTACCCTGCCGTGGAGCGGGGCTGAGAATCGCGGCTGTTAAACCGTGTTGGGGCTTGTGGAAAAGCGTACAAAGCGTGCTGAGCCGTCCCGTTTCGCGCTAAAGCGTGCTAGTGGAAAAGGGCCTTTTGTTGCCCCTTGGCCACAGCTCTAGAAGGAGCAGACTGGTTGGTTGTGAGGAGCTCCTGTTTCCTGCAGATGAAGTTGTCCTCCTCCAGTCCAGGATGGGAGGTTTCTCCTCTGAATGGTTCTGCAGTGTTCTTCCTGTCAGAACATCTCTCAGAACTTTCTAACGTTCTCCCTGTCCTCTCTGTTCACACGTGACATGTTTCCTCCTGAACACGTCACACATGAGTTCTGATCATGTGATTTAGTTGATATTTCTGCTTCATTAGTTTACTGCCTGGTTTATATTAAAGGCAAATATCAGCTTTCATTAATTATCTTTTTCTATTACAAATCTTTATTGTTTAGTGGAAATTTAACTTGTATCTGTTTTCTGGTTTTAAAGTGGCACTCTGGCAAAAATCAAGTTTTTTCTCCTGTTAACATGTCTGTAACATGTTTTTGTGACTTCCAACACATATCAAGAACAAAATCTCACCACAGTCCCAAGTCTGTGTTTTTCTGCTGTGAATGTCCAGTTTGGTGACGCCCCCTGAAACGGGCGAGCTTGGACAGAGTGTTTCTGTCAGGACGTGGCTTGGAGTCATGTTCCCTCCTTGTGTTGTAACTGATCTTTATTGTCACCAGGACGTGATCCCCAATCCACATCCTGGCTTTAAGTTCATCTTCTGGGTTTTTCTCTATTTCTTTCTTAGTTATCATGGTCTTGGCTTTGTATTTTGTTCCTCCCTGCATTGAGTTTATTTTCTGGGCTTCTGTGTTCACTATTGTTTATTATTTTGGTCTTGTTTGTCATTTTGGTTCTTATATCCATGTCATATCTCATTGTATTTAATGTGTTTTTATTCCTCACCTTAGTCTTGCCTGGTTTGTGTCTTGTTGAGTTCTTGATTATTCCCATTTGTTTTGTATTTCTGTTCATTAGTTCACCTGTTATTTAAAGGATGCAGCCCTTCTGTTGGCTGCTGCGTCATTTGTCATTTTGGCATTTTTTCACATGCTTCTGCTGAGCCGTGTTTTGCCTAGCCAGTGAGTTCTCCTATCAAGTCTGAGTTATGCTGTTTATTTTCAGCCACTGAGTTGTGTTTAATTTCTGTTTTAATAAATCATGTCAAATGCTTGCTCTGCTTCTGGGTCCAGCTCTGTACCCCTAGGGGCAACACCCTGACAGTTTCTAGCTCCATAAGTATTCCTGCTTAACCTTGTTGGTTATAACATTAACCAATCAGATGGATATGCTTGGCTAACTCAGGGGAAGAGGGAGGAGTCAAGGAGCAGCAGGACTGAGGGGAATGAAAGCATCCATTTTGCATAGCCAAGCAGTGGAGGAGGAGGGAGGAGGGGAGGGGGAACCTGGGGGACCCAGCTTGAATGTGTCCCGGCTCGCTGCAGTCACCAGCAGACAGGGCACCACACTTGGTGAGACCGCATTCAGAAAAATGTTTTGCTTTTTACCTTTGAAGATATAGGCAAAACCAGGAGTTGTGGCATCCAATCATGTGTAAGTCCTTGAGGCTGAGGAGCAGAGCGACCAATTACATGCTAGCCCTGGAGGTCGAGGAGTGCAGCGACCAATCATATGCAAGCCCTGGAGGTCAAGGAGCACGGTGATCAATCACATGCAAGCCCTGGAGGTCGAGGAGCATTGCGACCAATCACGTGCAAGCCCTGCAAGTTTGGGAGCACAGCGACCAATCACGTGCAAGCCCTGGAGGTCGAGGAGCGCAGCGTCCAAGCCCACATCCCACAGTTCCCTCCCAGGAATGCCATAGGTTGTTCGGGTACCCCCAAGAATCGTCTAGCAGCTGGAGATGAGCGTCCTCCCATCTAGACCGTCCCTGGTGCTCCTCCGACCGTAGACCAGCCCCTACCTGCTGTGGTCGCCTCTCCTCCTGAATCCAGTCCTTGACCCCCAGAGGGGTCCTGCTCGGCCTGCAGGGCCTCTGCTTAGCACATCGTTCTACCGTGCTTGACAGTCTGGCCCGACCTTTTTTAACTTTTACGCCGCCATCGCTTTTGTGGCCCCCAGCTCACTGGCCCACTTCAGCCAAGATCCGGGAACAGGTGAAACCAGCCTCTCGATGTCACCCATCGTCACAGGTGTCCTGTTGTGCCGCCCAGTACCCTCGTTCAGGGCAACTTGAGCTCTGGCACAGGGACCTTCCTGTGATGACCTTGAGTGACATTGGTCTTGCTCACTTTCCAGGGTGCCAGGCAGTTCCTAATCCCACACTGTGCCGTCTATCACTTCCAAGATCAGATGGTCCCACGTCTCGGCCAATTTGCACCGAGCCGTCAGTTCCAACTGTAACCCAGCTGAGAAAATGACCCGCTCGCCTCACCACACGAGTGTGGGAGAATCCCAAACTCTCTGTCAAGACGAAGATGGCAGTGTACAACGCCTGCGTCATCAGCACACTGCTCTATGGGAGTGAGACGTGGACAACATACGCCCGGCAGGAAAAGAGACTGAACTCCTTCCACTTGCGCTGCATTCGCCACATCCTGGACATATCCTGGCAGGACAAAGTGCCCAACACAGAAGTTCTGTCCCGCGCCAGCCTTCCCTCCATGTTCACTCTACTCAGGCAGCGCAGGCTCCGCTGGCTAGGCCACGTTCACCATATGGAGGATGGCAGAATCCCCAAAGACGTCCTCTATGGAGAACTGGCAACTGGCAGGAGAGACGTTGGCCGCCCACAGCTGCGCTTTAGAGACGTCTGCAAGAGAGACATGAAGGCCCTGGATATCAACACACAGCGCTGGCAGGACCTTGCAATGGACCGCTCCAAATGGAGAGGCACCCTGACCAGACAGCTCAAGGCGGGTGAAGAGAGACTGACTGCTGCAGCAGATGAAAAAAGGACCCGCAGGAAGAACCGGCACAGACCCAGCAGCACGGAGACCACCCACAAGTGTGACCTGTGTGACAGGGACTGTCATTCGCGCATCGGCCTGTTCAGCCACAGGCGGTGCTGTTCCAGCAGAGTAGACGTTTAGGATTCTCTTCCATGGTCATCATAGACCGACGGAGGCCGACGAAATTGTATTAATACAATTGTGTGATTTTATTTTGAAAACCGATTCTCTTGGGGAAGAGGAAGTGCGATCCTCGTCATCCAACTTTTGAATTTCCGGTTCATGGTCACGTTGGGTGATCTGGGTCTTTCCATTCGATAAGAGCGATATTAGCCCCGCCTTCCGAGTAGAGGCAGCCAGCGCACACTCGGAATTCAGTCTTTTAACAATACGAGCACGGACGAGGGAGGTTGTGAAGCGATTCACACTGACACCTCTTCTTGGTAAGCTAATTCAGATAAATACTATAAATGGATCTAAACACTCTCCAAACGCTAATTTGCAACCTTTATTATCCTAAGTTGATGGGAGCACGAGCTTGAGAGGCCGTGAAGCGGTGACTTCTGCTGTGTTCACCCTGAACCTCATTCTGCTGTGTTCACCCTGAAATCTCATCTTGGTGAGTCAGATACATGCTAACGTTAGTGCTATGCTAATGCTAGTCGCGGGTGGGTTTTTTTCTGTTAAAAGTAATGGAAAAAGCTGTCTTTGTGTCTGTATGGTTTCCCTAAATGTGATTTCCGTTCCCAACAGTATGCTGAAGTACTTTTAGCTCCTATGCACCATTTCTGTCGAATGTAGTGTGTAGTTTGATGCTAAAAGCACATGGTGTTAGCCCTCTAGGTAAAAGCATAGGTTATGCTAAACCCAGTAGCTCAGACAGGGTTTACTGTTTATAAAAGGGAATATTGGATGTGATGGGACAGTATATTCCCTGGTTATGTGATAAATTAATTGTATTTCATTTCATGATTTACAGAGACAAGGTTAGACAGAATTAATCATAATTTTGTGGTTAAATGATCTAGAGATAGGAAGAGGATTTCATTTAACTGGTTACATGGAAAAAGGGTATTTCATGTGCTACCAGAGTGATTGTGAGAAAAGAAAAAGAACACATGCATGTAAGATGCAAGATATGAGATGTAAGATATTACTATATTGCTGGATTGTGATAATAGTAATATGAGAGAAGAATTTAAACACTAAGCTATGGTGTTATATAAGAAGGGATTGGAAAACGAATTACTCTAGCTGTAAACAATAATACCATTATTGTCGTGCAGGCTAGGTTTTTTTGGTTGCCGATCAAGAACCTTCTGGAACCTGGATTCTTTCCGAATAGGAGATGGTGAGCCTGACCCGAAACTGAACCAAGATTGGACTGAGATCTAACCAAGATCTCGAGTGAAGAGCATCCTTCCCCTCTCCAGTGCCCAGGATTGGAAACCTGAGTCTGGAGATACGAGATATCCTGACTGGTCACACGACTAACCCGAACGGGCAATCAAACACTGAGCTCAGTAGGACACTTTTGTGGTTTTATTTCATGCCGGCCGTTGTTATATTTGTATATTTGTACATTGTTTGTATATTTTGCTCCTTCTATATTTATTAATACAGACATTAATTGCTCATTTCTCGCCTCCATCTATTTCATTCCACACTCACTCTAATTCCCTATTGTAACCCTTACGAACCTAGCAACTGGTCTACACTTAATAATTTCCCTTACCTAATTAACATCAGGCAAGGGTTACACAACATTCCCACCGTGGTCAGCCGTCCTCCTCCACAACTACAAAGTGGCGCCAGGTCACTCTCAATTCTGAATGTGCGGGTAAAAACATCTCACGGTCGTCCAATCCAGCACAGAGATCACCGCTCCCAGGTTGATCCACAAAAACACTTCCACCCCGTCCAACTCCACCATACAGTACGTGTGCCCATTGGTGCTTGGGGACACAGCATGGACAACCGTGGGGGCGCGACAGTCCTCTTTGTGTCACAGACCTCCTTGCTCAGATCAGTGGTATACTCTGGTGACATAAAGCAAGTGGCCACACTTGTTGTGGCGCTCCGCTCTTGCCGAACAACCTCTTGCCTTGAAATGGTGCTTCGTGGACACACAACCCAGACACTTGGGTTCTCCCGGGGCAGACCTCACATTCCCTGCATTAGCGTCATCCTCCACGCTTCCAACGCTGACCGGGTTCACTGTGTGCGCAGTTGGTGGTAAACCCAGATATTGGTGTGGGGAGCTTTCACTCAGCTCCCGTGACAGTTTATCCACAGCTTCCAGCAGTTGAGGTAACTCGATGGCTGTGGGCAGTGTCAGTTCACCCGAAAACATAAACAGCTTCGACCTAATTGCAGCACCATTGGTACACTCCGCCATCTGATCACAAATCATCTACTCTTCCAACAGTCCGAGCCGGCACCTGCTGATCAACAGCCCCAAGTCTGCCATGAACTGCTGAATAGACACACCCACCCACTGGTGGCATTGTCAAAACCGAATCTTGCGAGCCATGACGATTTCCAGGGCACGAAAATAGCACACCATTATGTAACCCAGTATTAAAAACGCGAATAAGAATATGAATGTCGATACCGCTTTAAGAAGGAGGGGGGACACTCATTTCACAATGGGAATAGATATTTTGAAGATGGGTATGTAAATACAATATAAGTTCATAAAACATGTTCATAAATAGTTAGGAACATTTTCTGGGGAGCTTTGATAAAGTTCCAAATGGTTTCATCTGGTATGTCGAGCGACCAATGGCTGTGTCTTTTGTTTAGCAGCAACAGCCAATGGGGTCACACGCTCCCTCGCTCAGTCTGTGTGTAATCTGCAGAACGCTGTCAGTTGCTGCAGACATCGACCGGGAGACCGCGTTCCTTTACGGAGACGGTGCTGATAACAGTCTTTGCCTTGGATAAATTTGAGATTGGTAAGTCTAAACAAACACCTGCAATGAGACATTGCTGTATTAGCAAATTCTAATGCCCCGTTTGTTAAATTTTAAGATTGGGATCCAAAGGCTGTTAACGCTGTTGAGCGTGGGAACCCCCTGACGCACGTGTCACTTAGCTTGGTAAGTGCCATTCATTGTGTTTGGGAATGCTAATTGCTAGCTTGTAATGCTAACCGCCGATGCTAATTTTGGCTAGTTTTTTCATCCGAAAAAAACATTTTTCAGAGCTGTAACGGTTAGCAAAGGTCCCAGCTCCCTTGCCATTGATTGGTACTTAATGGCGAATGTTACATCTATGGTTTAAAGGTGTTTGGAAGTGTTGTTTGTGTACAACGTGGAAATATTATGCAATAAGCTTAGAGCCTAGCTTATTTGTTGTATCTGGCCTATTTTGTAGGTCAGGTTTTTTTGTTTGGACTGGTTGGACCAGAAGAGCGTGAATCTCCAGATCTGTCTGGAGATTGTATGGATGTGTGGAGTCGCCACCT
>CM035841.1:2475982-2544449 GCA_020510985.1 Pholidichthys leucotaenia | reverse complement strand
TTTTTTTTTTTTTATTCAAGTTTTTGTAAAGGGTATACAGGTCATTACAGCATTGCATTGTTTACATTTTCATCGCACGTTCCCTTATATTTTGCTATTTGACAACATTGGTAGAATAGTTATTACAACACCCCCTTTTTTTTAAAGTGAAAGAAAAAGTGAAATTAAAGAGAATTAAATTAAAAAAAACAAACAAACAAACAAACAAACAAAAAAAACCCGAATAAACAAACAAACAGAACAGCAAAAAACAAACAAACAGAAAATTAAGTAATTAAAAGTAAAAGACCATCTGAGTAGCATTGGAACAAAGAGCGGGACCATTATTGAAATGGTATTTGTCAAAGATTAGATCTAATGGAAGACACATATGCGATCCAGGGTTGCCAAAAGTTCATGAACCCATCCATGTCCTGTCTCAGTGCGAATGTCAACTTTTCCATCGAGTAAATGTCTTGAATCACGTTAGTCCAATCTTCAGGTGTAGGACAGTCCTTCAGCATCCATTTTTTAGTTAGGGCTTTTTTACTTGCCAATATTAAAACATTGAATAAGTATTTATCTCCTCGTCTTTCCAGTGAGTCCGGTAGTAAACCCAAATACAAAGTTATAAAAGAAAAGGGAACTGTTATTTTGAATATTTTCCCCAATATTGTCTGTACATTGGTCCAATATTGGTGGATAACTGGGCATGACCAAAACACATGAAAATGATTTGCAGT
Source organism: Pholidichthys leucotaenia (assembly GCA_020510985.1). NCBI lineage: Eukaryota > Metazoa > Chordata > Actinopteri > Cichliformes > Pholidichthyidae > Pholidichthys > Pholidichthys leucotaenia. The sequence goes on along the minus strand of CM035841.1, from coordinate 2,543,727 downwards.
CTTTTCACCACACAAGCGCCAACAGTTCAACCCCTTATGGGTAAATTTGTTTTGTGCAGGTGTTCTGAAAAATCTTACCAAATTTTTCCATCCAAATTCTCTCCACTGCAGGGATGAGGTACTTTTCCATTGCTGTTTATTTAGCTTTTCCCATATTTCCAGTTGTAAAGTGAAATTCCCCTCTTTTTCCCATCTCTCTTTTATATATGATGTGTTGTCTCCTTTTAAGTCTTGAAGACCTTGGTATATTTTAGAAATGTATCTGATCCCTGGGATCCCTTTATATGCCATTAAGTAGACCTTCAGAACACCTGACTGGGCCATTTCAAAATCCTCCTTTTTAAGTATATTGTTTATGTGGTGTCTAAGCTGAAAGAACCTGTAAAGGTCTTGATTTATTAGACCTTGTTTTTTCAAATCTTCAAAACTTCTTAAAGTTTGCCGATTAAAGAAATCGTAATATTTTATCAGCCCTTTCTCTTTCCACTCTTTAAATCTAGTGTCTGTTTTATTGGGGGTAAAGTCTTGATCATAGGCAATTCATTGCAGAAGTCGATAGGGCTCTTTAGCTTGATTCTCTCTGACTATCTTAAACCAAATTTTTAGCGGGGTCTCTATCCACGGGTTAGTGTTATTCAAGAGTTTAGGTAAGGCATTGTTCCCTATTATCGCCTGTAGGGGGATGTCACTTGTTATTTGGCATTCCATCTCCTTCCATTGTGCAGTGTAGACTGGGTTACATATCTCTACTAAAGTTTTAATTTGTGCAGCTATAAAATAGTCCCTGATATTTGGCAGCGCGAGCCCACCTTTGTCTTTGTTTAGCTGTAGGGATCTATATCTGATGCTAGGTCTCTTGCCCTGCCATATGAATCTTGAGATCCTTCTGTCTAGCTCCTGCCATGTTTTTTTGGGGGGTTCTACCGGTATTGTTTGGAAAAGGTATAGAAGACGTGGGAGTATATTCATTTTGACTGCTTCAATTCTTTGTGCAGTACCTAAGAATGGTATCATATTCCATCTTGCTAGGTCAGATTTTATTTTTGTCACCAGTGGATCATAGTTTAGTGTTATAATTTTGTTGAGTTGTTTCGGGATATTGATCCCCAGATATTTCATAGATTCCAGCTCCCAGTTAGTTTTGAGTTTGCTTAGTGAATAATGATTTGGGTCATAGTTGAATGTTAAAACTTGGGTTTTATGCATGTTTAATTTGTACCCCGATAAATCTCCATAGTCTGAAAAAACTGAGATTAGTTCTGGTAAAGAAGTGTCTGGTTGCCCTAGGTATATTAAAATGTCATCAGCAAAGAGTGCTATTTTATGTTCCTTCTGACCAAGTGTTATACCTTGAATTTTTTGATTTTGTCTTATCCATTGGCTCAGAGGTTCTATGAAGATTGCAAAGAGCAGTGGAGACAGGGGGCAACCTTGACGACATCCTCTTTCCAGCTCAAAAGACGATGATAAATTACCGTTAATCCTTATTTTAGCTGTTGGTTTTTTATATAATGCCTGTATAGTTCTAATGAAGTTGTTATGAAAATTGAAACTGGATAAGATTCTATATAGGAAAGACCAGTCAACCGAATCAAATGCTTTTTCAGCATCTAATCCCAATATGACTGCATTTAAGTTATATTTTTTTATATGATGAATTATGTGTAAAGTGCGTCGAATGTTGTCTTGTGTCTGCCTTTGTCTTATAAAACCTGTTTGGTCTAAGTGAATTAAGTCTCTCAGTATGTTTTCTAACCTTTTGGCAAGGATAATGGTAAAAAGCTTATAGTCCTGATTTAATACACTGATTGGTCTGTAGTTGGAGCATTCTAGTTTATCCTTTTCAGGTTAAGTATAACTGCAATGACCCCTTCTCTCCAGGAGGGGGGGATTTCCCCTGTGTGGAGGACATAGTTAAATGTTTTCAAGAGGAGAGGAGATAGTTGCTGTTTAAAGGTTTTGTACCATTCTGCTGTATAGCCATCTGCTCCTGGGGATTTGTTAGCTTTAAGTTTCATAATTGCTTTTTCCAATTCTTTAGGTTGTATTTCTGACAGTAGTGTTTTATTTTGTGATTCTGTAAGTTGGGGAAGGTGTAATGTGTTTAGGAATGTCTCGGATGCATTTTTATGTTTTTTGTGGGAGTATAAGTTCTTGTAGTAATTCTCGAAGCTTTTAAGAATATCCTGAATTCTGAATTTTATTTCCTTTGATACTGGGTCTCTGATTTTGTAGATTGCTCTTTCTGTTTGTTGTTTCCTCAATTTATAGGCTAGTAATTTTGCCGATTTACTGCCTGCTTCATAGTGTTTTTGTTTCAGAAATGTAAGTTTCTTCTGGATTTCTATTGTGTAGATCTCATTTATTTGATTTTTAATTTCTTTAATCTTGAGCGAGCCATTAGAATGAGTGTTGTCTTTGTGTTCTTTTTCTAGGTTCTTGAGTTCTGACTCTAGTGTGATTAGTTTTTCTTGTCTCAGTTTCTTTTGGGTGGCCAGTTTTGCAATAATTTTTCCCCTTATTACAGCTTTGCACGCATCCCACAGTATTAAAGGGGATACTTCTCCATTATCGTTTTCTTCCAAATATTTGAAAATATCTGATTCGAATTCATCTTTCAGTGGTCCTTTCATGTAAAAACATTTTACATGTTTTTACTCTTCCAATGTCTCTATTAAACATAAAAAAGTAATCAATCCTTGAGTAAGATGAATGTGGCGTTGAATAAAAAGTATAATCTTTTACATTGGGGTTGAATTCCCTCCATACGTCACAGATTCCCATTTCTTTTAGTAGCATCCGAGTTTTCCTATTTTGAGTGTTATTTTGATGTGAAGAATTACCTGTTGCATCCCAGTATGGATTCAGTCTTAGATTGAAGTCTCCACCACATATCATTAAACCTTGGGCTTTAGTTATCATTAGGTCGAATACATTTTTATAAAATTTCCATTTAGCCCCTGGTGGTGCATATACATTCAGCAGGGTGATATCTTCTCCCTCTAGCCGCCCAATTACCAAACTGTACCTCCCTTCTTTATCTTTGTGCTCTGATTTTTTTTCAAATGTAATTTTGGTTGATATCAATGTCGCTACTCCCCTCCTCCTCCCTGACTTATATGAAGATGAAGAGATCATTTTAAACCCTTGTCTATTGAGTTTAGTGTGTTCCACGTCTGTTAGGTGGGTTTCTTGTAAAAATATTATTTCTGCTTTGTCTTTATTCATTTTGCGTAGAATCTTGGATCTTTTAACTGGATTCAGGATCCCTTTTACATTATATGAGGCTATTTTGGTTACACCCTGTTTCTCCATTGTATTTTCTTATTTAGTATAACAGTGTGGTGGCCCTCTTTTTTGCTACTCAGAAACTGAAAGAACATTAAGAACATAAAAAACATTAAGAACATAGTGTACGAGACTTTAAAACAAAAAACTGTCAAAAAAACTTCCTGAGCTGGGGTCTCTTTAAAGATCCTGTAAGAGCCCTGATGGAGTGTAGGCTCTGAGGGAAATTCCTCAAACTCTGTTACGTGTTGAGGGCCCTCTCTTACCCCTGTAAGTTGTCCCATGTTTTTAACATGAATTTCAGATCCCAATCCGAATTTGTAATGATTTTTCTTTTTTTTTTTTTTTTATGCCTATACCCTATGAGATTGTGTGCACCCTCCCACCCCCATCACAGCAAACCTTCACTCTAATACAGTATTTGTTAGTGTGGGGAGAACATGTGGGTCATTGTTACATTTCTATTTTAACAAGATTTTTTTTTTCCTTTAAATTAAGAAGACATTTGTTTCTAATGCTATAACTGCTCCATGAAAGGTTTTACCACATGCTGATTCTGCATCTCCTTTAATGTTTGTTACCTTGTAGGAGGGGGGATGGAAGTGCAGAATGACTGAAAAGAGAGAAAAAAAACAAAAAGGTTGCTATTCCTTCCTGGAACTGGAAAGCTTATCTTTGTAGCTCTGGGGCTGGGTTTCCCGCTGCTGGCTCGTGGATTTAGAAGGTCTTTGAGTGGACCACGTTTGAGCTCTGATTTTCTCGCTCAGATTCGCTGCGGGTTTAAACATCGTTACCGGGAGCCCTCTTCTCGCCATGTCAATTGTTGCTTCTTCTGCTGAATTGTAGAGACATGACTCTTCACCGTAAAAGACCCTTAACTTCGCCGGAAATGGCGTCTGAAAGCGTAGACTCTTTTCCCGTAGAACCTTTTTGGCGTCGTTATATTCCCGTCGCTTTTTAAGAACCTCAGGGGCGTAATTGTGCTCCACGAAGACTTTTCTTTCTTGATGCATAAATCCTTTTTTCTGCCAAGCCCGTCTTACAACCTCTTGTTTTATTTTGAAATCGGAGAATCTTACCAACACTGAACGCGGGGGCGCCTCTGCCGCTGGTTTTGCGGCTAATGTACGATGGGCCTTTTCTATTTTCAAATCGGTGGTTTGTGGAATATCCAACTTCTCTCTCAATAAGGATTCCACGCATTCCGCCACTGTGTTGAAACTATCTTCAGCTCCTTCTTTCAGACCGTGACTTCTGATGTTATCTCGTCTCTGTCTTCCTTCTTGGTCGGCTAGCTTAGCCTCCAGCCTTGACTGTTTTCTGTGTAAATCCAGCATAGAATCTTCAAGCACTTTTACTCTTTCTTCAGCTTCCAAGATTCGGTTTTCGGCCTGGTCCATTCTGCTGTTCGTCCTTTTTATTTCCTCTCTGAGTTCATGAAATTCGGCCCGAAATCGTTGTAATTCATCATATAGCGATTTCAGGCTAACCTTTTTGTTAGCTAGGCCCAGCTCTTCGTCTCCTGAATGGAAGTCCTCGGGATCAGATTCTGCAGCCGCCGCGCGTCTTGACCTGGGGAATGTCAGTTTCTTCTGTTTTTGGTTAGGCATGGTGTTTTTGTCTTTTGATTTTTATTCTTCCAAAAATCCGTTAAGTCTGATTTTGAAGATGTTTTCCTTGGATTGGATCTGGGAGGTTCAGCGTTAAGTTGCTATCACCATGGCGTCCAGACCGGAAGTCTCAACCATGTTTCTTTAAAGAAGACACTTAAAAACTTTTATCAGTATGTCTCCTGCCCAACCAGGCGAAAAAAGACATTGGACCTGTGCTATGGATTCATTGAGAGGGCCTATAAATCACTTTCCCTTCCTCCTTTAGGATCCTCAGATCACAACTGTGTACATTTGCTGCCCATGTATAAAACTGCTCTCAGAAGAGGCAAGGCTAAGACCAGAGACATAGACGTGTGGACAGAGGATTCTGTGCACGGCCTCCAGGAATGCTTTAACTGTACGGACTGGGAGGTGTTCACACTGTCTAGCGGGGATGATTTGGACTCTTTGGTAGATGTCACATGCTCATACATGGCTTTCTGTAAAAATATGATCGTTCCACGTAAACGTGTCAAAATATATCCCAACAACAAGCCATGGGTTACAAAATAGTTAAATCCTGCTTACAGAGGAAAGCACTTGCCTTTAAACAGAGGTCAGTTTCTGAGCTTTAGGTTGCCACAAAAGAGCTGAAGTCCGAAATTTTAAGAGCAAAACAGAATTATAAATCAGAGTTGGAAAGCAAGATGGCAACAAAGAAACTTGGTTCAGCCTGGGCCAGTATGAAAACTATTGCAGGCCTTCAGAGCACAGAACGCAGTACTCGTGTCTTTTTAGAATCTAAAAAGACACGAGTACTGCATTATGCGTTCTGTGAATTAAAACCATCTAAAATTTAGATGGTTTTAATTCAGACACAGAGCTGGCTAATGCCCTTAATTGTTTTTATGGTCGTTTTGACTCCTTTGATTTTAGCACTGAAACCCAAGATTTGAAACAGAAACTCAAAGACAATCAGCACTTTAATATTGAGGTGCAGGATATTAAAAGGGCGTTCTGTGCTGTAAAAGTGAACAAAAGTCCGGGCCCTGATAATATATGTGGGCGAACAACAGATGACACACACTGTTGATCCTAGTATTTAATTTCTCCTTTGGCTCGCGCTGCGTTGGAGATCATCATCCTGTCTCTGTAGCTGAGGAACTTCATAATCAGCGTCCTCGGTGATGGCTTGTTATCTCTCGGTGGGCCAATTCGGTGGGCGCTTTCTAAGACGACTGATGTCTGCAGCTCCGCGTTGTTCAGCGCTTCTGGGATCCACTTTTCCAAAAAGGAACATGGATCCAGACCCTCCGTTCTCTCCAGGAGACCCACCAGCCTCAGGTTGTTCCGTCTCGACCGGGATTCTAAATCCAGAACATTATCTTCCAGACGTTTATTTTTTAATTCCAATGTGCGCACCTTTAATTGTAGGCCGGAGACGTCATCCTCAGCACTGGAAATTCGGAGCTCCACCTGCAAAACTCGTTCCATACAGTCGCTTAACTCCTTTTTCATTCCTTCAATCGCTGCAATAATCCCGTCAAGTTTAGAGGAAAAGTCTGCTCTCATTGAACTAATGGCAGCAAGCACCGCACCTGTGCAGTTGCCAGTAGTCACCGCTCCTCCGCTAGCTTCCTCCGCCATATTTGGGGCTTTTTCTGCTTCGTCACGGACGTGAAAGTCCGTTAACTTGGACTGTTTCAGTGATTCAGTTTTTCCTCCACCTGATTTCCCAGCCTTAGGCTTTACCGGCATGTCCTCGCCCAAACGTTGGGATAGGTTTTGTTCCAATTGAGAGAGTTATTTGCCATTTTTTTTTTTTTTTTTTAGGAGCAGAGTAGAGTGAAGCACATCCTTCTACGCGGTGGCCATAACCGGAAGTCGATAATTTATTTTTAATAAATCATTCTTTTATTTTACTGAATTTGGCAGTGATTATATTCAAAAGTTGTTGCAGATCCTCACCAGTACTCAGAACAGTTGTATCATTGACAAACATCACGATCTTCAACAGTTCAGAAACATTACAAATATCATTAATATATAAAATGAAAAGTTTAGGTCCCAACACTGACCCTTGGGGGAGACCACAAACAATGTCCAAACTCTCAGATTTATATTGTCCCATCATCACAAATTGTTGCCCGTTTTATTAAATAGTTCCTGACTCAATGTAATACCACTCCCCTAAGTCCATATTGTTCTAGTTTATTCAGTAATATTTCATGGTTTAATATATCAAATGATTTTTTTTTCAAATTAATAAACACTTGCACCACAAATCTCTTTCTGTCCATAAAATTAGTAATTTCTTCTGTAACATCCTTTGAAGCCGCTGATGTAGAGTGTTTGGTTCTAAATCCATACTGACCGTCTGGAAGTAATTTGTATTTAGCTACGAAGTTGTCTGATCTGTCATTAAAGAGTTTTTCCAGTAGTTTGGAGAATTGGGGCAGAAGAGAAACAGGCCTGTAGTTTGTGAAGTGCTGTTAGTTTCCACATTTGTATAGAGGCTTGACTTTAGCTATTTTTATTTTACTGGGAATTATACCAGTTTGGAATGATAAGTTCCAGATGTGTTTCAATGGTTTAGCAGTTTCCTCAATAACTTTTGTAATAGCTACCATGTCAATGTCATCACAGTCAGCTGAGACTTTATTTCTGAATTCATGTACAATCTCAGTGATTTCCCTCTCTACCACCGCTGTTTAAAACACTGAATTTGGATTTCTTTGGATTAATTTACTATCCCCCTTTTCATGGATGAATGGATCAGGGATTTTTTTCTGCTAATTTTGGTACAATATTTACAAAGACTTAATTGAATCAATTTAATGCATCATTTATAAAATTAATATTTATATCATTATCTATAGAATATCCATTCTATATAGGTGTGGTGCTCTGATATCAGAATATCATTATCTGTAAAATATTCATCAAATTAAACGGATCGCCTGAAGAAGCCAAGGTCATTAACATCCATAATATTATGGAACTGGACAATTATCAATGAATATTATGAACTGGAGTCACAGCAACAATTCAGACAACTATAGGACACTGAAGGATTTTACTCATCAGCAAAAAAACATTCAACAACATGAATCAAAAAATCAACATACAGGAACAACAGGAACTGAAAGTTTTTGAATACACAGATCACAACCCACAGGACGTAGAATATGACATAGACCCTGATAATAATTTTTTTAACTCAATCAATAATGACTGTAATTATTACACAGATGAACAGTTTAACACAATGATCACATCTGATTGCAATATTTCTATGATCCACTTCAACAGCAGGAGTCTCCATGCAAACTTTAATAACATTAAAGATTATTTACATCAGTTTAAAGAGCCATTCAATATTGTGGCAATATCAGAGACGTGGCTCAGTGAAGAGAAAGGAGTGGATTTTACCATGGATGGCTATGAATTAAATTATATAAATAGAAAAGTGAAAAAAGGAGGAGGAGTTGCAATTTATGTTGACAAGAGATTGAAATACAAGGTTGTTGAAAATCTGACAGTAACTGTGGATGATTTATTTGAATGTATTACAATAGAAATCTGTCTGGACAATGTGAAGAATGTAGTTGTGAGCTGTGTATATAGAACACCTGGATCAAACATTGACTTATTTAAGGACTGGATGGAAAAAATGTACGCAAAACTAAGTCATAAGTTATGTTCATCTGTGGGGATTTCAATATAGATCTGATGAACTCAAAACAACATAGTTTGACAGAAGAATTTATCAACACAATGTACAGCATGGGCTTACATCCAACAATTACCGGACCTAGCAGAATCACGTCACACAGTGCCACACTAATAGATAACATATTCACAAACATTATGGAAAATAATATCAGGAGTGGGCTCTTATTGAATGATATCAGTGACCACCTGCTGATTTTTGTTGTCTATCAATGTGATTATAGGAAGAAAAAGTATACCAAAAATATTAAATATAAAAGAATAAGAACCGAAGAATCAATGTATTTACTGACAAAGGAATTATTAATACAAGATTGGAAGATAGTTTATGATGAAAATGACATAAATAGAGCATATGATAAATTTTTACAAATATTTCAATCATTGTACAATAAATACTGTCCTATAAAACAATACAGTGACAGACAACAAAAAAAAAATATTCCTTGGGTCACCAAGGGGTTAATAAATGAGATCAAATATAAAAGATATAAAAATAAGCTTACTACTGTAATGAGGACCTGTAAGAAAGAATATTACAACAGAATACTAGAGGATAACAAAAATAACATAAGAGGAATATGGCAAGTACTCAATGGGATTATTAGTAATCGTCCTAAGAATGCAAATTATCCAGAATATTTTATCGAAAATGGCAGTTTGATTAATAATATGGAAGATGTGGTTAGTGGTTTCAATAAATTTTTTGTAAACATTGGTCCTGAATTAGCAAAATCAATAGTGACACCGGAAACAAACCACAGTGGTTCTGTGAATGAAATAGAGGATAGAAATCCAAACACTATCTTTTTGGGTGCAGTTACTGAAGAGGAAATTATCGAGACTGTGAGTAAATTTAAAAACAAAAAATCAACGGACTGGAATGAAATTGACATGACAATAGTGAAAAAAATAATTTAAGGAATTGTTAAGCCACTCACCCACATCTGTAACCTGTCATTTCAAACTGGTACATTTCCAGACAAAATGAAAATGGCAAAAGTAATACCTCTATACAAAACAGGAGACAGTCATAGCTTCACAAATTACAGGCCAGTATCTTTACTCTCACAATTCTCCAAAATACTTGAAAAAATCTTCACTAAGAGACTGGATGATTTCACTGAAAAACACAACCTCCTTACAGATAGCCAGTATGGTTTTAGAGCAGATAAATCTACATCTTTGGCACTGATCGAACTTATAGAAGAAATTACTAGTTGTATAGATAAGAAAAAGGTTGCTGTAGGAGTATTTTTAGATTTAAAGAAAGCTTTTGACACCATTGACCACAGAATGCTACTAAGGAAACTGGAAAGGTATGGGATAAGAGGGGTAGGACTGAGTTGGGCGGAAAGTTATTTAAGTAACAGACAACAATTTGTACAAATTGGTGAGCACAAATCACCCTTCATGGACATCACTTGTGGTGTGCCCCAGGGGTCAGTTTTGGGACCCAAACTCTTTATTTTGTATATAAATGACATATGCCAAGTATCAAAAATTCTGAAATTTATTTTGTTTGCGGATGACACAAATATCCTTTGCTTGGTGATAATTTGCAGCAGGTTTTAGAGGTGGTCACAGCTGAAATGGAAAAATTAACGCAGTGGTTCAACAAAAATAAATTATCTCTAAATCTAAAAAAACCCAAAGATTATGGTGTTTGGAAATTATAAAATAAATCATGAAATAATGGTAACGATAGATGATACCAGAATAGAAACAGTACAGGAAAATAAGTTTCTGGGGGTGACGCTAGACAATAAAATCTGCTGGAAACCTCACATCAGTCACATCCGGGCTAAATTAGCAAAATGTATAGGCATACTGGGGAAGACAAGACACATCGTGGACTATAAATCATTGGTCTTATTGTACAATTCACTGTTTTTACCTTATCTTAACTACTGTGTAGAAGTCTGGGGAAACACCTACAAGACCAACCTACAGGCAATATGCACATCACAAAAAAGAGCTATAAGGATAATAAACAATGCAGGATATAGAGACCATACCAATTCGTTGTTCTTAAAGTCACATGTCATAAAGTTCATGGATTTAGTTAAATTTAAGACAGCACAAGTAATGTACAGGGCAATTAACAATCAACTCCCAACTAATATACAAATAATATTTAAAAAAAGAGACAATGATCATAATTTGAGAGGAGACTTAAACTTTACAAAACCCAAGATACATACAACCAAGAAAAGTCTGTGCATATCTGTCTGTGGGGTGGATTTGTGGAACAGTCTGGAGCCGGAACTGAAACTTTGTACAAACAGAAATCAATTCAAAAAGAGGTATAAGCACCATTTGCTGAAAGGATATATGTTAGAAGGGTAGTATTTATATGTACGATTCATTATGTTCACTCTGGGTCATTATGGGACATTATGGAATGGTGGGTGGGACAGCACTGTGTATATCTGTGTTGTTTGAGACTGGTTTTGATGTATGGACATCAATGTATGTTAGAATGGATGGGTGTTAATGTTGATTTGTAAAAATACAGTAAATTGTTTACTTGGGGTCTTAAAGGTGGTAATTTGTATAAAATTCACATGGGTGTATCTATGGAAAAGAGGAGTTGGAATTAATAAGTGTTCACTTCTTCCTTCTCCCTTTCGAACAGTGTATACTGTAACTTTATCGCATTTGCCATTTGCTTGTTTTTTGTTATATTTTTGTGTTCGAAATAAATTATCTATCTATCTATCTATCTATCTATCTATCTATCTATCTATCTATCTATCTAATATTGAGGATAATTATCTTATGTCTCCATTTCAACTTACTTTATTTAATATATTCCATATATCTTTAATATTATTTTTATTATTATCTATTCATTTACTGTAGTATTCTATCCATCCATCCATCTTCTACCGCTTTTCCGGAGGTCCGGGTCACGGAGGCAGCAGTTCAGGAAGAGAAGCCCAGACTTCCCTCTCCCCAGCCACCTGCTCCAGCTCTTCAGAGAGGATCCCAAGGCATTCCCAGACCAGCTGGGAGACATAGTCTCTCCACCGAGTCCTGGGTCTGCTTCGGGGTCTCCTCCCAGAGGGATGTGCCCAAAACACCTCAAGTGGGAGGCGTCCAGGAGGAATCCTGATCAGATGCCCATACCACCTCAACTGGCTCCTTTTAATGTGGAGGAGCAGCGGTTCTACTCTGAGCCTCTCCCGGATGACTGAGCTCCTCACCCTATCTCTAAGGGTAAGTCCAGGAATCCTATGAAGGAAGCTCATTTCAGCCGCTTGTATCCGCGATCTCATTCTTTCGGTCATTACCCAAAGCTCATGACCATTGGTGAGGGTAGGAACGTAGACTGACTGGTAAATTGACAGTTTTGCAGAAGAGCTTAGCTCCCTCTTCACCACCACAGACTGGTACAACGTCCAGATCACTGCAGATGCTGCTCTGATAAGTCTGTCAATCTCTCGCTCCATTCTCCCCTCACTCGTTAAAAAGACCCTGGGATACTTAAACTCCTCCCGGAGAGGACAGTTCACCTTTTTAAGGGCTGAGAACCATGCACTTGGACTTGGAGGTGTTGATTCTTATCCCAGCTGCTTCACACTTGGTAGAAAACCATCCCAGTTAACCCTGTAAGTCATTGCTGGATGAAACCAAGAGGACGACATCATCTGCTAACAACAGAGATGAGATCCTGTGGTCACCAAGTATTCAATTCAATTCAATTCAACTTTATTTATATAGCGCCATTTCACAACAACAGTCATCTCATAGCACTATCAACTGTAGGGGGGAACCCCCACAGTTGCAGAAAGACCCCAGCAATCAGGCGATCCCCTGTGAGCAAGCACTTGGCCACGGTGGAGAGGAAAAACTCCCTTTTAACAGGAAGAAACCTCCAGCAGAACCAGGCTCAGGGAGGGGCAGTCATCTGCTGCGACTGGCTGGGGGGTGAGGGGATAGAGAAGAAGAAAAGAACAGACATGTAGAGAGCAAACAGCACGATGGGGACTCAATCTATGGGAGAGAACAAACAGATGTTAATGACCAGCAAAAAAAATATTTCATAGAGAGTGAGGAAAGGAGTGAGGCCCAATGCATTACTGGAGGTCCCCCGGCTGACTAAACCTATTAGCAGCATAACTAAGGGAGGGTTCAGAAACACATGATCCCTCCCTAATTGTAGGCTATATCAAAAAGGTAGGTTTTAGCCCTATTCTTAAAAACAGAGATCGAGTCTGACTCCCGAATCCAGATTGGCAGCTGATTCCACAGGAGAGGAGCTTGATAACTGAAGGCTCTGCCTCCCATTGTACGTTTGGAGATTCTAGGTATTACAAGTAATCCTGCATTTTGGGAGCGTAGTGTTCTGTTAGGATAATACGGTAGTATCAGATCTTTTAAATAAAAAGGAGCCTGATTGTTTAGAGCTTTGTAAGTAAGAAGAAGGATTTTAAACTTAATTCTAAACTCTATGGGAAGCCAATGAAGGGAGGCCAGAACCGGAGAGATATGATCTCTCTTTCTAGTACCTGTTAAAACTCTTGCTGCAGCATTTTGGATCAGCTGAAGACTTTTTAAAGATGTTTTAGGACAGCCTGATAATAAAGAATTACAATAATCTAATCTCGAGCTAACAAAAGCGTGGATCAGTTTCTCAGCATCACTCTGAGACAAGATGCTCCTAATCTTGGCAATATTACACAAATGATAGAAGGCAGTCTTAGAAACAAATTTAATATGTGAATTGAAGGACAAATCCTGATCAAAAATAACTCCAAGGTTCCTCACAGAGCTATAAAGAGAAAGAGTAACCGCATCCAAACTGAAAGTTTGATTTGGAAAGGAATTTCTAAGGTTTTTTGGACCAAAAAGAATGACTTCAGTCTTATCTGAATTTAATAGCAGGAAATTACAAGTCATCCAACCTTTGATTTTCTTAAGACAGGCTTCTAACTTGGCTAATTGATTACTATCATCTGGCTTCATTGACAGGTATAATTGTGTGTCATCTGCAGAACAATGAAAATGTATACAGTGCTTTCTAATAATGTTGCCTAACGGAAGCATATATAAACTAAAAAGAGTAGGGCCTAGCACAGATCCCTGTGGAACTCCATGACTAAGCTTTGAGTTGAAAGAAAACTCATTATTTACATGAACAAACTGGAACCTATCAGATAAATAAGATCTAAACCATTGCAATGAAGTTCCATTAAGTCCAACATAGTGTTCTAATCTATCAAGTAGAATATTATGATCGATAGTATCAAAAGCTGCACTAAGGTCTAAAAGGACAAGTACAGAAACTAGTCCATTATCAGATGCAATGAGGAGGTCGTTAGTGACCTTCGCTAAGGCTGTTTCAGTACTATGATGGATTCTAAACCCAGATTGAAACTCTTCAAGTAAATCATTTCCCTGCAGGTGGTCAAATAATTGCGTAGCAACAACTCTTTCTAAGATTTTTGAAATGAAATGGAGATTAGAGATTGGTCTCTAGTTAGCTAAAGCTCCTGGATCTAGCGTTGGCTTTTTGAGTAAGGGTTTAATTACAGCCGTTTTAAAAGCCTGCGGCACATGGCCTAAAGTTAATGAAGAATTGATTATATGAAGAATAAAGCTACCGATAAGTGGGAAGACTTCTTTAAATAACCTGGTAGGAATAGGGTCTAAAAGACAAGTTGAAGGTTTGGATGAGGAAACTATTTTGTCTAACTCACAAAGGTCGATTGGAGTAAACTCATCAAGACAGACATCAATAGAAGGAGTTGTAGTAGTTACAGTATTTAAGTTAACTGTGGGAAGAATCTGATTGATTTTATCTCTGATGGATGAAATGTTATTATTGAAAAAGTTCATAAAGTCCTGACTAGTAAGCTCTAAGGAAATGCTAGGATTGACAGAGTCCTGACTCTTTGTCAACCTGGCTACAGTACTGAAAAGAAACCTGGGATTATTCTTGTTCTCTTCTATTAATGCAGAGTAATAACTCGTTCTAGCTTTTCTAAGAGATTTTTTATAAATTAAAAGATGATTTCTCCAAGCTAAATAGATTTCATCTAAATTAGTAGAGCGCCATTTTCTTTCTAATTGACGAGTCTTCTGTTTTAAACTACGAGTTTCTGTGTTGAACCAAGGAGTTAGAAATCTCTGATTAGACTTTTTCTTTTTTAAGGGGGCCACCAAGTCTAGAGTCTGATGCAGAGAAGCTGAAACACTATCCACCATGTTATCAATTACAGAAGGAGCAAGCTGTCTATATAGCTTATTTCCGTTGTGTTGACACATGGCATAGAGGAAACAATCTGCATAAATTTGGAAACAGCATCATCTGAGAGGCATCTACTGTAATAATATTTTTCTTTAGGAGCCAAATAGTCAGAAATAGTAAAATCAAAGGTTAACAGACAATGGTCTGACAGTACAGGGTTATGAGGAGAGACTACAAGATTTTCTATTTCTATGCCATATGTCAGAACAAGGTCCAATGTATGGTAGAGGTAATGAGTAGAATGTCCTACTTTCTGAGAAAACCCAATCGAATCTAATATTGAATTAAAAGCCACATTAAGGCAGTCACTATCTACATCTACATGTATATTAAAGTCCCCTACTATAATTATTCTATCAGATTTCAGCACTAAATCAGCTAAGAAATCAGCAAATTCGGATAAAAATTCTGAGTAGGTTGATGGGGGACGATAAACTATGGCAAATAAAATTGGGTTTAACCTAAAATTGCTAAAGTGCCCAATACTGAGGACCAGGCCCTCAAACGAATTATAACATGTTTTTTGCTTTACATTAACTAGTAATTTGGAATTGTAAATTGTTGCTACTCCTCCTCCACGACCAGAACTTCTGGGATTTTGACAGTTTAAATAACCAGAGGGAGTTGATTCATTTAAACCAACATAATCCTCTTGCCCTAACCAAGTCTCTGTAAGGGAAATTAAATCAGTCTGATGATCAATTAACAAATCATGGACTAACAGAGACTTGGGAGTTAGAGACCTAATATTTAATAAACCACATTTAATTTTTAAATTATGAGGAGGAACAGAGGCCAAATCATTCAATTTAGAGGCTTTATGTTTAATTTGAGTTTTACCAATATTTTGCTTTATCACTTTGGGATGCTTATACATTATATTTTTATTCACTTTGGAGGGAGCAGACAACGATTCTCTGATGGGGAAGACGGGCTAAGCTGAGGGGTGGCGGATGAAGAGGAGCTGCAGAGAGGCGTGTAAGACTGCGACTCTGCTTCCTGGTCCCAACTCTGAGTAGTCAGGGTTTTGGAAATTTGGATAAAAAAGATGCCAGATTGTTAGATAAATGAGAAGCACCATCCAAAGTGGGATGAATGCTGTCTCGTCTCATAAGACCAGGTTTTCCCCAAAAAGAGCTCCAATTGTCAATGTAGCCCACGTCATTTTTAGGACACCACACAGACAGCCAGCGGTTCAAGGATGACGAGTGGCTAAACATGTCATCCCTGGTCAGATTGGGGAGGGGCCCAGAGAATACTACAGTAGCAGACATCGTTTTTGCAAAGTCACACACCGATTCTATATTAAGTTTTGTGACTTCCGACTGCCGGAGACGGATGTCATTAATGCCGGCGTGAATAACAATTGTGGAATATTTACAGTTACTTTTAGCCAGCATTTTTAAATTTGACTCGATGTCACCTGCTCTGGCCCCAGGAATGCATTGGACTATGGCCGCTGGAGTCTCTAGGTTCACGTTTCTGACTACAGAGTTGCCAATGATCAGAGTTTTTTCCTCAGCGGGTGTGTCGCTGAGCGGGGAAAAATGATTAGAAACGTGAACAGGTTGGTGGTGTACCGGGGCTTTGCGACTAGGCTTCCTTCTCACCGTCACCCACCCAGTCTCCTCGCTGCTGAGGAGAGCCGAGGGACCGCTGACAGGGGGGCCTAAGCTAGCTAGCTCCGCTGCAGCTAATGGGCGTCCATCAAGATTAACTGGTGCAGACGGTGTTTCAATGCAGCGGAGCCGGGATTCCAAATCCGACAACCTCGCCTCGAGCGCCTCAAAAAGACAACATTTATTACATTTACCGTTATCACTAAAAGAGGCAGAGGTGTAGCTAAACATCTGACAGAGAGAGCACACCAGAGGAGGAGAGGAAAGAGAGCTAGTAGCCATAGCTAGTGGCTAGAGAGCAAACCACAAAGCAAACCACACAGGCAGACAGCAAAACAGGAAGTGACGATACGTTACCACAAGGAAGTGACGATCCAATCGATCCAGCTGTATGAGTCCCTCCGTTCCCTGGCTGTGCCTAGAAATCCTGTCCATAAAAACTATGACCAGGATCGGTGACAAAGGGCAGCCCTGGCGGAGTCCAACTCTCACTGCGAATGAGTCCGATCGAGTGTTGGCAATATGAACCAAACTCTCACAACAGTCGTATAGAGGCCGGATAGTTCGTAATAGCAACCCCGATACCCCATACTCCCAAAGCACCCCCGACAAAAAAACATGAGGGACGCGGTCGAAAGCCTTCTCCAAGTTCATAAAACACATGTAAAATGGTTGGGCAACTCCCACAAACCCTCGAGGATTCTCAAGAGCGTAAAGAGTTGGTCCGATGTTCCACAGCCAAGACAAAAACAACGTTGATCATCCTGGATCCGAGGTTCAACCAACGGCTGGACTCTCCTCTCCAGTACCTTGGCATAGACCTTCCCAGAGAGGCTGAGGAGTGTGATCCCTCGAAAGTTTGAGCACACCCTTGGGTCCCCCTTTTTAAAGAGAGGAAGCACCATCCCGGTTTGCCATGCCAAAGGCACTGTCCCTGACGTCCACGCAATGTTGCAGAGGCATGCCAATCATTACAGCCCTACAACATCCAGGGCCTTGAGGTAATCAGGGCAAATCTCGCCCGGCCACCAAAGAGATTTTTAACCACCTTGGCAACCTCAGCCCTTGCGATGGGCGAGTTGTCCCCCTCGTCCACAAACCCTGCTTCCTCTGTTTGCGGCGTGTCAGTAGGATTGAGGAGCTCCTCAAAGTATTCCTTCCACTGCCCAACGATATCCCCAGTCAAAGTCAACAGCGCCCCATCCGCACCCTACACAGTGTGGACGGGGAGCTGCTTTCCCCTCCTGAGCCGCCGGACAGTTTGCCAGAATCTCTTTGAGGCCGACCGAAAGTCTTATTCCATGGCCTCACCAAACTCCTCCCATACCTGAGTTTTTGCTTCAGCAACAACCCGAGCCACACTCCACTTGCCTTGCCGATACACCTCAGCTACTTCGGGAGTCCCACAAGCCAACCAAGCTTGATAGGACTCCTTCTTCAGCTTAATGGTCCCTCTCACCACTGGTGTCCACCACTTGGTTTGGGGGTTGCCAATACGAGATGCACCGACGACCTTGTGGCCGCAGCTCTGGGCAGCCGCTTCAATAATGGAGGTGCAGAACATGGCCCATTAAGACGGGGTACACTGAATCCTTGTTTTAGCTTTCATCATTAGAGTCTGTTAGATCGTTCTTAGTCTGGCCCTTCACCCAGGACCAGTTTATCGTGGGTGACTCTACCAGAGGCAAACTGCCCCGGACAACATAGCTCCTGGGATCACTAAGGCACGCAAACCCCCCACCACGAAAAGGTGTAGTATTCCTTTTTACTTATTCTCATAATATTGGTTAATTTAATTTTTATATTTTTTATATCTGTTTTCTAACTCCTTAGTTTTATATCTTATGAATTCTCTATCCAACATATTTTTCTGTTAGCAGGCATTTTTTAATCCCTTGGTAATCTATGGACTCTCTGAATATTTTTGCTTCTTATTTTGATTTGTGTTTGTGATTGGACAATTTATATCATGTAATAATTTAAATATTCTTAAAAATATTTCATATGCTTTGTCCGTGTCTTTTTCATGATATAGTTCTTCCCAATTCTGTTTTGTGAGATCATTTTTAGAGCATTCACTGGTTCTTCAGTCCTCACTCATCTGTACATATTTTGTTTTTCTTTCCTGTAATCATTGTCAAAAACTATGAATACTGACAGGTGGTCACTAATATTGCTGATTAATAATCCACTTTTTGTGTTATCATCCATATTATTTTAAAAGATGTTATCAGTGATTGTAGCACAATGAGACGTAATTCTGCTGGGTCTGGTGAACTTAGGATAAAGACCTAAACTATACAATGTATTCAACAATTCTTAGTGGGTTTATGGTTATTTTGGTTGAACAGATCTCTATTGAAATCACCACAAATCAACATGATCTTCTGATGTGAAACAGTGAATGTTTCTTCAGTCCAGTCCTTAAAACTGTCATTTTGTGACCCAGGTGTTCGCTGTATGCAGCTAACCAATACATTCTGTTTTCCCTACAAATTTCAATGGTCAAACATTCTAGTAGACCTCCAAACGAGGTTGTCAAGACCTCTTCCACTCTGAACTGAAGATTTTTATCAGTGTACAAGACCACACCTCCTCCATATTTGTTCTCTCTGTTCTTATAGTCCAGTTCATATCCATTCAATTCAAAGTCCACACCCTTCTCAGGATTGATCCAGGTTTCCATTTAAACATAAACCAGTTTAAAAGAATGTATAAAAATATGCTGCACACAGGGTATGGGGAGGGGGACAAGGGTGATGTGGTGTTATAGGTCTGTGGTTGTGTATCTTAAATTAAATTAAAATTAAATTAAATCACCCTTATTGTCATTCAACCGTACAACCAATCATGTACAGTAGAACGAGATTGTGTTTTACCTATCTACTGTGTTAATCACACACATCCCAGTGCAGAATCAGAGGGCCGCTGCCATGCAAGGTGCCGCCACAGATTTCCCTCCTCCATTCCGTTATTGCTGAGCACCAAGCTGGACGGCAGGAAGTTCCACTTTTATATGGTCTTTGGCATGACCTGGCCGGGATTTGAACCCCAGTCTCAAGGGTGTGGGGCGGATGCTCTACCAACTGAGCCACCACTCCGGTTATCTGTCCATAAATTCATGAAATCTCTTTCTCTGTGTGTCTGTTCCACGCATATCTCGTGAGCCGTTCCTCAGACTGAGCTAAGGTTTTATACGTGTTTTGCTGAGGTTACCAGGGTGTTCATCCCCGAGTATGGAGTCGCTCAGTCAAAATATCAGTCATTTTTATCAATAAAAGTTTAGCCACCGCTCTGTCACCGGTCTGTGCCTCCTCATGCCTGGCTTCAAGAAGTGTGGGCGGGGTTTTGGATTGACTCCATGCTGATTGGATAACACACAGCATCACGACCTGTCAGTCACCACAGTGTTCCCTGGACAAAACAAGGAAGTGAAAAAAGACAAATTTGACTAGAAAAAAAAACATAATACTGAAGATTTAATGCTTAAAAAATTATACCATAAGTTGCCGTGATTGCGTGGGTCTAAAGGATAACTCGCCATATGTGGAGAACATGAGGTGTGCAGCAGACTGGGCAGAGCGTCAGCGGGGACCGGGTCTGGCAAATCAACACAGAGCATGCCTGGAGAAGCAGCGGCCAGGCACGATCTGGCTCAAACGCACGCTAACTGATGGTGATAAAAAAAAAGCTATTTTCAATAAAGTGAAAAAAAAGAAAATGCATGGAGTGAGCTTTTGCCCTGAGGCTGATTTATCCTGGAAAACAGCTGAGCTCTGTGGATCCAGTGATCAGCTGATTGGATCCTCCTCCTCCGTGTTCTGACATTTTGGCATATCTATCAGAGCAGCACTGGACAGCTGATGGTACAGACTGCAAATGTTACGGGTCCCGGGGAGGTGACCACAATAACAAAAAGAAATAGTTTTAAAACGTGAAAGGACGTGATCCTCCGCGTCTGCTCTTGGGTCTGTAAAATACAGAAAGAGTCTTTGAAAGACAGAACACAGGACCACTCGTGTCTTTCTCCAGATAGTACTCTTATTTCCTTTTCATTTTCATTTACAGGCAGCATCACATTTTGTGCTTTATATGTCATCTTCTTTTACATACTGTAAATAATGTTCTTTTTCCCTCAGTCACACAGTGCATGAACTACACTACATCTGACATCTCAAATTTACATACTTCACAAATCACAATTTACTTATACAGGACCTTCAATTACTAGACTGACTCCCATTAATTAGGACAAAACATAGGACTTAACTATGACCTTAGACTAGTTTATAGACACTGCACTTAGATTAGCTGACCTGGACTTAACAAATTATTTTACAAACTTGACAACAGGCAAATATACACAGGACACACTCTGACTATTAATTAGCATCAGGAGACTTTTACATTCACATGGAGCAAAATATACTTGTATTAAGTAAAACATTTTATGTGAGCTAACCGTCTTTCCCAAAGCTAAATTTGACTGGCGCGAAACCGCTACCGCGATGCGGCTCGCCTTTGATCTCCGGCGCCAACTGCAGCCTGAACTTGTATAAAACTTATCAAAACGCCACACCAACATCACAGTATTACTCGTCGCGACACACAGAAATAACACGGAGCTTAAGGCTCTTATTTATGGCATTTTTAACCAAATACTGACCTGTAAAATACAGAAAGAGTCTTTGAAAGACAGAACACAGGACCACTCGTGTCTTTCTCCAGATAGTACTAAAGGGGGGCCGGAAGTGCACCCTATTTGTTTACCTGGGGTGGAACGACCGCAGTGCCTAAGGTTCCGCTGCTTACTCTTAAATATTTATACAGGGCTACATATCAAATGTTAATATTATTGATCGTCCACAATCTCAAAATATATTTAGATACTCTTAAAATAAAAATAAAATGACAGTCTCTCTGTATTATTTCCAAATGTGGTGCCCTATTTGGGTGTACCACACGCTCCCCAACAACAAAAGTGGCTCCTGACACTTAACAGTAACAAATCAAAATCTCAACACTAATGAAGTCTCTATTCAAAAGTCTCTGGAACGTCTTTCTTTTCATCTTCAGGTATTATCCAAGATCTGGTTAGTTTAATAGCAAGGAATAGCATACTGACATGGCAAGTAGTTAGAGGTGAAAGGAGGAAGATAAAAAGGTTGAGGATAGAAAGAAGGGTAGCACATAAAAGGATATGGTGTTGACTGCTGGACACTGACAGTGTTCACCGACGGACGAGTCTGGAAGGCTGGCTGGCCCAGGGACGGATAGGTGAACACCATGTTGGGTCGTCTCTGCCTGGTGGACTGCCTCAGACGTGGTGGTGACTCACGACGACGGTCTGGCTCTGGACTGGGCACCAGCTCAGGATGAGCTGCAGGTCCGGGACTAGGAGCAGGAACATCTTGGTGGATATGAAGCACTTCCCCATCGTCGTCTGGTTGAAGTTGGTCCACGTTTTGTTCGCTTTCCCTTTGTATTTCTTGTCCTTCTTCCGTAATATTGTCTCTGTCTTGTTCAGGTTGAATAGGAACTTGTACTTGTCTTTGCTGTGTTGTTCCCCGTCTTCTTTGTGACTCACATTGGACTTGGTCGACTGGACGTTGACTTTCTTGCAGGTGTCTGGGAACACGAAACCAATAGAGGGGTTCGTCTTCTTCTGAATCACTCGCTTCTGGACTGTTTGACTTTTCCAGTGTGTTTTGCCTGATATCGGTAGGTCTGTTGTTTCTCTTTTGTGACTTGGCAATTGGACTTTGAACGATGTCGACTGGTAAGTCGTTGACTTGGAGAAGTAAGTTTCTGTGCAGGGTACGGATGGGACGACCTCCTGTCTCTGGACTTACTTTGTAGACGGGGTTGTCTCCAACCTGCTCCCTCACGATGTAAACTGTCTGTTCCCAGTAGGGCCTTAGCTTGCCAGGTCCACCTCTTTCGCCCAGGTTCCGCACAAGCACTCTGTCTCCTACTTGCAGGACTACACCTTTGCATCATTTGTCATAGTTTGTCTTTCCTTTAGAGCTTGACTGTTGACTGTTTGCACTTGCGATCCTGTACGCCTCTGTCATTTTCCTTCTATTGCATTTGACCTGCTTTCTCAGCTGCTTGCTCTGGTACTTGGGGCGCGGAGTTGAAGCTTCGACAGAGGAGGAGTTTACTGGCTGGGACTTTGACTCTGTACTGATCTCTGGCTGTCCCTTGACAGAGACCGATTCCCGTTTCCCTGATTTCTTGGGTCGCTTCAGACATCCAACCGCTCTGTGTCCCGACTCACTGCATACAAAGCAATGACTGCACTCCTGTAAGCTTTGTTCAGTACATTTCGGACAGAGATAGGTTTTCTTTTGGTTGGCTGGAGACTGAGAACGCTGAGGGGAGGGGTTTACAGCTTTCTGTTCCATGAGGGTTGACACCATCTTGGTTAGAGTCTCTACTTGTGCAGCAAGTTGTTTGATTGTCTGTGAGGCTTGTTGGTCTTTGGCTGTCGTGTCCTTTGTTGCAATCACAGCGCTTTGTGCTGACTTCAGACGAGGGGTTTGCCCTAACCTTCGCTGGTGTTCATTCTCATCACTGATTATCTTTGTGACCTCACTAAGAATCTCTACATCTGTTACATTGTTGTTTGATATAAGAGGTCTTAGTCGTTGCCGTAGGTCTGCATACTTCACTCCCAGACCCTGATAGACTGTGTGCAGAAACACTTCCTGGATTGTCCTTGGGTCATACGAGATGTCTGCAGTGGCTTGTTTTGACTGAAAGATGAGTTTCTGCTTGAGCCCAATCATGCGATATAGGAATTGCTGAGGGGACTCCTGCTCAGTTTGTCGGGCGCACATTAACTCCTGGAACATCTCTGTTGTTGCCTTTTCTCCAAGGTGGGATCGGAGAAAGCCCTGAAGTTCAGAAAGAACCAGTTCATCTTTGAGCATGAGCATGTCCCTGAACGTGCCAGGCTTTACAATTCTCAGTACCCCCCTCACGACCTCTGCTTCAGAAAATCCTTCTTTTAATCCTTCATTGATCTGTCTCATGAGACTGTTATAACTGATTTCAGAGCTGTTGTCTCCAATTTGTCCTCCAAAAGCCTTGAATTCTCTCCGAGGCAGGTAGGAAAGGTCTTTGAGAGTGACATGTCTTTCTGGACTTCCTTGTTCCCTTGGCTGCGGTTTTGAGTGGCTCTGCCGACTGGGTGCTGCAGGTGGTTGGAGTGTCACAACTTCACACAGTCTTAGTCTTTCACCCAGTGTCTCATATGCTTTCCTCAGTCCCTCTACAGACTCTGCGTTTGCGTTCACACTAACTTGCATGCCTGGTGGAACAGCAGATGGTGATGGTGGATCTGGTAACATATTGGATGGATGAGGACTTGACTTGGTTGGTGTTGCAGCCTGATCAGCTGAATGCGTGGTGGAGCCGCTCGTTTGTATCATTTCAGTTAGCATATCATCCAACACTAGCAACTGACTCATTCCCTCATCTTCAAGTTTCAGCAGAGTTGGGGACCGTAAATAGGAAGTGACATAGTCCATACAGCTCTCATTATCGTCTTCACTGAACTGTGTGTCCTTGTCTCCAGCTGCAAGGCTCTTTGTTAGCCCGAAAAGATCCTGACTCGAGAGGGCAAACAAGCGTCCTCTGATGCTCCAAATCAGTTCTTTCCGTGCTGTCGACATGGTACTTTAGCTATCTGTAGTTCGAGTGTTGTATTGTTGTACAGTGACTAAGCTGTGTTTTACCTTCTTGACAGCAGTGCAGTTCCACTTTTGGTTGAAGATCCTTTCTTCCTCTTTGGTCTTCCTCCTTGGACACCCACTGACTGACGTGTCTGATGTAGCAGCTTGGCAACCGTTGTCTCGTAGTTCTGGTATCACTGGATCTTCCCTCGATAACTGAAGAGGAGAGATCCTGGACGAGCCCCCACAGTTTGTTACGGGTCCCGGGGAGGTGACCACAATAACAAAAAGAAATAGTTTTAAAACGTGAAAGGACGTGATCCTCCGCGTCTGCTCTTGGGTCTGTAAAATACAGAAAGAGTCTTTGAAAGACAGAACACAGGACCACTCGTGTCTTTCTCCAGATAGTACTCTTATTTCCTTTTCATTTTCATTTACAGGCAGCATCACATTTTGTGCTTTATATGTCATCTTCTTTTACATACTGTAAATAATGTTCTTTTTCCCTCAGTCACACAGTGCATGAACTACACTACATCTGACATCTCAAATTTACATACTTCACAAATCACAATTTACTTATACAGGACCTTCAATTACTAGACTGACTCCCATTAATTAGGACAAAACATAGGACTTAACTATGACCTTAGACTAGTTTATAGACACTGCACTTAGATTAGCTGACCTGGACTTAACAAATTATTTTACAAACTTGACAACAGGCAAATATACACAGGACACACTCTGACTATTAATTAGCATCAGGAGACTTTTACATTCACATGGAGCAAAATATACTTGTATTAAGTAAAACATTTTATGTGAGCTAACCGTCTTTCCCAAAGCTAAATTTGACTGGCGCGAAACCGCTACCGCGATGCGGCTCGCCTTTGATCTCCGGCGCCAACTGCAGCCTGAACTTGTATAAAACTTATCAAAACGCCACACCAACATCACAGTATTACTCGTCGCGACACACAGAAATAACACGGAGCTTAAGGCTCTTATTTATGGCATTTTTAACCAAATACTGACCTGTAAAATACAGAAAGAGTCTTTGAAAGACAGAACACAGGACCACTCGTGTCTTTCTCCAGATAGTACTAAAGGGGGGCCGGAAGTGCACCCTATTTGTTTACCTGGGGTGGAACGACCGCAGTGCCTAAGGTTCCGCTGCTTACTCTTAAATATTTATACAGGGCTACATATCAAATGTTAATATTATTGATCGTCCACAATCTCAAAATATATTTAGATACTCTTAAAATAAAAATAAAATGACAGTCTCTCTGTATTATTTCCAAATGTGGTGCCCTATTTGGGTGTACCACACAAAGGTAAAGAAAAAAACATGGGGGAAGGCCCTACAGCCTTTGCTCCACAATTGAGGGACGCATCAACCATATGCTGGATACACCGGAACATTTTCAACATGGGACACACAGTTCTTCCAGTTTATAAAGTTTTTCACCAGGTCTGAGGTGTGTGCAAAAAAAAAAGTGTCTTGGTTAACGGTTAGGGGGTCATAAATGTGATTGTTAAAGCAGAATAATAATAATAAAAACAATAATAATATTAATAAATAACCCTCTGACATCAATAAAAAACAAAGCGCTTACAATAGAGCGGCGGCACTTACATTGTCAGTCTTTGCCAGTCACACCCTCAGGGTTCAGATCATTATTGGACCTCAGTATTGCCCCAGCACGACTATATAAGCACCGCCTCAATCTTAGCAATAAAGTTTTAAAAAAAACTTTATAAACAAGGATCTGAAACAGTCGCTAATACTGGATCTCCCATTTATTTTCAATATTTAGGTCTTCTGTAATGAATATCCACACAATCAAATAAACCTTAGTGCCCTTTCCTCCCTTTTCTACTGGTCAAAGTCTAACATGTGATTGCCTACATATAGCCTACACCTTTGAATTCCACTTTCAAACACAGCCTACATTTGGGCCTGGAAACCTGACTGGGATCCTTGTTTCAGACAGGAGGACTTGGTTCTACGGGCAATGCTCTAGTGCAGGGGTCAGCAACCTTTACCACTCAAAGAGCCATTTGGACCCGTTTCCCACAGAAAAGAAAACACTGGGAGCCACAAAAACCCTTTTGACACTTAAAATGAAATAACACTGCATATAACTTTTTTTCCCTTTATGCTATGTATAAACAAGCTATAATGTGTTGCATTTATGAAATCAGGGAAATCCTGCAGAGAAAACAAAATGACATTTCTGCATGCAACAAAAACATTTTGAACTCCGAAAAAAAAAAAAAGACATTGGGTTGAAGGTTGACATTGGGTTGAAAGCAGAATGCTATTTCTAGCACTGATGACTCCTGATCCTTCGATAAAAATCTCATAACTCCACTGAAAACAATACCGAAAGCTCAGAATTCCAACACGAACCAGCGATGGGATTTGGGGTTGGGGAAATTATCTGAAAATTCAGCAGGGGGTCTGGGGGACATAGGGTGGCAAGGTGGGGCAAGGGGGGCAAAGCCCCCCAAAGATCCTGGGTTTTTATGATTTTCAAGTACCAGAACTGTGCTTAAATGACATAAAACAAACAGCTGAATGTCACTTATTACTGTATAATATTGACTTGTGTTCCAAGAAGATAGCATTCCTAAAATATTCCAACAAGCTTTATCCATCACATGCTTTAACACTTGATCAAATCAAAATCAGTTAATTTTATCTATTCCATAATAGCAATAAAATTCCAACATACCATTACTTTTTATAATTTCAGCATTCATTTCAGATCACCAGTTTCAATCTCCATTGAGACTTGAGCAGTTCATTTTGCACAATCACTGATGTAGCCAAGTCTTAGAAATATTCAGAAGTTGATATTCAAATATTCATTGTCCACTGTGCACTGTCAATTTCAAACTGTTTGGAATCATAAAAGGGGATGGTTAACTTTTATTACCGTTTCATCCCCTGCGCAGCCCTCTGTTAATGGCTCTCCACCTGGCCATACGCCACTTCCGGTCCTGCCTGAAAGGGCGCAGCTTCACTGCGTTTGTGGACCACAAGCCGCTAACGTACTTAACGTACTTTATCTTCCTGGAAGATAAAATAAAGCGGAATTTGGCGAATTAGCAGAAAATCACATCCCTGAGAACATGCCGCCATGAATCTTTGAAAAAGCATACAACGAGCCATTTGCTTGGTCCAATCGTTTGCAACTATCCAATCGCAGGGCTGTCAAGCTACTGCAATACAGCAGTTCAGTTGAATTAACGTTCAAATGTTTCCATAAATCAGCACCCGAGCCACTTGCTGGTTTCGTCCAAAGACAGGACAGCAGCAGAGCCACCAGGAGTTCTGTTAACAATAACTGTAAAATATTCCACCGCAGAACCACATTTGGACAAACAGCTTTCTCTATAAGGGGAAGTCACATCTGGAACACAATGCCAAATGTAATTAAAATAATAACGGACCTTAAAACATTCACTAAAAAGGTTAAAAACTGGCTGAAAAATAAACAAGAATGTACTCATGTATGAACTGATTGTCTGCAAAGTGAGAGTGAATGAAGGGAAGGAATGAATGTGTTTGTTTATAGTGAGTGACGAAGGGAGGGAGGCCTGAAATAGGCAAATGTGAGTCAGGTTGTTATATCTGTGTATTTATAATATTTATAATATTTATAATTGTGCATTTATAATCTTTTTGCATTGATGTATGTGGTTATTGTGTATTTTTTTTTATTTTATTTTTTCATTTTTTTTATTTTCTTTACTTGATTCTCTTTTCTAAAGCCCATCCAGGGACAAGAGTTGCAAATTAGCTAATAGCTATACACTCTATGTGCAACACATCAGATTGATTGTCATTGATTAATTGTCTATGTTTATTGCACTGTCCCTGTCAAATAAACTAATCTATCTATCTATCTAGTTTGAACACAACACATCCGGGTTATCGCGGGAGACGACTTCCGGGGAAGCGACGAGCGCTTATGTTATCGTGTTGATTTTCGCTGACAGTGATTAAACTTTAACACGTTTTTTTTTTTTTAGATTTTACAAGATCACCATAATCTTCAAATTTAGAATTACCTTTTAAAAACTAATGAACTAAACTAAAATACATTTTAATTAAATACTCATTATTTATTTTCCAAAGCCACAGGGAGCCGCAGCAGAGGGATGAAAGAGCTGCATGTGGCTCCGGAGCCGCGGGTTGCCGACCCCTGCTCTAGTGTATAAAATGTACAGTATATGTACTGCATGTGTGTATACAGGGAAGAATAGTTTGATATGTGGGGTGTATGTGTAGGTGTGTATACTGTATGTGGTGTGTATATATTTGTATTTAAGTGGGAAGTATGTGTAGGATGTATAAATGTCTACATATACTGTAAGTGAAAATGTTTAAGTATATTTTGTATGTTGTGTGTGTGTATGTTTGTGTATACAGTCTGTAGAGAGTGTGAATATACAGTATATGTGTCTATAATGCATGTATATATATATATATATATCAATAGCTGTGTATGTACAGTGGTTTGAAAAAGTGTTTACCCCCTTCTTGATTTCTCATTTTTTTGTATGTTTGTCACACTTAAATATTTCAGATCATCAAACAAATGTAAATATTAGACAAAGATAACACAAGTAAACACAAAATGCAGTTTTTAAATGAAGGTGTTTATGATTAAGGGTAAAAAAAAAATCCAAATCTACATGGCCCTGTGTGAAAAAATGATTGCCCGATAAACCTAATAACTGGTTGGGCCACCCTTAGCAGCACCAGTCAAGCATTTGCGATAACTGGCAATGAGTCTCTTTTAAAACACCCGGGGCACAAACCCAGTAGGTCCATTTGAAAAAACTACATATAATTTGACATGGGGAACATGGAACTAGAAACATCATCATCATAGCAGTCGGTCGTGGGCGACAATGACTGTTTCATTTAGGTCTGATCAGATTCCTCCACATAGCTCTGTCCTTAGCCTTCCGCTGCCAGGAACTCCTGTCTATGTCCAACTTCTTCAAGTTTCTTTTTACAGTGTCTTTAAATCTGAGCCTTGGTCTACCCTGATTGCGTTTGCCCTCGCATAACTGTGAGTAGAGTAACTGCCGAGGGAGATGCTGGTGGTCCATCCTCTCAACATGTCTGAGCCATCTCAGGTTCATCTGTATTAGCATGTCCTCCACTGATGGTAGACCAGCTCGTTTCAACACTTCTATGTTGGTTATCTTGTCTTTCGATGAGATGTTCATTATTCCTTGAAGGTGTCTCATCATGTAAGCGTGGAGTTTCTTCACCTGCACTCTGTAGACAGTCCAAGTTTCAGCACCGTACAATAGAGTAGCCAGTACTGTCACTCTGTACACTTTGCATTTCACACGGATAGACACATATCGATTGAGTCTCTCCCTCAAGTTTCCAAACACAGCGCTCGCTCTTCCCATTCTGAGAGATAGTTCATCCTCCAGCCTAGTATTCTCTGAAACAGTACACCCTAGATACTTGAAAGTCTTGCGCTTCAATTCAATTCAATTCAGCTTTATTTATATAGCGCCATTTCACAACAACAGTCATCTCATAGCACTTTCAACTGTAGAGGAAACCCCTACAATTGCAGAAAGACCCCAGCAATCAGGCGATCCCCTGTGAGCAGCGCTTGATGACGGTGGAGAGGAAAAACTCCCTTTTAACAGGAAGAAACCTCCAGCAGAACCAGGCTCAGGGAGGGGCAGTCATCTGCTGCGACTGGCTGGGGGGTGAGGGGACAGAGAAGATGAAAAGAACAGACATGTAGAGAGCAAACAGCATGGTGGGGACTCAATCTATGGGAGAGAACAAACAGATGTTAATGACCAGCAAAAAAAAAAAATCATTGAGAGTGAAGAAAGGAATGAAGCCCAGTGCATTGTTGGAGGTCCCCAGCTGTCTAAACCTAATAGCAGCAGAACTAAGGGAGGGTTCAGAAACACAAGATCCCTCCCTAATTGTAGGCTGTATCAAAAAGGAAGGTTTTAACCCTATTCTTAAAAACAGAGATCGAGTCTGACTCCCAAATCCAGATTGGCAGCTGGTTCCACAAGAGAGGAGCTTGATAACTGAAG
Source organism: Pholidichthys leucotaenia (assembly GCA_020510985.1). NCBI lineage: Eukaryota > Metazoa > Chordata > Actinopteri > Cichliformes > Pholidichthyidae > Pholidichthys > Pholidichthys leucotaenia. The sequence continues at coordinate 2,513,456 of CM035841.1, read as the reverse complement.
GCTCTGCCCCCTATTGTACTTTTGGAGATTCTAGGTAATACAAGTAATCCAGCATTTTGGGAGTGTAGTGCTCTGTTAGGATAATACGGTAATATCCATCCATTCATCCATCCATCTTCTACCGCTTTTCCGGAGGTCTGGGTCGCGGAGGCAGCAGTTCAAGCAGAGAAGCCCAGACTTCCCTCTCCCCAGCCACCTGCTCCAGCTCTTCAGAAGGGATACCAAGGCGTTCCCAGACCAGCTGGGAGACATAGTCTCTCCGCCGAGTCCTGGGTCTGCCCCGGGGTCTCCTCCCAGTGGGACGTGCCCAAAACACCTCAAGTGGGAGGCGTCCAGGAGGCATCCTAATCAGATGCCCATACCACCTCAACTGACTCCTTTCAATGTGGAGGAGCAGCGGTTCTACTCTGAGCCTCTCCCGGATGACTGAGTTCCTCACCCTATCTCTGAGGGTGAGTCCAGCAATCCTAAGGAGAAAGCTCATTTCAGCCGCTTGTATCCACGGGGTAATATCAGATCTTTTAAATAAAAAGGGGCCTGATTGTTTAGAGTTTTGAAAGTGAGAAGAAGGATTTTAAACTTAATTCTAAACTCTATGGGAACCAATGGAGGGCGGCCAGAACTGGAGAGATATGATCTCTCTTTCTAGTACCTGTTAAAACTCTTGCTGCAGCATTTTGGATCAACTGAAGACTTTTTAGAGATGTTTTAGGACAACCTGAAAATAGAGTTACAATAATCTAATCTAGAACTAACAAAAGCGTGACTCAGTTTCTCAGCATCACTCTGAGACAAGATGCGCCTAATCTTGGCAATATTATGGAAATGATAGAAGACAGTCTTAGAAACGAATGTATATGTGAACTGAAAAACAGATCTTGATCAAAAATAACTCCAAGGTTTCTCACAGAGCTATTAAGAGAAAGAGTAACCGCATCCAAACTAAAAGTTTGATTTGGAAAGGTATTTCTAAGATTTTTTGGACCAGCAAGAATGCAGGAAATTACAAGTCATCCAAGCTTTGATTTCCTTAAGACAGACTTCTAACTTGACTTAATTGATTACTATCATCTGGCTTCATTGACAGGTATAATTGTGTGTCATCTGCAGAACAATGAAAATGTATACAGTGCTTTCTAATAATGTTGCCTAACGGAAACATATATAAACTAAAAAGAGTGAGGCCTAGCACAGATCCCTGTGGAACTCCATGACTGCACTTAGAGTTGAAAGAAAACTCATTATTGATATGAACAAACTGGAACCTATCAGATAAATAAGATCTAAACCACTGCAACAAAGTTCCATTAAGTCCAACATAGTGTTCTAATCTATCAAGTAGAATATTATGATCGTTCATTCATTCATTCATTTTCTTCCGCTTAATCCTTTTCGGGTTGCGGGGGTGCTGGAGCCTATCCCAGCATCTTTGGGCGAGAGGCGGGGTACACCCTGGACAGATCGCCAGTCCATCGCAGGGCCAACACAGAAAGACCGACAACCATTCACTCTCACAGTCATACCTAAGGACAATTTAGAATCCCCAGTTTTGATGCCAATTAACCTAACTTGCATGTTTTTGGCATGTGGGAGGAAACCGGAGAAATCCCGGAGTAAACCCACGCAGACACGGGGAGAACATACAAACTCCACACAGATCACTGTTGGTCGGGGGCTGGGATCGATAGTATCAAAAGCTGCACTAAGGTTTAAAAGGACATGTACAGAAACTAGTCCATTATCAGATGCGATCAGGAGGTCATTAGTGACCTTCACTAAGGCTGTTTCAGTACTATGATGGATTCTGAATCCAGATTGAAACTCTTCAAATAAACCATTACCCTGCAAGTGGTCAAATAATTGCTTAGCAACAACTCTTTCTAAGATTTTTGAAATATAAGGGAGCTTAGACATTGGTCTATAGTTAGCTAAAACTCCTGGATCCAGCATTGGCTTTTTGAGTAAGGGTTTAATTACAGCAGTTTTAAAAGCCTGAGGTACGTGGCCAAAAGTTAATGAAGAATTAATTATTTGAAGAATAATGTTACCAATAAATGGGAAGACTTCTTTAAATAACCTGGTAGAAATAGGGTCTAAGAGACAAGTTGAAGGCTTGGATGAGGAAACTATTTTGTCTAACTCTAAAAGGTCAATTGGAGTAAACTGCTCCAAACAGATGTCAGTTGAATGAGATGTAGTAGTTACTGTATTTAAGTTAACTGTGGGAAGAATCTGACTGATTTTATCTCTGATAGATGAAATTTTAACTTTGAAAAAGTTCATAAAGTCCTGACTAGTAAGCTCTAAGGGAATGCTAGGGTTGACAGAGTCCTTACTCTGTCAGCCTGGCTACAGTGCTGAAAAGAAACCTGGGATTATTTTTGTTCGCTTCTCTTAATGCAGAATAATAGCTCGTTCTAGCTTTTCTAAGAGATTTTTTTATAAATTAAAAGATGATTTCTCCTAGCTAGATAGATTTCATCTAAATTACTGGAGCACCATTTTCTTTCTAATTGACGAGTCTTCTGTTTTAAGGTACGAGTTTCTGTGTTGAACCAAGGAGTTAGAAATCTCTGATTAGACTTTTTCTTTTTTAAAGAAGCTAGCCACTCGTCACTTCAATAGTGGCTCTGTACTAATACCAATCTCTTCTGGTAGTGATGTTGATAATTGGAACTTTGGTGGTTGATAAAGGCACTCTGTCTTCTTGATGTTGATTTAGAGGCTGAATTGGCTAGCTGCTCTTGCAAATTTCTCCACTAAAGATTGCATGTCTTCCACACTGTGTGCAACTAGAGCACTGTCGTCGGCAAAGAGCATTTCTCTTACTACCTTTATCGATGTCTTACTCTTGGCTTTAAACTGTGCCACATTGAACAAGTCTGCTTCTTTCCTTGTTTGAATGTATACTCCTTCTGAAGTGTCTTTGAAGGCCACCTCAAGCGTGGCTTCCAGATATAGTGAGAAGAGTGTAGGCGCCAGCACACACCCTTGTTTCACCCCGTTGCTTACTGAAAAGTCTTTAGATACTGAACCACTCATTGCCACATTTGCTTGCATACCTGTATGGAGTGCCTCGATCAGGCTGACAAACTTCTCTGTACAGCCATATTTCTTGAGTACCTGCTAAAGTCCTTGTCGCAAAACGGTATCGAAAGCTTTACTGAAGTCTATGAAGACTACATAAAGCAGCATGTTCTGTTCAATACACTTTTCTTGAACCTGTTTCAAGCAGAAAATCATGTCCATTGTGCTTCTCCAACTTCTAAAGCCGCACTGGGTTTCCGGTAGTACATTCTGCAAGATGTGTTCATTGAGTCTGTTCAGTAGTACATGTGAGAGAATCTTACCAACAGTGGCTAACAGTGATATACCTCGGTAATTTCCACAATCTTCCCTGTCACCTTTCTTGAACGAAGGCACAATACTTGCATCCTTCCAGCCTTGAGGTACTTTCTGGGCATCCCATATCTCTTGGATGAGCTTGTGCAGGCAGTTGGTAAGCTGAACACCACCAAATTTCAATTCAATTCAATTCAATTCAATTCAATTCAACTTTATTTATATAGCGCCATTTCACAACAACAGTCATCTCATAGCACTATCAACTGTAGGGAGGACCCCCACAGTTGCAGAAAGACCCCAGCAATCAGGCGATCCCCTGTGAGCAAGCACTTGGCGACGGTGGAGAGGAAAAACTCCCTTTTAACAGGAAGAAACCTCCAGCAGAACCAGGCTCAGGGAGGGGCAGTCATCTGCTGCGACTGGCTGGGGGGTGAGGGGATAGAGAAGACGAAAAGAACAGACATGTAGAGAGCAAACAGCACGATGGGGACTCAATCTATGGGAGAGAACAAACAAATGTTAATGACCAGCAAAAAAAAAAAAAATATTTCATAGAGAGTGAGGAAAGGAGTGAGGCCCAGTGCATTACTGGAGGTCCCCCGGCTGACTAAACCTATTAGCAGCATAACTAAGGGAGGGTTCAGAAAACACATGATCCCTCCCTAATTGTAGGCTATATCAAAAAGGTAGGTTTTAGCCCTATTCTTAAAAACAGAGATCGAGTCTGACTCCCGAATCCAGATTGGCAGCTGATTCCACAGGAGAGGAGCTTGATAACTGAAGGCTCTGCCTCCCATTGTACTTTTGGAGATTCTAGGTATTACAAGTAAACCTGCATTTTGGGAGCGTAGTGCTCTGTTAGGATGATACGGTAGTATCAGATCTTTTAAATAAAAAGGAGCCTGATTGTTTAGAGCTTTGTAAGTAAGAAGAAGGATTTTAAACTTAATTCTAAACTCTATGGGAAGCCAATGAAGGGAGGCCAGAACCGGAGAGATATGATCTCTCTTTCTAGTACCTGTTAAAACTCTTGCTGCAGCATTTTGGATCAGCTGAAGACTTTTTAAAGATGTTTTAGGACAACCTGATAATAAAGAATTACAATCTCAGAATCGTTCAGACACAAATCACCAAACGCAATCAGTTCTTTTAAAGAGGACTTGCTGAAGCAAGACTGGACAGAAGTCTATGTATCAGATGTAAATGAAGCCTATGACACATTTACAAACATTGTAACCACTCTTTATGAAAAAAACTGCCCATTAGTTAAAAAAAAGCTTAAACACAAATTTACTGACAAACCATGGCTAACCAAAGGACTACAAAAGGCGTGTAAAAAGAAAAATTTATTATATAAAGCTTTCATAAAGAAAAGGACAAAAGAAGCAGAGCAGCGGTATAAAACATACAAAAATAAGTTAACATATATAATAAGATGTAGTAAAAGAGACTATTACAGTAAAGAACTGGAAAAAAACAAAGACAATATTCAAAATACATGGACAATAATCAACAGTATCCTTGGAAATAAAAGCAGAAATACCAGCTACCCAACTAACACTCCAAAAAATAATAAATCGACTCCGAATGTGAATATAGCTTCACCTGCAGATGAATTTAATAATTTTTTTGTTAACATTGGACCTAAACTGGCCCGAGAAATACCCACTACGGTGCCAACGGGTGATTCAATATGCAATAACACTGCTGTAAAAGACACCATCTTCATAAAGAACACAGACGAAAGAGAGGTCATTGAAATTGTTAAATCGTTCAAAAGTAAAACATCTACTGACTGCGATGGTATTGATATGCTACTAGTCAAAACTGTTATCGAATGCATAGTGAAACCACTGACGTATATCTGTAACCTGTCTCTCCAATCAGGTATATTTCCCAATGCAATGAAAATAGCTAAAGTAATTCCGATTTACAAGACAGGCGACAGAGGGGAACTCTCCAACTACAGACCAATTTCACTATTACCGCAATTTTCCAAGATACTTGAAAAAATATTCTATGAGAGAATTGACAACTTCATACTGAAGAATGATTTATTGTGTGAGCAGCAATATGGGTTCAGACACAAAAGGACAACAGCATATGCCTTAATGGAATTTACAGAAAAAATATCAACAGCCATTGAAAATAAAGAGTATTCAGTTGGAGTATTCCTGGATCTTAAAAAAGCATTTGATACAGTAGATCACAATCTATTATTAAAGAAACTACAAAATTGTGGTATCAGAGGGGTAGCACTGTCCTGGTTAAGAAGTTACTTAAAGAATAGATATCAGTTTGTATGTGTTAACAACAAAAACTCAGAGCTACTGAAGGTCACCTGTGGAGTCCCACAGGGTTCAGTTTTGGGACCACTATTATTCAATATGTATATAAATGATATATGTAAAGTTTCAGAAAAAATGGACTTAATATTGTTTGCTGATGACACTAACCTGCTATGCAGTGGAAACAACTTGGAACAACTTCTGGATACACTCGGAAAGGAATTAGGAAAGCTGAAACTGTGGTTTGATTCAAACAAATTAACGCTCAATTTAAGCAAGACAAAATTTATAGTCTTTAACAACCATCACAACTACCCAGTACCCAAACTCAGTGTAAATGGTGTAGAGATTGAAAGGGTATCTGAAACTAAATTCCTTGGAGTAATAATTGATAACAAACTGTGTTGGAAGCCACATATTAATTATATAAAAGGTAAAGTATCCAAATCAATTGCAATATTACACAGAGTGAAAAATTTGCTGAATCAACCCACACTATACACCTTGTATCATTCATTAATACTCCCATACATGACATATTGTAATGAAGTATGGGGAAACACATATAAAACAAACATATATCCACTCTTTATGCTTCAAAAGAGAGCTATTAGAATAATCAACAAAGCAGCTTACAGGGAACCAACAAACCCACTTTTTCTTAAACAAAAAACTCTCAAGTTGAAAGATCTGATCGACTTTAAAACCGCAATAATAATGTTCAAAGTGAAGAATCTATCACTGCCCGCAAATATCCAAAAGTTGTTCCAAACAAGGGAGAAACGATATCACTTCAGAGGAACATGTATATTTCAAAAGCCTACAGTGAGAACAACTACCAAGCAACACTGTATTTCAGTGCAAGGTGTCAGATTATGGAACGATTTTGGACCTGAATTAAAATCATGTACAAAGCTTGGACAATTTAAACAAAAACTAAAGGAAGAAATACTCCAAACATATTTACAAGACGACATGTAAACTCACATAAGGATTGACATTTCCAGCCTGTGTTGTGTTATAGCTTAGTTTTTCTTTTTTCTCTGTGACACTATGTCTTAGATTTGTTTTTGAATAGTAACCGCTTAACTTAGACTAGCTCAGTTTTCTTTTTCTCTCAGTCATATTTTGTCTTAGCCTTGTTTTAAATTGTAATCGCTCTTGTCTTGTTTTCTCTTTTTTCTCCTTTGAATTCTTGGATGGAATATGGGTGAGCAATATAAGCTGCGGCTTCAGCCATCACCCATTTCGGATAACTCACGTGGAATTGTATAGTAGAAGGAGTCTTTGTCTAATTTGACCTTGTTGTTATATTATACAGTTTCTTTTAACCTGTAATGTACTATCCGAAATAAATAAATTCATTCATTCATTCATTCATTCATTCATTCAAATAAATTCATTCATTCATTCATTCATTCAAGAATTACAATAATCTAATCTCGAGCTAACAAAAGCGTGGATCAGCTTCTCAGCATCACTCTGAGACAAGATGCTCCTAATCTTGGCAATATTACGCAAATGATAGAAGGCAGTCTTAGAAACAAATTTAATATGTGAATTGAAGGACAAATCCTGATCAAAAATAACTCCAAGGTTCCTCACAGAGCTATTAAGAGAAAGAGTAACTGCATCCAAACTGAAAGTTTGATTTGGAAAGGAATTTCTAAGGTTTTTTGGACCAACAAGAATGACTTCAGTCTTATCTGAATTTAACAGCAGGAAATTACAAGTCATCCAAACTTTGATTTCCTTAAGACAGGCTTCTAACTTGGCTAATTGATTAGTATCATCTGGCTTCATTGACAGGTATAATTGTGTGTCATCTGCATAACAGTGAAAATGTATACAGTGCTTTCTAATAATGTTGCCTAACGGAAGCATATATAAACTAAAAAGAGTAGGGCCAAGCACAGATCCCTGTGGAACTCCATGACTAAGCTTTGAGCTGAGAGAAAACTCATCATTTACATGAACAAACTGGAACCTATCAGATAAATAAGATCTAAACCACTGCAACGAAGTTCCATTAAGTCCAACATAGTGTTCTAATCTATCAAGTAGAATATTATGATCAATAGTATCAAAAGCTGCACTAAGATCTAAAAGGACAAGTACAGAAACTAGTCCATTATCAGATGCAATGAGGAGGTCGTTAGTGACCTTCGCTAAGGCTGTTTCAGTGCTATGATGGATTCTAAACCCAGATTGAAACTCCTCAAATAAACCATTTCCCTGCAGGTGGTCAAATAATTGCATAGCAACAACTCTTTCTAAGATTTTTGAAATGAAAGGGAGATTAGAGATTGGTCTATAGTTAGCTAAAGCTCCTGGATCTAGCGTTGGCTTTTTGAGTAAGGGTTTAATTACAGCCGTTTTAAAAGCCTGCGGTACATGGCCTAAAGTTAATGAAGAATTGATTATATGAAGAATAAAGCTACCAATAAGTGGGAAGACTTCTTTAAATAACCTGGTAGGAATAGGGTCTAAAAGACAAGTTGAAGGTTTGGATGAGGAAACTATTTTGTCTAACTCACAAAGGTCGATTGGAGTAAACTCATCAAGACAGACATCAATAGAAGGAGTTGTAGTAGTTACAGTATTTAAGTTAACTGTGGGAAGAATCTGATTGATTTTATCTCTGATGGATGAAATGTTATTATTGAAAAAGTTCATAAAGTCCTGACTAGTAAGCTCTAAGGAAATGCTAGGATTGACAGAGTCCTGACTCTTTGTCAACCTGGCTACAGTACTGAAAAGAAACCTGGGATTATTCTTGTTCTCTTCTATTAATGCAGAGTAATAACTCGTTCTAGCTTTTCTAAGAGATTTTTTATAAATTAAAAGATGATTTCTCCAAGCTAAATAGATTTCATCTAAATTAGTAGAGCGCCATTTTCTTTCTAATTGACGAGTCTTCTGTTTTAAGCTACGAGTTTCTGTGTTGAACCAAGGAGTTAAAAATCTCTGATTAGACTTTTTCTTTTTTAAGGGGGCCACCAAGTCTAGAGCCTGATGTAGAGAAGCTGAAACACTATCCACCATGTTATCAATTACAGAAGGAGCAAGCTGTCTATAGCTTATTTCCGTTGTGTTGACACATGGCATAGAGGAAACAATCTGCATAAATTTGGAAACAGCATCATCTGAGAGGCATCTACTGTGATAATATTTTTCTTTAGGAGCCAAATAGTCAGAAATAGTAAAATCAAAGGTTAACAGACAATGGTCTGACAGTACAGGGTTATGAGGAGACACTACCAGATTTTCTATTTCTATGCCATATGTCAGAACAAGGTCCAATGTATGGTGGAGGTAATGAGTAGAATTTCCTACTTTCTGAGAAAACCCAATCGAGTCTAATATTGAATTAAAAGCCACATTAAGGCAGTCACTATCTACATCCACATGTATATTAAAGTCCCCTACTATAATTATTCTATCAGATTTCAGCACTAAATCAGCTAAGAAATCAGGAAATTCGGATAAAAATTCTGAATAGGTTGATGGGGGACGATAAACTATGGCAAATAAAATTGGGTTTAACCTGGAATTGCTAAAGTGCCCAATACTGAGGACCAGGCCCTCAAAGGAATTATAACATGTTTTTTGCTTTACATTAACTAGTAATTTGGAATGGTAAATTGTTGCTACTCCTCCTCCACGACCAGAACTTCTGGGATTTTGACAGTTTAAATAACCAGAGGGAGTTGATTCATTTAAACCAACATAATCCTCTTGTCCTAACCAAGTCTCTGTAAGGGAAATTAAATCAATCTGATGATCAATTAACAGATCATGGACTAACAGAGACTTGGGAGTTAGAGACCTAATATTTAATAAACCACATTTAATTTTTAAATTATGAGGAGGAACAGAGGCCAAATCATTCAATTTAGAGGCTTTATGTTTAATTTGAGTTTTACCAATATTTTGCTTTATCACTTTGGGATGCTTATACATTATATTTTTATTTACTTTGGAGGGAGCAGACAACGATTCTCTGATGGGGAAGACAGGGGCTAAGCTGAGGGGTGGCGGATGAAGAGGAGCTGCAGAGAGGCGTGTAAGACTACGACTCTGCTTCCTGGTCCCAACTCTGAGTAGTCATGGTTTTGGAAATTTGGATAAAAAAGATGCCAGATTGTTAGATAAATGAGAAGCACCATCCAAAGTGGGATGAATGCTGTCTCGTCTCATAAGACCAGGTTTTCCCCAAAAAGAACTCCAATTGTCAATGTAGCCCACGTCATTTTTAGGACACCACACAGACAGCCAGTGGTTCAAGGATGACGAGCGACTAAACATGTCATCACTGGTCAGATTGGGGAGGGGCCCAGAGAATACTACAGTGGCTGACATCGTTTTTGCAAAGTCACACACCGATTCTACATTAAGTTTCGTGACTTCCGACTGCCGGAGACGGATGTCATTAATGCCGGCGTGAATAACAATTGTGGAGTATTTACAGTTACTTTTAGCCAGCATTTTCAAATTTGACTCGATGTCGCCTGCTCTGGCCCCAGGAATGCATGTGACTATGGCCGCTGGAGTCTCTAGGTTCACGTTTCTGACTACAGAGTCGCCAATGATCAGAGTTTTTCCACACTTCTGCTTGAATTCCATCCCTTCCTGGAGCTTTACCATCCTGTTTTCTTTGTGCTTCTGTTGGCCTTTCAGTGCACTAGTGTTTAGCCTCCATTGTGGTTTCGCACCCATCCTGCAGTGCTGTTTTCGTCTCCAAATCCTTAATCTAGATCTCAGCATAACATAATTAGTACCACAGTCTGCACCTCTCATTGCTCTGGTGTCCAATGCATCCCTTACGTCTCTCTGCCTGACTATGATGTAAGATAAGATAAGATAAGATAAGCCTTTATTAGTCCCACAATGGGGAAATTCCAGGATTGCAACAGCACAGGGATAGCAACACTCAGAGCAATAATCAGAAGGCAAGAAAAAAAACAAGAACATCTAGTAAACATATGTACATATTACTATAAATATATATATATATATATATATATATATATATATATATATATATATATATATATATATATATATATATATATATAGACACACACAGTGCGGAGCATTATGGTTGGTGAATGTGCAGCAGAAAGTCTAAGTTCTCTCTCCGCGGATGCGGCTGGCCAGCTGGAAGTCTTTGGGCATGATGGTGACCCTCTTGGCGAAGAAGAGACCACCAGGTAGGCCTCCCTGGTCTCCTGCAGAGCTATGACGGCGAAGCTCAGGAAGCGCAGGTGGGTCTTGAAGTCCTGAGCGATCTCCCTCACCAGGCGCTGGACGGGCAGCTTACGGATGAGCAGCTCCGTGGATTTCTGGTAGTGACGGATCTCTCTCAGAGCCACGGGCCTGTAACGGCGAGGCCTCTTCACTCCACCGGTGGCCGGAGCGCCTCTCCGAGCAGCCCTGGTGGCTAGCTGCCTCCTGGGGGGCTTCTTCCTCCAGTAGATGTTACGGGCGGTCTGCTTGGTTCTTGCCATCGCTCTTTATTATTCTGTCTTATATTTCTTGCACGCCGCCTAAACTTCAGCCCGCCACCCGCGTCGTTTTCGCTACAGCTCCTGGTATGTCGAGTTTCCCATTAGCACCGGGCGGCGGCCAAGTGCTAGCTAGCACCAGCTCCTCCCCGCTGCAACGTCTCCCGCTGCAAACAGTGGCTCCGTCCGCCGACCCGGGAGATCCCCGGGGCGATCCGTGCGTCCGTGATATATATACAGAGTGAAAGGTGTAGAAAGAAGAAGGAAGATAAAAAAAGGCTGTTGCAACAGGCAGCCGACTCGTGTGGCGCCGCCGGTCCGGCGGAACCGGAACCGGAAAGTGTAGTCTAACAAGTGCCAGTCCTTGGATCTTGGGTGCATCCATGTCTTCTTGTGTGTGTCCGTGTGCTTAAATAGAGTGTTGGTTATCACAAGGTTGTACTCTGAACATAGTGCAAGTAGACGTTTTCCATTAGCATTGCACTTGCCTACTCCATGACTGCCTAGCACTCAATTTCTCAGTGTCCGAACCACCTCTGGCATTAAGTTCTCCAACGAGTATCAGCCTGTCATCAGTCGGCACATGCCTGATAGTCTCAAGTAAATTAGATTAGATTATTTGTTTATTTGACAGGGACAGTGCAATAAACATAGACAATTAATCAATGACAATCAATCTGATGTGTTGCACAAAGAGTGTATAGCTATTAGCTAGTTTGCAATTCTTGTCCCTGGATGGGCTTTAGAAAGGAGAAACAAGTAAAAAGAAAAAAAGGAAAGGAAAAGATTTTAAAAAAAATGAACAGAATGAACAATAACCACATACATCAATGCAAAAAGGTTGTAAATACATTATAAATACACAATTTTAAATATTATAAAGATTATAAAGATTATAAAGATTATAAATACACAAATATAACAACCTGACTCACATTTGCCTATTTCAGGCCTCCCTCCCTTCCTCACTCACAAAAAACAAACACATTCATTCCTTCCATTCATTCACTCTCACCCTGCAGACAATCATTTCATACATGGGTACAATCTTGTTTATTTTTCAGCCAGTTTTTAACCTTTTTAGTGAATGTTTTAAAGTCTGTTATTATTTTAAATTCATTTGGCATTGTGTTCCAGATGTGACTGCCCTTTATAGAGAAAGCTGTTTGTCCAAATGTGGTTCTGCGGTGGAATATTTTACAGTTATTGTTAACAGAACTCCTGGTGGCTCTGCTGCTGTCCTGTCTTTGGACGAAACCAGCAAGTGGCTCGGGTGCTGATTTATGGAAACATTTGAAAGTTAATTTCAGAAAACAGAGGTCAATGAAACTCTCAAAACTCAATAGGTTGTATTTTTTTTAAAATATTACAGTGATGCCACCTAATGGGCTTTTTGTCCAAGATTTTTAGAGTTTGATTATATAATGAACCTATATGTCTTATTGTGGAAGGGGCTGCTTGAGCTCAGACTGTCAAACAGTATGATATATGAGAAAAAAAACCATAGAATGCATATACAGTACAGCTGCCTCGTATGGTATGTAATATCTAATTAATTTAAAGCAGTTCAGATTTTTTTTTTACTGTTTTTGAAATTTTCTTCATATGAAGATTAAATTTGAGTGGAGGATCTAGTACAATGCCAAGGTATTTGAATTCTGTAACTAAACTGATGTCTTGATCATGTATATTAACTTTAAAGCGTTGCAGGTTACATTTTTTGATTGAAAAGCACATTGAAACTGTTTTCTGAAGTTTCAGCAATAGATGGTTCTGGAAGAGCCACTCTTGGACATCAACCATACTTGTGGACAGTACATCTGCAGCCTGTGCTGGAGTCTTGGCAGCTGTGTAAATAACTGCATCATCTGCATAAAGTTGGCATGTTGCAGCTGAGCAGTGTAGCAGCAAGTCATTAATAAAAATGCTGAAAAGTAAAGGACCAAGAATGGACCCTTGTGGGATACCCATATGGTTGTTTAAAAATGAGGATTTATCCTGGTGAACTTTTACACACTGTTCTCTATTCTGGAGATAAGATGCAAACCATTCTAATGTATCTGGAGAGAAGTTAAAAGATACCATTTTGGATAAAAGCAAACTGTGGTTTACAGTATCGAAAGCCTTTTTGAGATCGATTTTGGTTGGATCGTTACTTCCTTGTGGTAACGTATCGTCACTTCCTGTTTTGCTGTCTGCCTGTGTGGTTTGCCTGTGTGGTTGCTCTCCAGCCACTAGCTATGGCTACTAGCTCTCTTTCCTCTCCTCCTCTGGTGTGCTCTCTCTGTCAGATGTTTAGCTACACCTCTGCCTCTTTTAGTGATAACGGTAAATGTAATAAATGTTGTCTTTTTGAGGTGGTCGAGGTGAGGTTGTCTGATTTGGAGTCCTGTGTCCGCTGCATTGAAACACCGTCTGCGCCAGTTAATCTTGACGGACGCCCATTAGCTGCAGCGGAACTAGCTAGCTTAGGCCCCACTGTCAGCGGTTCCCCGGCTCTCCTCAGCAGCGAGGAGACTGGGTGGGTGACGGTGAGAAGGAAGCCTAGTCGCAAAGCCCCGGTTCACCACCAACCTGTTCACGTCTCTAATCATTTTTCCCCACTCAGCGACACACCCACTGAGGAAAAAACTCTGATCATTGGCGACTCTGTAGTCAGAAACGTGAACCTAGAGACTCCAGCGGCCATAGTCAAATGCATTCCTGGGGCCAGAGCAGGCGACATCGAGTCAAATTTGAAAATGCTGGCTAAAAGTAACTGTAAATACTCCACAATTGTTATTCACGCCTGCATTAATGACATCCGTCTCCGGCAGTCGGAAGTCACGAAACTTGATGTAGAATTGGTGTGTGACTTTGCAAAAACGATGTCTGCCACTGTAGTATTCTCTGGGCCCCTCCCCAATCTGACCAGTGATGACATGTTTAGTTGCTCGTCATCCTTGAACCGCTGGCTGTCTGTGTGGTGTCCTAAAAATGACGTGGGCTGCATTGACAATTGGAGCTCTTTTTGGAGAAAACCTGGTCTTATGAGACGAGACAGCATTCATCCCACTTTGGATGGTGCTTCTCATTTATCTAACAATCTGGCATCTTTTTTATCCAAATTTCCAAAACCATGACTACTCAGAGTTGGGACCAGGAAGCAGAGTCGCAGTCTTACACGCCTCTCTGCAGCTCCTCTTCATCCGCCACCCCTCAGCTTAGCCCCTGTCTCCCCCATCAGAGAATCGTTGTCTGCTCCCTCCAAAAGTGAATAAAAATATAATGTATAAGCATCCCAAAGTGATAAAGCAAAATATTGGTAAAACTCAAATTAAACATAAAGCCTCTAAACTGAATGATTTGGCCTCTGTTCCTCCTCATAATTTAAAAATTAAATGTGGTTTATTAAATATTAGGTCTCTAACTCCCAAGTCTCTGTTAGTCCATGATCTGTTAATTGATCATCAGATTGATTTAATTTCCCTTACAGAGACTTGGTTAGGGCAAGAGGATTATGTTGGTTTAAATGAATAAACTCCCTCTGGTTATTTAAACTGTCAAAATCCCAGAAGTTCTGGTCATGGAGGAGGAGTAGCAACAATTTACCATTCCAAATTACTAGTTAATGTCCATCCATCCATCCATCCATCTTCTACCGCTTTTCCGGAGGTCCGGGTCGCGGAGGCAGCAGTTCAAGCAGAGAAGCCCAGACTTCCCTCTCCCCAGCCACCTGCTCCAGCTCTTCAGAGGGGATACCAAGGCGTTCCCAGACTAGCTGGGAGACATAGTCTCTCCACCGAGTCCTGGGTCTGCCCCGGGGTCTCCTCCCAGTGGGACGTGCCTGAAACACCTCAAGTGGGAGGCGTCCAGGAGGCATCCTAATCAGATGCCCATACCACCTCAACTGACTCCTTTCAATGTGGAGGAGCAGCGGTTCTACTCTGAGCCTCTCCCGGATGACTGAGCTCCTCACCCTATCTCTGAGGGTGAGTCCAGCAATCCTACGGAGAAAGCTCATTTCAGCCGCTTGTATCCGCGATCTCGTTCTTTCGGTCATTACCCAAAGCTCGTGACCATAGGTGAGAGTAGGAACGTAGATTGACTGGTAAATCGACAGCTTTGCCTTAGAACTAAGCTCCCTCTTCACCACAACAGACCGGTACAACGTCCGCATCACTGCAGATGCTGCTCCAATCCGTCTGTCGATCTCTCGCTCCATTTTCCCCTCACTCGTGAACAAGACCCCAAGATACTTAAACTCCTCCACTTGGGGCAGGAGCCTGTCCCCAACCCGGAGAGGACAATCCACCTTTTTCCGGCTGAGGACCATGGACTCGGACTTGGAGGTGCTGATTCTCATCCCAGCCGCTTCACACTCAGCGGCAAACCGTCCCAGCAAGAGCTGTAGGTCATTGCTGGATGAAGCCAACAGGACAACATCATCTGCAAACAACAGAGATGAGATCCTGTGGTCACCAAGCATGACACCCTCCATTCCCTGGCTGCGCCTAGAAATCCTGTCCATAAAAATTATGAACAGGACCGGTGACAAAGGGCAGCCCTGGCGGAGTCCAACTCTCACTGGGAATGACTCCGACCGAGTGTTGGCAATGCGAACTAAACTCTCACAACGGTCGTACAGAGACCGAATAGCTCGTAACAACAAGCCCGATACCCCATACTCCCGAAGCACCCCCCACAAAAATCCACGAGGGACGCGGTCAAATGCCTTCTCCAAGTCCACAAAACACATGTAAACTGGTTGGGCAAACTCCCACGAACCCTCAAGAATTCTCGAGAGGGTAAAGAGCTGGTCCGATGTGCCACGGCCAGGACGAAAACCACATTGCTCCTCCTGAATCCGAGGTTCGACCAACGGCCGGACTCTCCTCTCCAGTACCTTGGCATAGACCTTCCCAGGGAGGCTGAGGAGTGTGATCCCTCTAAAGTTGGAGCACACCCTCCGGTCCCCTTTTTTGAAGAGAGGAACCACCACCCCGGTTTGCCATGCCAAAGGCACTGCCCCCGACCTCCACGCAATGTTGCAGAGGCGTGTCAACCATGACAACCCAACAACATCCAGGGCCTTGAGGTACTCGGGGCGAATCTCGTCCACCCCCGGGGCCCGGCCACCAAGGAGATTTTTAACCACCTTGGCGACCTCAGCCCCTGTGATAGGCGAGTCATCCCCCTCGTCCCCAAACCCTGCTTCCTCTGTGGAAGGCGTATCAGTGGGATTGAGGAGATCCTCGAAGTATTCCTTCCACCGCCCGACGATATCCCCAGTTGAAGTCAACAGTGTCCCATCCGCACCATACACAGTGTGGACGGGGAGCTGCTTTCCCCTCCTGAGCCGCCGAACAGTTTGCCAGAATCTCTTTGAAGCCGACCGAAAGTCTTGTTCCATGGCCTCACCGAACTCCTCCCATACCCGGGTTTTTGCTTCAGCAACCACCCGAGCTGCACTCCGCTTGGCCTGCCGGTACACCTCAGCTGCTTCGGGAGTCCCACAAGCCAACCAAGCTTGATAGGACTCCTTCTTCAGCTTAATGGCCCCCCTCACCACTGGTGTCCACCACTTGGTTCGGGGGTTGCCACCACGAGATGCACCGACCACCTTGCGGCCGCAGCTCTGGGCTGCCGCTTCAACAACAGAGGTGGAGAACATGGCCCATTCAGACTCCATGTCTCCAGACTCCCTCGGAATGTGGTTGAAGTTCTTCTGGAGGTGGGAGTTGAAGACCTCCCGGACAGGGGCCTCAGCCAGACGCTCCCAGCACACCCTCACTATACGTTTGGGTCTACCAGGTCTGAATGGCTTCCTCCCCTGCCATCGGATCCAACTCACCACCAGGTGGTGATCAGTTGACAGCTCTGCACCTCTCTTTACTCGGGTGTCCAAGACATACGGTCGCAGGTCTGATGATACGATAACAAAATCGATCATCGACCTGCGGCCTAGGGTGTCCTGGTGCCAGGTGCACATATGGACACCCTTATGCTTGAACATGGTGTTCGTTATAGACAGACTGTGGTTAGCACAGAAGTCCAATAACTGAACACCACTCGGGTTCAGATCGGGCAGGCCGTTCCTCCCAATCACCCCCCTCCAGGTTTCACTGTCGTTGCCCACGTGCGCATTGAAGTCCCCCAGTAGGACAATGGAGTCTCCAGGAGGAGCACCCTCCAGCACCCCAGTCACAGACTCCAAAAAGGGTGGGTACTCTGAAACATCATTTGGTGCATAGGCACAAATGATGGTCAGGACCCGTTTCCCAACCCGAAGGCGCAGGGAAGCAACCCTTTCGTCCACCGGGGAAAACTCCAATATAGAGGCAGCAAGGTGGGGCGATACAAGAATACCTACCCCTGCTCGTCGCCTCTCGCCCGGGGCAACTCCAGAAAAGGCCAAGCTCCAGCCCCTCTCCAGGAGACTGGTTCCGGAACCGGAGCTGTGTGTTGAGGTGAGGCCGACTATATCTAGCCGGTATCGCTCAATCTCGTACACCAGCTCAGGCTCCTTCCCCACCAGAGAGGTGACATTCCACGTACCAAAAGCCAGTTTAGAAAGCTTGGGATCAGTCCGCCAAGGTCTCCGCCTTTGACTGCCACCTAATCCACATAGCACCGGACTTCCATGATCCCTCCTGCAGGTGGTGAACCTACTGGAGGGCGGACCCATGTAACTCCTTCGGGCTGAGCCCGGCCGGGTCCCATGGGTGGAAACCCGGCCACCAGACGCTAGCCTTCGAGCCCCTCCCCCAGGCCTGGCTCCAGGGTGGGGCCCCGGTAACCCCATACCGGGCGGGGTACACTGAATCCTTGATATACAATTTATCATGAGAGTCTGTTGGATCGTTCTTCGTCTGGCCCTTCACCCAGGACCAGTTTGTCTTGGGAGACCCTATCAGAGGCAAATTGCCCCGGACAACATAGCTCCTGGGATCACTGGGGCACGCAAACCCCCCCACCACGATAAGGTGACGATCCATGAGGGGGTACTAGTTAATGTAAAGCAAAAAAAAAAAAACCAGGCCCTCAAACGAATTATAACATGTTTTTTGCTTTACTAGTTAATGTAAAGCAAAAAACATGTTATAATTCGTTTGAGGGCCTGGTCCTCAGTATTGGGCACTTTAGCAATTTTAGGTTAAACCCAATTTTATTTGCCATAGTTTATCATCCCCCATCAACCTACTCAGAATTTTTATCCGAATTTGCTGATTTCTTAGCTGATTTAGTGCTTAAATCTGATAGAATAATTATAGTAGGGGACTTTAATATACATGTGGATGTAGATAGTGACTGCCTTAATGTGGCTTTTAATTCAATATTAGACTCGATTGGGTTTTCTCAGAAAGTAGGAAATTCTACTCATTACCTCCACCATACATTGGACCTTGTTCTGACATATGGCATAGAAATAGAAAATCTTGTAGTGTCTCCTCATAACCCTGTACTGTCAGACCATTGTCTGTTAACCTTTGATTTTACTATTTCTGACTATTTGGCTCCTAAAGAAAAATATTATTACAGTAGGTGCCTCTCAGATGATGCTGTTTCCAAATTTATGCAGATTGTTTCCTCTATGCCATGTGTCAACACAACGGAAATAAGCTATAGACAGCTTGCTCCTTCTGTAATTGATAACATGGTGGATAGTGTTTCAGCTTCTCTGCATAAGAATCTCGACTTGGTGGCCCCCTTAAAAAAGAAAAAGTCTAATCAGAGATTTCTAACTCCTTGGTTCAACACAGAAACTCGTAGCTTAAAACAGAAGACTCGTCAATTAGAAAGAAAATGGCGCTCTACTAATTTAGATGAAATCTATTTAGCTTGGAGAAATCATCTTTTAATTTATAAAAAATCTCTTAGAAAGGCTAGAACAAGTTATTAATCTGCATTAATAGAAGAGAACAAGAATAATCCCAGGTTTCTTTTCAGTACTGTAGCCAGGTTGACAAAGAGTCAGGACTCTGTCAATCCTAGCATTCTCTTAGAGCTTACTAGTCAGGACTTTATGAACTTTTTCAATAATAAAATTTCATCCATCAGAGATAAAATCAATCAGATTCTTCCCACAGTTAACTTAAATACTGTAACTACTACAACTCCTTCTTTTGATGTCTGTCTTGATGAGTTTACTCCAATCGACCTTTGTGAGTTAGAAAAAATTGTTTCCTCATCCAAACCTTCAACTTGTCTTTTAGACCCTATTCCTACCAGGTTATTTAAAGAAGTCTTCCCACTTATTGGTAGCTTTATTCTTCATATAATCAATTCTTCATTAACTTTAGGCCATGTACCACAGGCTTTTAAAACGGCTGTAATTAAACCCTTACTCAAAAAGCCAACGCTATATCCAGGAGCTTTAGCTAACTATAGACCAATCTCTAATCTCCCTTTCATTTCAAAAATCTTAGAAAGAGTTGTTGCTACGCAATTATTTGACCACCTGCAGGGAAATGGTTTACTTGAAGAGTTTCAATCTGGGTTTAGAATCCATCATAGTACTGAAACAGCCTTAGCGAAGGTCACTAACGACCTCCTCATTGCATCTGATAATGGACTAGTTTCTGTACTTGTCCTTTTAGACCTTAGTGCAGCTTTTGATACTATCGATCATAATATTCTACTTGATAGATTAGAACACTATGTTGGACTTAATGGAACTTTGTTGCAGTGGTTTAGATCTTATTTATCTGATAGGTTCCAGTTTGTTCATGTAAATAATGAGTTTTCTTTCAACTCAAAGCTTAGTCATGGAGTTCCACAGGGATCTGTGCTAGGCCCTACTCTTTTTAGTTTATATATGTGTTAACCGTTCCTGCCTCTCGTCTCCTAACCGTGGTTGGGGGACGCAGGGGAGATCTGTCTTCTCCAGGGCCGGAGGCAGCTTTTTCCTCCGGGGTCAACTCCCGAGTAAACCTCACTCTTGTTAAGCAGGAGATATGGTGGTACACAGAGGCACAGGCCGTATTGCTGAAGCGTTGGGGCTTTATTCACTGACTGCACTGCTATTAACAACAATTTCTACCTGCTCCGGTCGCCTCCCTCTCTGTCTCTCATCCGCACCAAGATCACACACACCGTTCACTCGTCGGGGCCGTTCCACACACCCTGGGGCGCGCCTCGGCTGCGCGCACGCACTCACTCACGTTCACGCACTGAGCTGTCCTGTCTAAATACATAAAAGAGACACATCTTACAACACTACCCCCACCATGGACTGGCAATTAATATTAATGACAAGTGTCCATACAATATAAAAGTTAGCTCATTTAGCAGTGAACACATGAGTAAAAAAAAACATTGAACTGCAATTGTCTCTAATTAAACAAAGAGGAGTACATTACACTTTGAAATCTATTTCTAGGCGACCGGGAGTAATACTGTCTAACTAATCAAAATGCAATACATTCAATTAAAACAAAGTGCATGTGGTATATGAAAGCATTGTAACTTCAGCTCTTTTTTTTTTTAAACAAACGTATAGAACATTACAACTAGACTAGAGTCTAAAATGTAAACTGGAGAGTCTCTAGTGCAAACATGAACTACCACAGTTGGCTCACTCAGTAACCCAGTCCCCGTAACGGTCCGGTCCTCTGCGCCGACGTTTGGGCCGTGACACGTGCTGAGCCTGATGGCGTGGTTCTCCCACCGCACCCCCACCATGGCCAAATATCACATGGGAAGGAGTGGGTGGAAGAGACCCAATCACATTGGGAGCATTAGTAGGTGGAGTGGACGGCCGGGAACTGCTGGGACCATCACAGGAGGCAGTAGCAAACAGGTTGTACAGGCTGAGGTCCTGGTCTGCCGGGTCCCCTTCCACAGCTGGTGGCAAGATCTCAGAAGGTGTCCAGTTCTGGGCTTGGTCCAGGACCCAAGTGTTGTCCAGCTGCTCACGGCTGCGGTAATGTTTCAGTTGGTCATGATGGACGACTTTGACTTTGGCTCTGGGGTTCTTTTGGATCCGGTAGACTAGATCATCCAGCTGTCCCATAACAAAGAAGGGTCCTTCGTATGAGGGGAGGAACTTTTTGACTCTGTTTTTGACATGCCGTGTTCCTTTGATGAGCTACCACACTGCGTCTCCGACTTTGTACTGTGTGTGGCAAGCGTTTTTGTCATATTGTCTTTTTGCACGTGTGACTGACTCACCCAGGGCTTCTCGAGTAATGTTGTGGGCCAGCTCCAGCCGCTCGCGTATTTGTTGCACATACTCTGGGGCTGAAGGTGCAGGGTCAGAGTCCGGGGGCAGACCGGCTACAAGGTCCACAGGCTCATTTATTTCACTTCCGAACATCATATAGTTGGGGGTAAAACCAGTAGCACTGTGCTTGGTCGCTCTGTAGGCCATAACTGCGTATGGGGTCATCAGGTCCCAATCCCAGTGACAGCGTTCTGCAGTAGAGGCCAAGATCTTTTGCAGTGTGGCATTGAAACGCTCAACCTGGCCATCTGACTGTGGTCTGAATGGCGTAGTGTGGGTTTTCTCAATGCCAAATAGACGGCACATTTCTTGAAACACCTCTGATTCAAAATTGCGCCCTTGGTCGCTGTGCAAAGAGTGAGGCATTCCGAAGCAGCACACCCATTCTGTTGCAACAACGCGTGCCACGGTGACAGTCTTTTTGTCTGGAATAGGAAATACTTCAGCCCATTTTGTGAAATACTCCTGTATTACGAGTACATAGCGGTTTTTGCGTTCCGTCTCATTGAGTGGGCCCATAATGTCTAGTGCAATGCGCTCCATGGGGGCTCCGACCCTGACAGTTCCCATGGGCCCTTGTGGCGTTTTATGGGGTCTGGCTCTGCATGCACCGTTGGTACAAGTCCGGCACCAGAGAGCCACGTCTTCTCTCATGTGGTACCAGTAATATCTGGTTTGAAGTCTGGCCACAGTCCGTTCAATACCAAAATGTCCACCTATTGGTCCCTCGTGCATCTGGCACATGACGTCGGGTTGCATTTTGCGTGGCAGGACAATTTGGGGGTAGTACTGTGTGTCGTCCAGACAGTAAAAACGGCGGACCAGAACTCCATCTCGGAAATACAGTCTTTTCCATTGGCTCCAGTATGTTTTGGTGGCTGGACTGCAAGGGGTGACTGTGTTCCAGGGAGGGCGTTCACTGCTGGCCTCTAACCAAGCTTTTATTGGTGCAATGTCTGTATCAGCGGCTTGGGCCTGGCACAACTCTTCTATAGTCCAGCCAGGAAACAGTGTGGTCTCATTTGTATTCGTCACATAAATTGTCTCTTTTTGTTTTAAAGTGTCTGTATTGGTAAAGCTGTCTGCACTTACCCCCACTGGACTCACGGCTGTGGTTGTAGGGCATGTCTCTACCCCCACCGGACTCAGCGACAGGGAGCTGGTGTCGGAGTCCAATTCACACTGAATGGCTTGGTGGTTTGTGATTCTCGGCTGTGAGGAGGGGTCCTGCATTTTACAAGGACAGGACTGGCGGCAGAGCCTGCGGAGGAGACTGTCAGCATTAGTGTGTAAGCGACCTGGGCGATGAATGATTTCAAACTCGTACTCTGCTAGCTTCTCAAGCCACCGGGCTAACTGACCTTCTGGCTCTTTCATTCGGGTTAACCAACGCAGGCTGCTGTGGTCGGTACGTACTTTGAAAGGCCGCCCAAGTAGATACTGCCGAAAATGTGACGTGAAATCGACAATGGCTAGCAGCTCTCGTCTTGTAGTGCAATAGTTCTGTTCAGCTTTGGCTAGTTTGCGGCTGCCGTATGCCAACACACGTTCCGCGCCATCCTGCATCTGTGAGAGGATGGCGCCGATGCCTGTGTCACTAGCATCAGTGTCCAAGATCATTTCACCATGGTCCAGTGGGTAGCCTAAGACAGGGGCTGTGGTGAGACGGTGCTTGAGCATGTTGAAAGCAGCTTGGTGTTCAGCGTGCCAGTGGAAATGTGCGTTTTTCCTTGTCAGGTTGTGTAACGGTTCGGCAATGGAGGAAAAGTCTTTCACGAACCTGCGATAGTGGGAGGCGAGGCCAATGAAACGTCGGACCTCTTCGACCGATGTGGGAGTGGGCCAAGCTTGGACTTTGTGGACTTTATTGGGGTCAGTGGCTACACCGTGCTCGGACACAATGTGACCTAGATAAGCCACTTGGCGGCGGAAGAGGCAGCATTTGGCTGGTTTTAGTTTGAGGTTTGCATGTTTAAGTCTCTGGAACACCTGACTCAGCCGCTGCAGCATCCCGGACACATCCTTGGCCAGCACGATGATGTCATCCAAGTAAACGAGGCAGGTCTCCCACTGCATGCTGGCGAGGACGCGGTCCATAAGGCGTTGGAACGTCGCTGGCGCATTGCATAACCCAAACGGCATAACGTTCCATTCAAACAGCCCATTTCGGGTGCAAAAGGCGGCTGCGCGCCGAGCATTTTTACTATTACTATTTACTATTACTATTTACTACTATTACTATTACTATTACTATTTTTACTATTTTTACTATCTATTCACTTCCGCCCTCCCAAGAGAGTAGACGCTTTTTCCTCCTCTCCTGCTCTGACTTTTTTTCCTTCCCCCCCAACTACTGGATCCCAGCTTGCTGTTGTCTGTCTGCGTCTAACTGCGACCGTCGAAAGAAAGAAATTATGGAGTTAATAAGCTGGGCTTTGAACACAATTGACACTATTTTTTCAACAAGGAAAAGTGCTCCGGGGGAAGCTGTCTGCCCCGCAGGAACGGCTCCAGCGGGCTATTTACGTGACACAAGTAATTGGAAAATCTTGTGTCTCACTAATCTCTCTATCGAAGATATTGAAGATTTGTATGTCTTCGTGGTAATGGTGATCGGGATCGTTCTGATTGGAACTGGGATTGTCCTGGTGTACCGCAAATTGCTGAAGATGGATACAACCTATCAAAATGCTGGCCAGGCGAGGTGCATCTGTCAAATTGAAAAATTGGAGAAGACCCTTTTAGCGACAAATGGAGAACTGTCTCGGAAGGTGGATTACATCATGGTCTCGCTTAGGTCTTTCCACGATGGATTTAAAGCCCCGCAATGAAGGATTAAGTACTGAATCTACAGAAGAAATAAAAAGCCTTCTCTGTGATCAGTCCGATTTGGCTCAATTTCCCCATGAAAATTCCTCCTGGCTGTCTGCAGTCTGTGTTTTCAAAATCATCGAGCAAAAGGCCTTGGACAGCCATCTGGACAGCCTGCCAAGATAAGGACTCGGCGGCAGCCAGACAAAACATCTCCTGCCAAGTGTCCTTGTGTTCTCTTATTATCATCAACATTGCCTCAACAGCGCACACACATTGATCCATGAACTGAATAAAGATACACACACTGCTCTCTTGTGTCTTTGTCTTGTGAATCCCTGTTTTTGCGTATGTGCATCGAGAGCTTTTTTTTTCCTTGTAATCATAATATTGATTGATTATGCAATGAGTATTATGAATCAATGATTTTTTTGCTCCTTCCTATTGTTCCTCGTATTATTCTTATTCTTATGCTACCTGTACCTTCTATCCTGTGGGCAGGCGCGTCCCCGATGCTGCCGTGTCACTGGAAATGCAGGTTCATTTTCTGTGTCAAGTCAAATTCTCTCGTATGTTATCAGTGATCTGTTAATGTACTTGGCAATAAATTTTTTCTGATTCTGATTCTGATTCTGATTCTGATTCTGAGCTCTTGGAGTCAGCTCGACTTGCCAATAACCTGAAGCAAGGTCCAAGGTGCTGAACCATTTGGCGGTGGCGAGGGTTTCTAATGTTTCTTGGATGCGGGGTAGTGGGTACGCGTCAGTGATGGTGCAATCATTGAGTGTCCTATAGTCTATACAAAGACGGTAAGTTCCATCCTTTTTACGTACCATAACAATCGGTGAGGCCCAACTGCTGTGGCTGCGGGTGGCGAGGCCGTTCTGGAGGCTCTCACGGATCTGCTGGTCTGCGTGTTGCTGCTTTTCTCCAGCCATTCGACGAGGGGGCTGCTTCACAGGAGCTCCAGGCCGGGTTATGATGTCATGCTGCACAAGACTGGTCCGTCCCAGGTCACCGGGCCCTCTGGAAAACACATTTTCATAGGCACACAACAGGTTAGACAGTTCAAGTTTTTCATTGTCATTAAGCTCGGTGGAACTCTGGGCATAGAGCTCCTGGAGGTGATCTGGGACTGCAGGGGAGCTAGCTGGGAAGTCTGCCGCTGTGGAGTCACTGGGCGGGGGAAGAGCTTCAGCTGGCTGGAGGAGGCCTGCAATGGCACCTTCTTTAATAGTGACGGCCTTGTTGCCAGGGTTAAAGAGGCGTAGTGGAACAACATTAGTGGGCTGAGCGTTGACTAGGACCCTGGCAATGAGTATTTTGTGCTTCTCAACAAAGCCTTTTGTGGGGCTGAGCACCATGTCTCCCTGAGCTGCTTTGCCACAAGGCACAGTGCCCTTGACTAGGTACTCTTGTCCAGGTTCAACCACGACAGTTCTGGCTACTCTCACAGCATGCGACTTTGGGACAGTCTCTGGGTGAAAGTATGGCACTTCTTCTCCAAACAGAACTACGCGGCATTTACCAAAATCAAGGCGGGCCTCAGCTTGGGTGAGGAATGGGTGGCCTAGCAGTACTTCATTGCCCGTTATGTCCGCCACGAGGAAGTCCACTTCAACTTGCCAGTTGTTAATACTGACAGGTATTTTGGCCTCACCACACACAAGCACGTCTCCTGGTCCCACCCCGAGCAGAGTCTCGACGATGGATGACTGTAGTGGGGGTCTCATGTCTTGGTGAATGGCATTGTAATGGTGAAGGGGCAGCACGTTCCTCCGCGCTCCACTGTCCAAGACTGCGCACACCTCCAGTTCATATATGTGCATGTGGATGCTCATGTCACGACTCTGGCCTTTAAAGTGGAGCACCGTGGCCTGTGGGCCTCCCTGGGGAGTGCTCGGAATTAAAGTCGTTGCATTTCTTTGAGGGGATGAACACTGGCTCTGTTTGTGACCCCAGCCCTTACAGCACAGGTGTCAAACTCATTCCATGGAGGGCCAAGACCCTGCAGGTTTTACCTCCACCCAGTGGCTTCAACAGGTGTTTTCTCTGAATTTCTTCCCACTTATTGCTGATCAGTGAAAACACCTGCTGAAGAGACTGGGTGGAAGTAAAACCTGCAGGGTCTTGGCCCTCCATGGAATGAGTTTGACACCCCTGCCTTACAGTTATGGCAGCGAATATCACCCTTTTTAAAGTTCTTGTGTTGCCCTGGTGTTTTTGCAGACGTGTGTGGGGCAAAGCGATTGGGTGAGGACCTAGCTGCAGGTGTAGTGGCAGTTACAGTCTCATTCTCGTCTTTTTCTCTGACAACAGCGGCCCGGGGCCTGCGTTCAGTGAGGTTACGGGCCCCTGGCTGTATGACGCTAGTGATATAGGACGCAGCTCTCTTCCTTAAAACCTCAGCATCGCTGCCTTATTTTATCATCCGCCGCACTGGTGACCCGACGCTGAAACGAACACGCTGCCAGCGAATGCAACACCCGGCGGTGATTCTCCGACAACAAGCGAACGCGGCAGCCTGACTGATCTGCCCTCCCTTCTGCTTCAGGGAGACCTCAACGCGAAGTTTCCAGGCGAAACTCCCCGGAGAACACCCACGACCGGGAAAGCTGAGCAACGTTTCATGGTGAGATCTGCACGCCTAGATCGGCACATCCATGCTGGACCGGCCGCGCTCACAGCTCCTCCACACGAGAGCGCATGCACCTCGTCCCCTCTCCACGACGGCGATCCCCATGGCCGACGGAGCACACGTGGACCTGAACGCACCATGACCGAGCGAGTGACAGAGCGTCTACTTCCCTTCACCGCTCCAACACACTGAACAGGGATGAGTAAGCTCCCTGACCCTGGTTCTCCTCTCCAGCTGGCCCACCCATCACGGAACCTCGGCGCACGCATCGGGGAGTTACGGGGACGGCGCACCACGCACGGGACAAATACGGCTTTTCTGACCGCCTTCCTTCTGCTGCACACTGGCCCTTCAGGCTTGCTCGTTCACCTGAGGCACGCAGCTTGCTCACTGGATTTTATGGTCTTAGCCACGGCACACAAGGGGAATTCAGCTGTCTGTGGTTCCCGAGGCTTTAGGGTTACGCCTGAACCTAAAGTCAACACGCCAGTCCCTCTGCTCTCATCACAGCCGCCACGCAGCCTCGTCTTTTCTTCATGGCCGCTATTAATCCTTGCAGGACTTAATCGCGGGAGGAGCCAGTGACTAATTTTTCTTCTTGTGGACCTCTGCACGTTCAACGGGACAGCCCTTCGACATCGCGGATCCACAAGCAATTTTTGCGCGGCCCGGACGTTTTCATCGTCTCCGGCCGGCTTTTACTACCCCCCACCCCCCTCCACCCCCTCCTGCACAGAGCTTTTCCCTGCTTGCTGCCCAAGCTGCACTATCGAGGTCTCGGCCACCTGCCGAGCCCTCTGGGGGGGAGCTGTGGCGGTTTGGGAAAACCCCCACAACACACAGGGACAGACAGCTCGCTACTCCTGGGTTTTTTCCGCTGCATGCTGTGATCTAATCTGCCATTTATGCATTTCACTGCTGTGAGGTTAATGTGCCATCCATGCATTGTGTTCATGCATCTTATCTGTGCCTCTCATATGCAAATGCTCATATCGACCCATGTGAATGCTTTGATGTATTGTTGTAGCTGAGTATATAAGCTGTCTGAATTTCATGTTCAACCTCTCAATCTCACTCTGCATCTGCTGCTGCAGGACACAGACATTGTGTCCCTCTTCTCTGAGAGCCGTGGGCTCGCTCCCGGCGCGCACGCACGGCGCCGGGAGAGGAGCTCATGACGGCGGTACTCTTTTTTTTTTTTTTTTTCCTTCTTGCCTTGAGAGAGAGCAGTCGCATTTTTCTTCCCTCCTCCTCTGCCTTCCCGATCTATTCCCAGCTTTTGCAATGTTGCGTTTTTGTCTGTGTTTAGTTGCTCTTCTTCTGCTGAATCTTAATCTAAACGGAAATTATGGATTTGGAAGCGGCTTAAATGTGCTATTGTCACTATTTTCAACAAGAATTGGGCCAAGGGGGAGCCCAAGAATTGGAACCTACGAGAGACTCATGGACATTGGAATCCATGCGTCTATGGCAATATTATTGGCTATGATCTCAGGACTTCTATTTTTGGCTGTGGAGTTCCCTGATGCATCAGAAATTGAAGGAAGGTGAGAGAGCGGATCAAGCGGACCCAGCCAGCTCCTTCAACAAATTCGACCAGTTGGGGAGGGCACGAGTAGCGGCAAACGGTGAACTGAATGACAGTGATTCAGTGAAGGAATACATCTGAAAGCCCTGTGCTCTCTATGGAAAAACAGTTTAAGCCTGCATATATAATGGAAGCACAGAATTACACGGGTGAGGACAAAATTCTACTCTCTGAGTGCACTGTGCTGATTTGATTTGATTTGACCTTGTTTGCCCCGTGTTTACATTCCTCCTGACTGAGATTAGCGGAAGAACCGGCTCTTATGTCTACCCATACAATCAACAATCAGTTGTTGTCGTCAGCGGATTGGACTCTCAAGGACAATGCCCATGTGCCTTCTGCAAGCAAGAGAGAGAGAGAGATAGACTCTGAACTGGACTTGTTTATAAGTCACATGATTATAACATCTATCCACTGCCAGGAGGCGCCCTCTGCTGCTCACTAACAACTGTTACATTTACACTACACAATGACATGCAAATATACACACACTGCTCTCCCTCCCTCTGCTGTGTGATTGTCCACTACTGCTAAATATGCATTGAGGGTTTTTTTGCCTGCAATCAAAATTTCGCTTACCCATTAAGCGTCAATTTGATAAAACATGTTTTTTTTTCTCTCGCCTATTGTGTCATATCATTTCTTTTCTTTTTTCTTTTCTTCTTTATGACTGGCGCCAAGCGGCTGCCCCGGCCTTGGATGCGCTCTGCAGAGCGTGCCCAAATGCCAAGTCACGTTTCGTTACCTTGTATTCATACATGTGTAATGACAATAAAGTTGAATCTCATCTCATCTCATCTCATTAATAAAACCTGCTTAAAACCTCAGCATCGCTGCCTTATTTTATCATCCGCTGCACTGGGACGCAGTGCGAGGACGCAGCTCTCTTTGTGGCGATGAGCTATCTCATAAGCTCTGGCTAGTGTGGCTGGACGTTCTTCTAATAGTTTTTGGATTAGTTCTGCATCGCCCAGGCCATTTGTGAAAACTTCAACAGCTATAGCATCTTGCTCGGCCTCTGACCAATTTCCATAAGCTACAGCTACTTTCCCATAAATGTCATCTCTGAACACATGAAGGGCCTCACCAACTTTGCTTACTCTTTGCCTCAGTTCCACTGCCACAGCCGCTGAGTGATATGAGGAAGGGCCGTATGCAGTTTCGAGTTCCTCCAGCAGGCGGCGGTAGTCCCATTTGGATGAACGAGGGTTTCTGTGGATGATGGCGCCTGCAGCTCCAACAAGGCAGAATTTCAGCTGGATGGCCATTGTCTTTTCTGACCAGTGATTTGCCTCTGCGCAGCTCTCAAATCTGTGCAGGAACTCTCTCCATGGTGTGCTGCCGTCGTACTGGCCTGGACGTAGAGTGGGACTCTCTCTTTGGGGTCATAGTCCTCATCACTGTCCGATGGAAGAGGCTGACGGGGCGCAGAGCGGCTCTTATGTGTATGTGAGTGACAGGAATGACTCAATGGTGAATGCCCCTGTTTATCAGTCTCCTCTGAATTGATGTAAGGAGTAGACATGGGGAGTAAACCTGCTTTGGGCTTGGAAATAGCTGGTGTGCTGTGTACAAAGCTTCTCATGTGAGCTGTGGTAAAGGGGTTTGTATCTGCATAATACAGCTTTAATGATGTGTTTGGAGCAGGATTCGGGGGCACGTAAATGTCTACGCCTCCCACGGGGGCGTGGCTTTGATTGTTGGCTCTGAAAAAGGGATTTGTGGGGGCGAATTGAGCGGGGCTGCAGAATGGCGCGAACAAATCCTTTCCATCAACAAGTGCGCCCGCGCAGCTTTCATCACACAAAAATGGGTTATAATGTCCACACTTCGTCTCAGCCCGACATTCATGAGCCCTCACAGCACCTCGTTTGCACTCCTGATCATTGCTTAGCGACATGAACGGGTTTGAGCAGCTCGTTATTTGTGTATGAATATCGGCGGGATAGCGAGCGGCCGCCATATCGCACTAGCTTAGCTGCTATAACAGTCACTCAGCCCAGCTGCCGCTGTCCTTTGCATTTGGTACTCACCACCCTCTTAACAACGTGAGAGTCCCTTCGTGGTCGCCAGTGTTAACCGTTCCTGCCTCTCGTCTTCTAACCGTGGTTGGGGGACGCAGGGGAGATCTGTCTTCTCCAGGGCCGGAGGGAGCTTTTTCCTCCGGGGTCAACTCCCAAGTAAACCTCACTCTTGTTAAGCAGGAGATATGGTGGTACACAGAGGCACAGGCCGTATTGCTGAAGCGTTGGGGCTTTATTCACCGACTGCACTGCTATTAACAACAATTTCTACCTGCTCCGGTCGCCTCGCTCACTGTCTCTCATCCGCACCAAGATCACACACACCGTTCACTCGTCGGGGCCGTTCCACACACCCTGGGGCGCACCTCGGCTGCGTTAGCCAATTAGCCGTTAGGCAACATTATTAGAAAGCACTGTATACATTTCCATTGTTATGCAGATTTTATTTATTTATTTAGCGAATGCAAAGTCCTTAAGCCAAGCAGTTGCCTCCTGGTTTGCTGTATGGAGGGTGTGTAATCCTCCTTCCAGTCTTTGGAGCGGGCAAACCTCTATGATGTGTTCCATTGTTTGCTCCTCTCCACATGCGCACAGTGGGCTAGGGCTACTGCCCCATCTGTGAAGGCTGGCCAAGCAGGGGCCATGTCCAGTCTTGAAGCGATTGAGTGTAGACCACTGTCTCCTTGGGAGGTTGGTGCCCGGGACCTGTTGGTTGGGGTTTATCACCAGCTGTTTGTTTGGGACCTCCTTGGTCTCCCATTCCTCTTGCCAAGCTGTCTGGATGGTAAAGTCAGCTGGGGGAGGGTCTTTCCAAATCGGCCGTCTGGATGAAAGTCGGGCAGTGGGTGGGGTGTAGATATCTGCATGGATTGGTAAGTGAGGAGAATCTTTAACTTTTTGGAGCATCCTTTGAGTTAATGCTGCTCGCCGGTTGTGTGGAGGGGCTATGTTTGACAGTACAGAGAGCCAGGGGAGTGGTGTTGAGCGGATTGTTCCAGTTATAGTTCTCATGGTTGAGTTGAGCTGGGTGTCTACATGGTGTGTGTAAGATGACCTGGACCAGACAGGGGCACGGACACAGACAGGGTTATGCAGATGACACACAATTACGTATACCTGTCAATGAAGCCAGATGATAGTAATCAATTAGCCAAGTTAGAAGCCTTTCTTAAGGAAATCAAAGCTTGGATGACTTGTAATTTCCTGCTATTAAATTCAGATAAGACTGAAGTCATTCTTGTTGGTCCAAAAAACCTTAGAAATTCCTTTCCAAATCAAACTTTCAGTTTGGATGCAGTTACTCTTTCTTTTAATGGCTCTGTGAGGAACCTTGGAGTTATTTTTGATCAGGATTTGTCCTTCAATTCACATATTAAATTTGTTTCTAAGACTGCCTTCTATCATTTGCGTAATATTGCCAAAATTAGGAGCATCTTGTCTCAGAGTGATGCTGAGAAGCTGATCCATGCTTTTGTTAGCTCGAGATTAGATTATTGTAATTCTTTATTATCAGGCTGTCCTAAAACATCTTTAAAAAGTCTTCAGCTGATCCAAAATGCTGCAGCAAGAGTTTTAACAGGTACTAGAAAGAGAGATCAGATCTCTCCGGTTCTGGCCTCCCTTCATTGGCTTCCCATAGAGTTTAGAATTAAGTTTAAAATCCTTCTTCTTACTTACAAAGCTCTAAACAATCAGGCTCCTTTTTATTTAAAAGATCTGATACTACCGTATTATCCTAACAGAGCACTACGCTCCCAAAATGCAGGATTACGTGTAATACCTAGAATCTCCAAAAGTACAATGGGAGGCAGAGCCTTCAGTTATCAAGCTCCTCTCCTGTGGAATCAGCTGCCAATCTGGATTCGGGAGTCAGACTCGATCTCTGTTTTTAAGAATAGGGCTAAAACCTACCTTTTTGATATAGCCTACAATTAGGGATCCAAGGGGTTAGGGGGTCCAAAATTAGGGGTCCAAGCTCCAGCCCCTCTCCAGGAGACTGGTTCCAGAACCGGAGCTGTGTGTTGAGGTGAGGCTGACTATATCTAGGTGGTATCTCTCAACCTCTTACACCAGCTCAGGCTCCTTCCCCACCAGA
The DNA here is from genome assembly GCA_020510985.1 of Pholidichthys leucotaenia. Classification (NCBI taxonomy): domain Eukaryota; kingdom Metazoa; phylum Chordata; class Actinopteri; order Cichliformes; family Pholidichthyidae; genus Pholidichthys; species Pholidichthys leucotaenia. Next base: position 2,480,956 of record CM035841.1, on the reverse strand, counting down.
GAGGTGACGTTCCACGGGAGTTGTTGAGTCATCATTATAATTATTTTAGTTTATATCACTGTTCAGTGATGGAGTTCAGTGTAATATTGAATTTCTTCTGTTCATCGCCAATAAACTCATACAGTACTACAACAGGACACGTTTACAAATATTCAAGACCCATTGGCTGCTGCTTTACCCGTGTGTCTCCGAAGGACTGCGATCCACTGGTTCAGCGGCTGCTTCCCCCTGGTGCACCTGGTATTCTTCATGCCGAATTATCCTTTAGACCTACGCAATCATAGCAACTTTATGGTATAATTCTTTAAGCATTAAACCATAAGTCTATCTTTTGTCGCTATTTGCACTACGGGTAGCATTACTGTACATGGACTGCTGTTGTTGTTTTTTCCGCCTTATTCCTTTTCTTTTTTATATTGTGCACACCACTGAAGAGTGAGAGAAATGTCATTTCAATTCTCCTGTTTGTCCTGCATGTACTATATCAGCTGTTCTGATAGATATGTCAAAATGTCAGAACACTGGATCCAATCAGCTGATCGATGGGACCACAGAGCTCAGCTGTTTTCCATGATAAATCAACCCCAGGGCAAAAGCACACTCCATGCATTATCTTTTTTTCTCTTTTTATTAAAATAACTTTTTTTATCGCCATCAGTTAGCGTGCCTTTGAGCCAGTGTCCGTCTGCTGCTTCTCCCGGCATGTTGTGTTGATTTGTCAGAGCCGGTCCCCGCTAACGCTCAGCCCAGCCTGCTCGCACACCTCATTCTCCACATATGGCGAATTTTCCTTTAGACCTACGCAATCATGGCAACTTATGGTATAATTTTTTAAGCATGAAGTCTTCACTATTATCTTTTTCGATCTTTCTAACTTTCATTTCCTTGTTTTGTCTCGGGAACACTATGGTGACTGACAGGTCATGATGGTGTGTATTATCCAATCAGCATGGTCGTGATGCCGCATATTGTCCAATCAGCACGGAGTCAATCTGAAACCCTGCCCACACTTCTTGAAGCCAGCTCATGAAGAGACACCGAGCGGTGGCTGAAACTTTTATTGATAAAATTTACATATTTTGACTGAGCGACTCCGTACTTAGTGATGCACACCCTCGTAACCTCAGGAAACCACTTTTAAAATCTGAGGCCAGTCTGACAAACGGTTCAAAAGATATGCGTGGAACAGACAGACACACACACAGATTTCATGAATTTATAGATAGATAAATGTACATGTGTGCGCCTGCACATGTGTATGTGTGTCTCCACCCCGTGACTCTGCCCTCGGAAAAAAGTTCAGGCTCAGGATTTTTTTTTTTTTTTTTTCGGTTTAATCCCTACACCCCAACATCTAGCACACTTTTTTTTTTAATTTTTACACATATTTGCGACATGTCCAAATTCCTGGCAGTTGAAACACGTTGATGTTTTTGCGACAGATTCACTCACTGTATTAATAAATCCAAGGAACAGCTCCTTAGGTACATCTTTAGCACTAAACTCCACCAGTACAGTTGTCAACCTCTTTGCACCATTCACCAATCTGTTAGTCTTTTTCAGATTTTCCACCAGCTCTGTCATACTGACGCGTAGAGACACCCCAGATATCATCACTCCCCTGCTCCCGCTTCACCTCTGTTCTCCAACTTCCTCAGAACTTAAGACTTGGGCTTTTCCAACCACCTTTAACTCTCTGGCCTTTCTTACCTGAAACTCAGATCTACATCGAACCAACAAATTGCCATCAACAAGCACCCAGGCGTATTAAGGCTGCGTGTCCACCACAAGTTTTTTTTATTCCCTCTGGGCTACAGTTTTCTGTTCATTCTCTGTGTAGTTCAGCGACTATAGCGCTGAGCGCCCTCTGCACTGAAGCGCTCCTGGCGGTGGCCGTTTTTTGTTGCAGCGCTCAGAGTTGAAAAAAGTTCAACTTTTCAGATTGCAGCTGAGCTCATCAGTGTCAGACCTTTCTAAGCAGCCAATCAGAATTAAAGAAGGGCGGGTCATAGGACGCCGATACAGTCTCTACTCAGACTTCTGCTTTCCGTGTCATCATATTTTACATCCAGAGCTGCTAGAATAGGTTTCCTGTCCATTGTTATTTAGAGACTATTAAGAAATCAGTAGAAAGTCTGACCATAGGAAAAGCAGAAATGCTGAACTGTGAGTGACAAGCTGTTTCTGAGATACAGGGCACAGACTTGTTTTTTCCAGAGCACAAATGCTGAAAAGAAGACGTTATGGGTGGTCCGGCAACAAAGAGAGCGTTTGGTGGACACGCAGCCTTAACATCACCAATCATATCTCAAATGAGCTTTGTCAGTTTCAAAGGATCCATCTTTTTTACCCCACCTTCCTCAGACCGCTCAACAACATTGTGGGAGACGCCCTTAGACTTCTTCCTCATATCTGCTCCCTCACTCTCTGTCCCTCCAGAAATACTCCCCTGCTTTTTCTTTTTTACTCTCACTAGCCCTCTGTTTCCCTACCTCCTGCAACTCAGTCCCGTCGGTGTCACCAACGTCTCCCTCACTACATTTCATACTGTCATGCTCCTTCCTTCCATCCATGGCACAGCAGTCAAGGGAAAGCAGAGCAGTATCACCGTCTTCCCGGTGTAACAGGGAAGACAGTGATACTGCTCTTGGTTCCAACTATGGTTGGTTCCTGGCTATGACAACCTTGGTTCCAAGGTTGTCATAGCCAGGAGCGGCACTGGGGTTAAGCTCCCAGTGCTCATAAAATGCTCCTTATGGCATGCGTCTCGAAAAGCCTCTGACAACTAAGTTCAACTCCTAGCCTGCCCGTGTGGTTTAGTCTCTAAGCCCGGCGGAACTGCTTTTACTAATAGGAGAAGGGGCGAGGGTGGATCTCTGACGCCTTAAAACCAGATGCTTCGGGTAGATGGTGGCTCGTCAACCTGGGAAGGTAGCCCATCTAGGGGAAGGTAAACCTGATTTCAAACCTCCGCTGCCTTGCGGCACACCCGGTCATGGGAAAGGCTTCGGGAGTCAACCCTGAGGAAAAATCCGGAGTCGGAGCCCCTAAGGCAGTTCTATGTTGTGCTCAACATCGTTCTGGCAGCTCCTGCAACGGCGCTGGTGCCAAACTGTAGCAGCCCTGCTGTTCCTTTGGATTCATCAGTGACGTGGAGAGGGGGGACATGCTGCATGGGCAACATCTTGTCCTCCATATCTTCCTGCCCAGGCTTGAATCCTACCAATGCCAACGCTGGAAGGTTGAACACCGGATCACTGGAGAGGACACTCCAGCTTCGCCTTTGGCGTAGAAAAAACACGGGGAATGATAGTTACCGGTTATAAGCCACCGCTCAATTGGCGTAGAGCGCGGCACCAGGGGTTGTTCCCGACGGTGGGAGGGATCATCGGATCTCACTGGACAGCAACCGCCTGCCTCAAGCTGGGCAGCCCCCAGCCAATAAGGTGTTGTCCCGCCACAGCTTGCTTTCCTCATCAGAATCAGAATCAGAATCAGAATCAGGTTTATTGCCATTGTTCATGTAGTACACAAACTAGGAATTTGTCTCGGTACAATGCTGCAACATTAAACATGATAAGATAAGAGAAATAAACTATACATGTAATAAAGTGTAGGATAAGATTAAGTGATACTGGTCAACAGTTAAAATATATATTAGCCAGCAGCAGATACTGTGGAGAACTATATAGTGCAGTCGGTAATGCAGGAAGAAAACAGTGATGATTGACATGAGTCTGGTTGAGCTGCTGTACATGGTGCACGAGAGTCACTTAGTGTTCAGCAGTCTAATGGCAGAGGGGAAGAAGCTGTTCATGTGACGGGAGGTTTTAGTCTGGATGGACCGAAGTCTTCTACCAGAGGGGAGGGGGGCAAACAGTACGTGACCAGGGTGTGAGGGATCGGCTATGATCCGGCCAGCACGCCTCCGGGTCCTGGAGATGTACAGATCCTGGAGAGAAGGGAGCTTGCAGCCGATCACCTTCTCAGCAGTGCGCACGACGCGCTGCAGCCTTAGTCTGTCCCTGGCAGTGGCTCCTGCGTACCACACGGTTATGGAGGTGGTGAGGATGGACTCGATGATGGCTGTGTAGAACTGCACTAACATCTTGGTGGGTAGCTTGAGCTTCCTCAGCTGCCGCAGGAAGAACATCCTCTGCTGGGCTTTTTTGATGAGTGAGCTGATGGTCAGCTCCCATTTGAGGTCCCTGGTGATGGTAGTGCCTAGGAAGCGGAAGGAATCAGCAGTGGTGATGGGAGAGCCTGAGAGGGTGAGGGGGGGCAGAGGAGTAGTGACTTTCCTGAAGTCTACAATCATCTCCACTGTCTTCAGAGCGTTCAGCTGCAGGTTGTTATTGCTGCACCAGGACGCCAGCTGGGCCACCTCTCTCCTGTAGGCGGACTCGTCGCCGTTGGAGATGAGCCCGATGAGGGTGGTGTCGTCCGCAAACTTGATCAACTTGACAGACTGGTGGCTGGAGGTGCAGGAGTTGGTGTAAAGGGAGAAGAGTAGGGGGGAAAGTACACAGCCCTGGGGTGATCCGGTGCTGATGCTAGTATAGTCTGAGACAGTCTTTCCCAGCCGCACATGCTGCCTCCGGTCCGTCAGGAAGTCGATGATCCACCTGCAGAGGGAGTCAGGCACGTTGAGCAGGGACAGCTTGTCCCGGAGCAGAGCGGGGCGGATGGTGTTGAATGCAGAGCTGAAGTCCACAAACAGGATCCTGGCGTAGGTTCCCGGGGAGTCCAGGTGCTGCAGGATGGAGTGGAGGGCCAGGTTGACTGCATCGTCTACAGACCTGTTGGCTCGGTAGGCAAACTGCAGCGGGTCCAGGAGAGGGGTGGTGATGGACTTGAGGTGGGACAGGACCAGGCGCTCAAAGGACTTCATGACTACAGAGGTGAGCGCTACAGGTCTGTAGTCATTAAGTCCAGTGATCCATGGCTTCTTGGGGACAGGGATGATGGTGGAGG